>BPLQ01007167.1:184318-543685 GCA_021605075.1 Caerostris darwini | reverse complement strand
AAATATATTTTTATGGAAAGCCTAAATATATTTCATAGAAAGCCTAGATATAAAGTTAGAAAGCCTAAATATATTTTTATAGAAAGCCTAGATATAAATATAGAAAGCCTAAATATATTTTTAAAGAAAGCCTAGATATATAGCCTAAAGATATTTTTCAGCCCTTGTGTATATTTTTTTCAAAGCGATAAAAAGACTCGGGTTAGCCGAAAAATATCTTCACATATTTGAAAATTCATTTAAAAAATAATTCAGATATGCATAAAATATTTTTTCATGGTCATTCAATAAAGAAAGTATTTATTTTTTTTTCATGAAATAAAGTTTAATGTGCGCATCATTAGTTCGCATTCAACACATTAAGAGGGCTTTTTTTTCAATTCTTACTATTAGTTCACGCTGTCCCTATATATATTTATGTATCTTGTTCAAATGTTCAATCGTTCATAAAATACTTTTTATTCATCCACTCAAGTTCAAATACATTTTTTAAGCTTGTAGTGGATGACACTGGATGTTAATACAGTTTTTTCAAATATTAATTCAGTAATTAAGTTTATTTAAGAATTTTTAATACTTTAAATAGAGTTTTAGCAGTTTGCAATGAAAATTAAAACTTTTCTTTGTTGACCTAAGTAGGAATTGACTTAACATTTTTTTTTTTTTTATATTACTTGTTTATGGGATACATGAAAAACATTGTTTACAGATAACACTAACTGACTAAAAAGTCATATTACAATTATTGTTGAGCAATATTAATCTCGTACAACTAGTACCGCTATGCATGTTATTGCAGATCATCTGCAAATAATATCGACAGATTTAAAAGAAATATTTTTTCACCTGAAACAAATTGATTTTCCAACTTGGATGATGCAGCCCAATGTTAGCAGATTTGTCTGACATTTTAAGTATGCAACTCGCAAGAATAAAAATGGTGTATCAGCTAAAATTTATTTAATACAGAAAGAGCGATGCCATGGCTTTGTGAGTAAACGGAAGTCAAATATCCAAGTTCAACCAAATGTGAAAGAAAATTGTTTTTATGTTTTCTATCTTCATATTTAGCTGAATGTGCATTTAGTGTCATGAATGATTTACTGCAGAAAAAGAAACCAGTTCGATGTAACACAGTGGAGTCAGTTGAGACTGAAGTTAACTAAATTGGAATCTGACATAAAATCTCTTTGCAGAAAGCTGCAAGTTCAAGGATCTACCTAACTTTAAATAATAAATAATTGCTAATAATTAAAATAATATCGAAGATTTTAAAATTCATTAATATTATCTCGTACTTGAATTTAAGTTGTGTCAGGCGGCCTGGTGGCTAAGTGGCCTGCCACAAGCACTCTGGCCTTTGGTATCACAGTCTTCAGGTTCGAATCCTGGGGGTGGCATGGATGTTTGTTAGTGGTTCGGAAAAGTGGCCAAGTGGCTAGAGCTCTGGCCTCTCTAAATATTAATTAAAAAAGATACTTTTAATTTTTAATTAATATTTAGATACGGATGATTTTTTAAATCCTTATATGATTTGTTGATTTCTTCTATTTCAATAGAAATTTTAAAAAATCACAGATTTATTTATTTATTTCAGAAATTGTGAAAAGCAATAAAATATTTTTGTTCTCCAGTAATGACTAACTTAAGATTATTTGCCCTTAAATAACATATATATGGAAGATTCAACGTTAACCAGGGTGCACCATGAGAATCAACTACATTCCCCTCACATTTTGCCTCCATAATTTAAAACGAATTAAATATTAATGTAATATATAAAACAATCATACATATGATGTATATATATTGATGATCGTTTTATATTGATTTCAAATATTAATGTAACACACTCATGTCCATAAATTAAGGATAATTCAGAATCACACAGAAATTGAACTCTAAAATAAAAATTTCACCTGTAGAATTATCACACACATCTTGAAGAAATATATGCAAATTACAGGAAACCACCAGATGGCGCGGATAGTACGTCACAATGACGAGAGTGTAAGAGACGGGTATATAAGGAATGGTGGCAAAGAAGTAAAATTGTTCACAAGCGCTTTAAAAGCCTTTCAGTGCAATAACCGCATAGTTATGGCACAAAGGAAACATTTGGATGATTTTTTACATGGTAGAATTATCGGACGACTGGAATGTGGACGTACCCAGCTGGAAGTATCCGTGGAACTTGGAATCGCCCAGAGTGTCATCTCCAGGCTTTGGCAACGATTCCAAGATGATGGTAATGTGAGTAGATGTTACAGCACAGGTCGCCCCCGAGTTACAACGCCAAATGAGGACTGGTATTTAGCAGTTACTGCCAAAAGAAACAGACGGAGCACAGCATCAGACCTGTCCCGTCAGCTCTGTTCAGCTACCGGTACGACAGTTTCAAGGCAAGACCGTGTACAGACGCTTAGGGCACATTGGTCTATATGCTCGTAGGCCTGTCAGATGTGTTCCCCTTACCGCAACTCACTGTCGCCTGCGATTAGCCTGGAGTACAGAGCATGCACTGTGGACACCGCAACAGTGGTCTTGTGTGATGTTTTCCGACGAGTCCAGGTTTAGTTTGCAATCTGATTCTCGCCGGACTTTCATATGGAGAGCGCCAGGTGCCCGTTACCACCAAGAGAACACCATTGAGCGACACCGTTACGGTGGTGCAGGATGACTCGTTTGGGGAGGAATTATTTTTGGTTCCAGAACTGACCTGCATGTTCAGAGTGTAACGATGACAGGCCACATCTATCGGGATGTCATTCTGGAACAACATGTACGTTTGTTTCGGGGTGCCATGGGTGCGGAATTTCTGTTTATGGATGACAACGCCCGTCCTCACCGTGCAAACATTGTAGACGAATGCCTTCAATTGGAGGATATCACCCGTATGGATTGGCCAGCATACTCACCGGACTTGAATCCAATAGAGCATGTGTGGGATATGCTTGGCCGACGAATGCAGCCCGTCAACCCCCTCCCACCTGTCAACCGGAACTTCGGAGGACATTGCTTGATGCGTGGTGTAATATTCCCCAAGATCAGATTGATAATTTGATACTCAGCATGCCTAGGCTTTGTAAGGCCTGTATTGCATCGTCCGGGAGACATACTCCATATTAACCATCATACTAACCATGTTATACTGTTTTTTGTAAATAGGTTCTTTTTTGAAATTTGCTCCAGGGAGTAAAAATCGCAATTTTTATTAATTATGTCAAACATATAGCATCTTTTTTGCTCTTTACCTTTTGTTTAATAAATAGGCTTTACAAGTAAGTCAAATTTGTTTTTCTTCTGTCTCTTTCTTTGCCTGAACTTCATTATCCTTAATTTATGGACATGAGTGTATATAGAACTTGCAATTAACTTAATTTGTATTCAAATATTAATGATTGTTCACTGTCCTATCGACCTCAGACAATGTATATCGACTCATTGACTCAAAATATTAATATTTTTATTTACTGAACATTTTCATACGCGTTAATTCATGCATAAAATAAAAACAATGCAAAATTGGGCGAAGAATTTCATTCTTAAAACGTTCGCTAGATGGCGCGCTGCAAGTGAATGTTTTAGGAGAAAGAAGTTCATCTTCAACTGTGAGAGAATATTTTTTCTTCATTTCTTAAAATGAAATGATTCTTTCTGGACTTCTCTACTTTTTTTATATTTTTACTGTAAACTAATATTTTTTATCGAAGTATAAAAATCTACTTTGTGTCTTTTTTTTCTTTTTCAAATTGTTATTTTAAATATAAGTAGTTGAAATTTAGATTTATTCAACCTGTTTTTACAGAGTAAGTTATTTTATTTATTCTTACTTATATTTATTTTACAACTAAAACGATGTTCTGAAATATACTTTTTAAAAATGAAAAGATTAATTTCTTGTTAGAAAAGATAAATTATTAAATAAGAATGACAAATATATGTTTAAACATAAAGTTTCATTATTTATAAAAATTATTAAGTTTTAGATTTTTATTTATTTATACCATTTTTGTAATAAGAAGCCATATGTTATTCCCATAATCTTATACTTCTTCTAATTGCCTGCATGATATAATTATTTTTTGCAATTTTATGTTTTTGAAAAATTGATTTCTTAATATTTCCTTATTTTATTTATATTATTTATATTTATTTATATATTTATTTGTGTGTGTGTGTTATAATATTGAAGACTTTGAAAACATTTTTTTATTTAATCATTAAAAAAATACTTTAAAATAGTAATTAAAAACATTTGCTATTTTTAATTTAAAATTTCCTAATTTTTTTAATTTTAAATGAAAATGTTTAGAAAAGATTTCTCAATTTCTCTTAATTCTTTAGTTAAAATTTATGATTATTTGTTTTATTTTATAAGACTATTGACAATCTATAATTTAAAAAACTCACAAAAAATTCAGAATAATCATTATAATTAATTTTTTTATCTTTATTTAATAATATTAATTTCTCCAACTAACAAAAGTTTTATCACCGGTCTTTGTAACGTAACGAATAAAATTAAATATTATTATATTCTATAATAGTTAATTTTAATTTATTCTGATCCCATTTTATCAGGATTATTGATATTTTGAAATAAGTAAAAAGTATGTAAAGGTCAAATATTTTTTTTCCTGCTAAATTTAGTTTAATTTTTAATATATTTCAAAATCAATTAAATATAATTCGCAATATCAACTTGCATTCATTTTATTGGTGCTATTTATTTTCAACCAATTAATAATTAGCTTTTAATAATCAAAATATATGTTGAATCATACAATCGAATGTTAATAATCATAATTTAAGTATTATTATTCTCTTTTGAATAATAATACATAAACTATAGTTATTAACTGAAATATAGATTGAATATATATATATATTGGATTATTTAATTGAATCAGTTTATAATCATAATTTATGTATTATTATTCGCCTTTGAATAATAATATATAAATTACGATTATTAAATGAAATATAGGTTAATAATATGTAGGTTGAATCATGCAGTTGAATAAGTTAATAATCATAATTTATGTATTATATTCGCTTTTGAAAAGCATCCAAACTATCTCAAATATGACTTGGAATTTTTCTTCTCGGAAAATAACACGCTGTTAAGCCATGTATTATTTTTATATAAAACAGGGTTTCTAGGGGAATGCATTATTTTTAATAGTCTTTAGATCTAATTTTTCCAACTACGAGTTTTTGAAACTGAAATTCTTCTAGTTTGATAATTATTAAATTATAATACAAACATGTTGAAAAAATATTTGCAAAACTGTGGTAGATAATCAGTTTAAGAAAATCAACAGGTTATAGTATTCTCTCCATTAAATACAACAATCAATTAATATAAATTTTATACGGTTTGTTTGTTTTTATTCCTTTTAAAATCATCACGTAAATCAGTCTAATAAAGTTAAAGAAGTTGCTATAAATTTAACAAAATATATGATGACGTAATTAATTGCAGCGTAATATAAAGCTCTAGGATGACATAGTTAATTGCAGAATAATATAAAGCTCTAGGATAACGAGCGTTTTATTCGAAAAACTGAGAGCAAACGCAAATTAAGATATCGTCTGAAAATTTCTGATCACTTTGTTGAAAACTAATAAATCAAATTATTTGAACAATATAATACATCGAATAGTAACAGATTTTATCTAATAATTCTGAAACAAAATGATTTTATTTTCATAGAGATATTGTGCTTATCAGTTAATAATCATAATTTATGTATTATTATTCAAAAGCGAATAATAATACATAAATTATGATTATTAACTGATTCAATTTATAAATTATTAACCTATATTTCCGTTAATAATCATAATTTATGTTATTAACCTATATTTCCGTTAATAATCATAATTTATGTTATTAACCTATATTTCAGTTAATAATCATAATTTATGTATTATTATTCTCTGATAAATAAAGCACTATTTATATTGTTAAAAACTTATAAAAAAGTTTCTAATTTTTTTTCTGTATATATATTTATTATAAAGCAAGAGTTTATTTTTGTTCGCTCAATTTTTGTCACCGAATTTATTTTTTTATCTATTATTTATTAAAAACTACCAAAAAAATATTGCTTAAATTAAATAAAAACTTTATTTTTTTATTTTTAAATTGTGCTTTTAAGCCAATATGCTCACATATCGTCCTCAAAAGAATTACGAACAGGAAATGACGTCATTGGTCTTTATGTGTTCTTATTCACTTTTATAATTCATAATTTGCCGTTAATATATTTGTTATCCTTTAATTTTTTTATTAATATGCAATAAGTATAATTTTATTGATATGGTTTAAATGTTTTGTGTGGTTAAATATTATAAGTTAACTATTCATATTATGTGGTTAAATGTATTCATATGATAATTCATATATCATTAATAGTTTTTTATGTGGTTTAAATGGTTTTGTTATTAAGTTCAGTATTTTGTTTATATCAGATATAGGCCTAAAATGGATTTTTTTTTTTTTTAATTTCTTTTTATTTGTATACACTTTTTACAGTAACTATTCAAATTAAATATTTGTATATGTTTTTTTTTATAATCTTTTAATGTGACTTTGATGAAATATAAATGGGTGTAATAAAATTATTGTTTTAAAAATTCACTTTCCACTTTACATGGATATTTTAGTTTAGAATAAAATTTGAAATTTAAATGTCTTAATTCAATACCTGAAAATTTAATGGATTAAATTCAGACCTAGAAATTAAATGGATTTTTTCAAATTATATTGATTTTATTATAGAAGTTCACATCAATTATAAATGGTTTCATTAATATTGAACCAACTTATTACAGCCAACACTCTATACAGTACTTTTCCTAATTTAATCCGCCATTAAACAAGTTATTGTAAAGGAAGATCTTTGGAGCATAGAATACTTGTTACAACGATAAATACCGGTTATGTCGGTTATTTAATTCACATTTAAATGACAGATTACAATTCCAAAAAAAATTCCAATGACAAAATTACGACTTCATGCTGACAAAATTTTAAAATGGTGAGTTAAATAGTGAGTTTAAAATGGTGAGAAACATGTTTCAGTCTCTTTTGAAATAACCGTTAAGTACGTGGTTTTTATTTTGTGTTAATATAAATAACGTTTTTTTTTGGATTTTATACATCTATCGTTATGAATCTCTTCGAAGTTTGTTGATGATTAAAACTGTTCAAATTTATCTTACTTCGGTTTTAACGTACAGTTATATTAATGAAACTTGATATTGTAAATTTTATATATAATAGTTCGTAGGGATGGACCTCATATTTCGGAATCTGCCAGTAGGCAGACGGCATGTGGCTGTTGAGCCCTTGAAGGAGAAGAATGTACATATGTATATGATTACATTCTGTGTCGATGAATTCTGATGATTATTACTGATCATATTATGCATCTATGAATTCTGATGATTATTAATGATTACATTCTGTGTCGATGAATTCTGATGATTATTAATGATTACATTCTGTGTCGATAAATTCTGATGATTATTAATGATTATATTATGTATCTATGAATTCTGATGATTATTAATGATTATATTATGCGTCTACGAATTCTGATGATTATTAATGTTACATTCTGTGTCGATGAATTCTGATGATTATTAAAGATTATATTATGCGTCTACGAATTCTGATGATTATTAATGATTACATTCTGTGTCGATGAATTCTGATGATTATTACTGATCATATTATGCATCTAGGAATTCTGATGATTATGAATGATTATATTCTGTATCTATGAATTCGTATGACTATTAATGATTATATTCTATGTCTAGGAATTCTGATGATTATTAATGATAATATTTTGTGTCTTCAATTGAAGGGCAGTTAGTAAATAAGGAGTATTGTTGTTGTTGCTTTCGAAATGCCCTTTGATAAAAAAAAGCAAAAACACAGAGATTTGGCAGATTAAATGCCTTGTTATAACACACGATTTGATATACGCAACCCACATTTCACCACAGCAATTTTGGATTATCAACTCCCAGTGAGGGCATTTGGCGGCATACTCTCCTCCACCAGCCCATCCGAAGAGCGCTCTTGCCACTACATTTAACCTGCCCATCTGTGACAGAAATACAAAACATTTAGGTTCGGCATGGTTTGTCAAGTTCGAATTGGGCCAGAATGGCCGAGTGTCTAGATCTTTGGCGCTTAGTGCCACAAGTTTCGGTGGTTTCGAGTCACGGTGGTGCTATGGAAGTTTATAGTGGTAGCCCTAGGTCCCAGCCAAACGTCAATGAGCCAAGTGAGACTTCTACCTACGAGTGCTCCATCACAACAGAATCTGTCCCCTTTCCCTCCATCCATGAGTAGATCACTCATGGGATGTCCGTCCCGCACTGCAGGACATTGAGGATTAGTCACAACACAACGCCACTTTCTGAATCAATCCACTTTGTGATTTGAAAAGACAAAGCTCTATCCGTCATCATCTCCTGCTATAATTAAATAATATAATTACGTACAAATATTTAAATTTTAACCAATTAATAAATATCAAATTAATTTAAATCCAATTAATAAATATTATTTTAATTTAAATCCAGTTAATAAATACTAACTTATTTTAAACACAATTAACAAATATTTAAAATCTGTATCTTTCACTTTAAATCAGGTTAAATTAAACAGGGTTCACTTAAATCATCATAATATTAAGAAGAAAAAAATTAAGCAGTCTATTATTACTAAGCAACAGTTACTGCGAAGTTTGCGTCAGAGAAGAATTATTTTTTTTGTTCTAAATAATTTCAAAAATAACATGAAGAATACACTGCAAGCAAACAAATATAAAATGAAGGTCACTGTTTTGGAATACTCACGTAACGCTTTCTGACGAGTAATGTAAAATCTGCTGAATTGACATCATATCGTTTGTATTAATCTATATAAAACATTATTTAAACTCATTTAACCATAAAACATGCACTTAAATAGTGAAAATCTTGAATAGGGGAAGTTGGTCAATTTTCGTTCTTGAGATAAGAAAGCCATACTTTCTGAAAAACTGCTTTTTACGAGTTACCTGGATATTTATAGACATTAGTAAATGCTGAATCACTCCAAAGTAATGGCCATGTTAATGGTATTTGAAATAAAAGTATGCTTTGAAATAAAAAGTGACTGAAAAGGAACTCCATTTGATATTTCATTTAACAATATATTAGCATTATATGTTGTACTGTTATAATTCAGTTTCAGCTTTTATATATAAAGGACTGTTGTTAAAATTGAAAGTATTATGAATGGACTACTGTGCCCAAAAAGTAAGACCAATTCCTTTTTTTTTTTCAAAAACTCTTTATTTATTTTTCCAAATTTATTTCATCGCATTCAAAGTAATCCCCTCCGGAAACAATGCACTTATGCCAACTTTTTTCCTAATCCCCAATACATGCTAAAAAGTCATCGTCAGGGATGGCCTTCAAAGCGTGCTGCGATTCACGTCGAATCTCTTCAATTGACTCAAAACGGTGTCCCCGGAGAGGTCTTCTGTGTTTAGGGAATAGCCAGAAGTCGCACGGTGTGAATACGGTGGTGGTGGAACGATATGGGTTTCATTATTGGCGAAAAGGTCACGAAGAATCAATGCAGTGTGAGCTGGCGTATTCAGTATTTTCGGTACCCATCGAGATTTGAGGCGTTTAAGGCCCAAAATGGAATGGACCGATCCTTTTGAAATTTCAACATCATCAGCAAGGTCTCTAATTGTAAATCGACGGTTTGCAAGCACCCAATATTTAATTTTTTCGACGGGAGCTTCGTCGGTTGAGGTTGAGTGTCAACCAGAAAGCTCTTCGTCTTCAACGCGTTCTTTGCTTTCTTTGAACTGTTTATACCATTTGTAAACGTTTCTCTCCGATACAGGAATGCTCACCGAATGCCTTCTGCATTATTCTACACGTTTCCCCAAACAAAATTGAATGCAAGTTCTTTGCTCAATTCATTCGGACATTTCAAAAATCGCCGAATCACTTTTAGCGTCTCACAAAGCCGAACGTAACTCAAACAATAATGAATATTTTGAGAAGGACAGATGTCAAGGACAGTGCCAGCAACCTAAAAAAGAAAAAAATTTAAATTCCATAAGCCCCGGGAATTCTATGTTGATAATGGGTCTTGCTTTTTGGGCAAAATAGCGTAATGTAGAACGGCAATATAATACTTTGAAAAATATTTGGTTTTAATCTTACCAATATGAACTGGAGTTTTACGATTTCAATAAATATCACAAGATATTTAATTTTGGTAAATTTTAGTAACGTCAGTAAGTTTCAAAAAATGTCAAAAAAATTGAAATTCAAATTACAATTTTTTTTAGAATAAGTCGTTTATTGTAATCTTCCTTTCGTTAGTAATGAAAAATTGTTATTGTTATAAAAATGCTTTGATATAAAATATTAATGCGTTATAAGACATTAACTTTTTTTATTAAATTTATTTTATGCTGAACTAAAAATTTTTTTAGCAATTGTTATCAGTTATTAATATTTTTATCATGTATGAACAGGATGTTGTCCTGGTTAGAGGTCTGTGGCATCTCCAAAAAAGTAAATCTATAAAATGAAAAATAAGTGCGATTATAGATTATTATTTAAAAGCACATTAATATCTTCGCGCAACACAAGGAACTTTCATTTCAAAAAATTTTATTTAAAATAAACTCTGATTTTTATTTAGTTGTATTTTAAAATTGGAATTAAATATGTGTTGCTAAATATAACAATTGATCCAGTATCAACTCACGTGCTCAGTAGTTTATTTTGTATTGTTTGGCTTTCAAAATATAAACAGATTATTATTTCAATATCAGCAAACTAGTGTCTATGGACCAGTTTATGTTTATAAAAGTTAATTTAACTATCACTTAACAGACTCTTATATCTAAATTGGGTAGTGCTTCTTGTAGTATTTGAACAATTGCTTCTTCATAAAGTTCTAGAGTATTTAAAATTTGTTACATTCCTGCCGCTATTAAATTGGATAGTTCTTGGGAGAATTCTGCACATTAGAGTTCCGATTTCAACAAGTCTGCTCAGTGCCAAAGGAATTGCCAAATCCACAGTATTTTGTAACCACAACTATGATTTTGTTTGTTTAGGAAGGGAAAAAATCGCAAATAAATAAGTGGAACATTAAATTGCAGAATCCCCATTCTTGTAGTATTCTATCCAATTGTTTCCTAAATTTCTTGGGTTACTGAACATTAGTATACTGCCACGTGTATTCGTCCAGCAAATTATATTCACACATGATAAATTGAAAACTGGGAAAAGATTTCTATTTTTTAATTTTATTTATTTATTTATTTTGATTTTATTAGTTTCAATCGCCGTATTTATACATATTTAATGTTTAATTAATATTCGCAATATGATTTTTTTTTAAATTTCAATTGTTTTTAAACTTTAATAACAAATAAGTTTAAAATTAGAAATGCAATTAAACTCAATAAGCAATAAATGGATTATGTAGAATTCCTTTGACTGCTTGATTCCTTTTTTTTTTTATAGTATTCGAATTAATTTTTCAAATAACCCTCGCATAATTAAATCTAATTTTCAAAACGTAATGCATTACGAAACATCTGGAATGTATTAGTGGCTAAAGAACTGTGTTTATGAACGGAAAAGTATGAAACCTGACAAACAAAACTAAACCAACTGACATTGTGCTCCACAAAGCATGGGTACAATAAATCGGCAAGTCGGAAAATTGCTCATTCAAAGAAGAGGATGATGGTGGTTTGGAGAATTCCTCGTTCGCGTTAAAAAAAGATAGCTCTAAATAATAATTCGAACGACATTTTGACATACTTTTTAAAATTAATAATACACTAAGAAAATTCGTTCCTTTCATTATTTTATCGTTTATCGTTTTATTTGTTATTTTATCTGAATTCATTATAATTTAACTTTCAGTTATGAATTCTGTTTCAATCACAGATCATAAGCAATAAAACTAAATTCTTGTTATATAAAACCCTTTTTAGACCAATTTTGGTCTATGGAATCTGAAACTTGGACTTTGGCAAGCTCTGATGAGGTCCATTTGGGTATATTTGAGCGGAAGATTTTAAGGGCTATCCTTGGAGGTTTTAGGGGAAATTATTGTTGGAGAAAACAGTACAACGCAGAAATATATAAATGCTATAAAGACGATATTATAAAATTTATTAAGATCAATAGATTAAACTGGCTGCTCATATATTTAGAGTGAAGTCCTTTTGGCAAAGCCACGGGGACAAAGAGGAAGAGGACGACCCAAATTATGATGGATAGACGTAATTGAGAAGGATTTTGCTGTACTAGAGGTTAAGAATTGGAGGACTGTGGTCAACCGCAGGAATGCATGGAATGCCTTGACCCACTCTGGGCTGTCGTGCTATTGATGATGAGGACGACTATAATTTAACAAAGGATAAATAATTTTTTTAAAAATTGCATGCGAAAAATAACGCATGAGTGAGTTTTGATATGCAAAGATTCTCTTTAAAAATACAAACAGCCGTTATATCCATAAAAATATTCAATTTTTTCTTTTAAATTAGAAATAAGATCTATAATTTCAAGGGTTTCTACGTTTTCGCTGAAGCATGAAAATTTCACCACCACACGAAATCTTCGTATTCCAAAAAGGAAACTTAGCCCCATACCGAAATAAACTATGTCACGGCTTTATAATCTTAATAGAAATGTCTTGTTTACTTCCTTTTTGCTCAACGATGAGCAAAATAATAGTTCCATTCGTGTGAGTAAACAGTTTTGGGATATTTTTGAACAAGAATTGATCGTATGAAACATGCTTTACATTTTTAATTTTATGTGCTCATTTTCTTAAATATGAAAGTAAAATGTTTCGAACTAAATGTTTTAAAATGCTTTCTTAAATATGTACATAAAATGTTTCGAACTTAATGTTTTAAAATGTTTTCTTAAATATGAGCATAAAATGTTTCGAACTAAATGCTTTCTTAAATATGAACATAAAATGTTTTCTTAAATATGAGCATAAAATGTTTCAAACTAAATGTTTTTTTAAATATGAACGTAAAATTTTTCGAACTTAATGTTTTAAAATGTTTTTTAAAATATGAGCATAAAATGTTTCGAACTAAATGCTTTCTTAAATATGAACATAAAATGTTTCGAACCAAATGTTTTAAAATGTTTTCTTATATATGAACACAAAATGTTTCGAGCTAAATGTTTTCTTATATATGAACACAAAATGTTTCGAGCTAAATGTTTTCTTATATATGAACACAAAATGTTTCGAGCTAAATGTTTTCTTATATATGAACACAAAATGTTTCGAGCTAACTGTTTTCTTATATATGAACATAAAATGTTTCGAGCTAAATGTTTTCTTATATATGAACATAAAATGTTTCGAGCTAAATGTTTTCTTATATATGAACATAAAATGTTTCGAGCTAAATGTTTTCTTATATATGAACATAAAATGTTTCGAGCTAAATGTTTTCTTATATATGAACACAAAATGTTTCGAGCTAAATGTTTTCTTAAATATGGACATAAAATATTATTCATAAAATGTGTCGCTAAACTGAGAGGGTTAAAAGTGTTCATCAAAAGGAAAACTATTTATTTTAAAACGTATTCCGGTATGAGTGTCAGAAAAGCTTAGAGTTAAATACTCATGTTGAAATTTTAATAGCTAAACAAAACATAACTAACTCAATCAAAACATGCTATTATCCCATTTATTCAGATCACAACAAGTTTCAAAGAAGAAATTAAAAGTGGCGCCAAGGGTTCTGTTCAATTCACAAGGGCGAAGCAGATGAAATTGTGGTAAACCCTCTCGATGAATCTTAATGTCGTGTTAATCCAATAACGATATTTATCCTGAAATCTACAGATCCATACACATTTTCGGTGTTTTTATAGAACAGGACATATAAATAAAAACAAATAAATAATATTGCTAATTAACTAAAAGCTTTGGTGCTGGGGGCCACAAGTTTTAGGTTCGAGTCCTGGCTGTGTCATGGATGTTTGCAGGGGTTCGGAACTCACTTTAAACCGTAGGTCCCGGTCTAATAGGACTGTAGAGCGTTAGACGTAGGGCTAACAACATACTCTATAAAAATAAACCATTTCCTGTCTCGAAATCTGCCAGTTGGCAGACAGCCTTGGCCCACCGTGGTGTTGTTGCGCCAATGAAAAAGAAGAAGTATTAACTAAAAAGTGTGAAGTAAACTAGTGTTTTTATAAAATAGGACAAAACAAATAATTAAGGATAAAAACAAATAACTAATATTACTAATTAACTAAAAATATGCAACTATTTACCTTATTTACAAAATATATTTATAACATCCGGACCATAATTTTATATTACAATGAATTTTTTCAACAGTTACGAACTTCAACCTAATATTGGTATAGAATTTTAAAGTTCAAAATTATAATAAAAACTTACGCTGCTTTGAATTAAGTTATCGATTTTATGAATTAAACAATTAAGTTTCAAGCAATATTTCTAAAATATTATCATGTTATGTCAGTCTGTTGTTAAATGTTTGAAAACTAATTCTTGAAAATGATTTTGAAAAAACAATTTTGTAAATTCTTCGCTACTTATTAATGCTCATGATTTCGTCTAATATTTTTTGCTGTACTATTTTCTATTTCGATAAAAAAAAATGTAATATTTTATGAACATCGTTTGAATATCAATACAGATGACATAAATCAAATCTGAATCCACGCATAATGAAATTAAGGGGTGTTAGATTTAACGGTTAAAATAAACCGCTAATTTATATGAGCATTAAAGGTTAACACCGTTAATGGAAAATAACAGTTTTCTCCATATCTACAGTGCATATAGTTTCATATCGAACAAGACTTTAGGATGTTGTCGTTTCTTGTTGGCAGTTGACAACATATATCAAACGGAACTTAAGATCCCTGTGTGCAAAAAAAAATCATATATATTCTGATTTTTAATTGAATTTGTCAGTTTTTAATATGACTTTTAGAAATTATATCTATAGTAAAAGATACGGAAATATTTTTCAAGAAAGAACATTTTCATTCTATTAATTTTGAAATCAGAATACTGTTATTTCGAATATGCTAGTGATATTATTGAAAGTTATTATTATTGCTTACTAATTAACTAACTCCCTGGTACTGCAGCCCAGGATGGGCCAAAGCCGTCCGCCTACTGGCAGATTTCAAGACAGGGGTTGGTTACTTTTTTCAGGGTAGGGTTGTCCTCCCCGCGCTATAAAGTCCTATAAGACTGGAACCGATTGTTTAAGCGGCCTCATGGCCAATTGGTTGCGCTCTGATCTTTGGTGCCACAGGCTTCAGGTTCGAACCTTAGCATGAATGCTTGTTAGTGCTTCGGAATCCGCGTTAAACTGTAAGTCTTGGTCAAATTAGCCTAAATGGTGCAAACAATGATCGTAGAGCGACAAACCTATGGTTTAAAGTGAATTCCCAACCACTACAAACATGAATGGCACCGCCAGGACTCGAACCCGAAACCTGTAGTACCGAGCGTCAGAGCATTAATCACACGGACATCAGGCCTCTCTATTGCTTACTGTCTGATATTTTCAGATTATTATGCAAAATATGCTATCAATATTTCTTTACTTCCTCGAAAACATAAAAATATATTATTTATATCTCAATGGAGCTTATAGTCTACAAATGTGTGGCAGGAATAGTCCAGGATGTTAATTAGGTCACTAGCTTCCGGATGGACTTTTAAGGATAACTGTGTTTTGTAACCCACCTTTGTGTTTTGCATGAGCGTCTAGCAGGCAGACTGACTGTCGCCGTAAGAAGCAGCGACGTTACAAGTAGAGTTCTTCCTTCTGAAAAGTAGCAATGGAATGGTATCGGAAGTTTAGAACGGGAGTCATCTTTACACTCCGGCAACACACTTCAGCACAGGCTCGCGAGTCAGTAAAACAGAAAAAGAATTGACTTTTTTTCTAAAGTTAGTAAGGAATTTGAAAAAAAATTACAAAATAAATATACTTCCTCCTCCTCATCATCATCATCAATAGCACGACAGCCCAGAGTGAGGCAAGGCTTTCCTAAAGGAGAGATTTCCATACATTCCTCTGGGTGACAATGGTCCTCCAATTCTTGACCTCTAGCACAGCAAAATCCTTTTCAACTGCGTCTATCCATCGCAACCTGGGTCGTCCTCTTCATCTTTGTCCCTGTGGCTTTGCCAAAACTAGCCTTTTTTACGGGGTTTAAATCATACATTCTAAATACATGAGCACTCCAGTTTAATCTATTGATCTTAATAAATTTCATAATATTTGGGTCTTCATAGCATGTATATATTTCTGCGTAAAATATGATACTTAAATGACTAATTTGAAAATCAAATAATTCAAATGTCAAATCAAGTCATAAAAGTAAAAAAAAAATCAAAATTTTGAATTATCGGTTTAAAAATTAAAATGATTCCAAGAACATTGAATCTAAAATTGTGGTCATTTTAAAAAAATATTGTAAAATTCACCCATTATCACTTAAAAGAAATAAATTTTATTTAAGCAAAATATGTCCTAATCAAAACTTTGAATAGTTAGTTTAAAAATCAAACAATTCCAAGAACATCGAATCTAAAATTGTGTTATTTAAAAAACATGGTCATTAAAATTCATCCATTATCACTTAATAGAATTAAACTCCTTAATTATCTACAATTTCAATACCAAAAAAATATAAAGAATGTATAATTATATTTTTTAAATATATACAGTATTTAATATCATATATTATGTTTACAGACTAGAAAAAACATGAAGGTTCATATCGCAGTATTTATAAATATCTTCATCATCTTATTCCATATGTTCTACCATGGAGAGGCTGAAGTTTATACCTCAGTTGCAGATTTAGGACAATTACTTTTTACCAATTTGGAAATTGTTAGAACTTTAGAACATTACTTAGAATTAGAGGAAGACAGATTACAGAAAGTTAGATGGTAAGTAGAATAATTTTTTATTTTATATTCCAAATGCTTCAAAATGTATTTAATTAATACTTTTTGTCTCTGATATATAAGGTGATTATAACCCACTTTCAAAATGCTGTAAAAAAAGAACCACAGTGAGTTCAAATTTGAACTGAAGATACTTGAAGAAGGGGGAAACGGTACACCATCAAAAAATGTTCCGAAGTGTATTAATAGATGGCACTGTAAGCGGCATAAAGAAAGAGAATTCGGCTGACAGTGATATTTTGAATCGAAATTACAACATATTTGGTCTTTTTTTTTATGCACATTAAACCAACTGTAATGTTCAATATGCTTGATTGTTTCGGTTTTTTGACGGAAAAAATGACTTCCAAGTCATTCAACAGTCGTGACCCTGTTAGTGGAAAACCCATCCACCACGGCAAGGTCATACCCAATTGGATGGGAAAAATCGGTGGAACTTTTTTTAATGCCATATCGTTTCCCCCTTCTTCAAGTATCTTCAGTTCAAATTTGAACTCATTGTGAAAAATGATTCTTTTTTACAGCATTTTGAAAGTGGGACTTTAATTATAATCACTCTGTATATCAGAGACAAAAAGGAATATTTAAGCATTAATTTGTTTTTACTGCGTACAATTAAATACTCACTTTATTAACAAACGAATAGTAATCTTATTTTTTTGTAAATTTTAAAATAAAATATTGAATTAAACAATTTTCTTGTGTCAATATTTTAATTATTTCTTTTATCATAACTTGTCAAATTACGAGCAATGTTGTCATGAATCATTGATTTCTTTCACCAACAATCTTTGAAAAATAATTTTATTCATCATACATAATATTCATTATTACAAATGGGATCACTTTCCTTATTACAAATATAAGAACTGTCAACAAAAATATGAGAAGTGTCCGACTACTCCTGGCTGAGTGGTAACTCACGCCGCTGGTAAGCATTAGGGTATAACGTATTTCAAAGCTTCCCACTATTGCAACAATATTACACAATTTGCAACAATTGTAGTCAGAGCCCATTTCTGAACGTTTCATGTGCCAAGGTGTTTCATGCTTTCTATACAAATGGCCAAACACTGGCAGTTAATATTTCATGCGTTCAGTCTCAAACATAAATTACAACAGACTACAATAATAGCGCAAAAATAAACACAAAGATACAAACTGGCTCAATCAAAAACGGTTTACTCAATAGTTCTGTTGACTGTTTAAAAAACTTGTTTTCAAAAACGGTTAACTTGCCAATTTTGTGAAATAATAAATAATGTCAATCTGAATTCATTTGAAACCATCATTAAATTGCCAACAATAATGTTGTTGTCTCATGACAATCTTTCAATTCCATTATGTAGGAAATTAGGCAGTAAGAAAAATGACTTTTTAAAATTTTAACTTCTTAAATTTCAATCTTTATTTTCAATCTAATTTTGAGTCAAAATAACATAAAACTAACAACATAATTTAGATGATTAAATGAATTGAATATTTAATGGAAACATTATCAAATAGGGAGCAATGAGGTTTTTCTCAATAAGTATGAAGTTATTATTGAATACATAAAAAGCTACCGATTTTATTATCATCAGAATTAAACGTTGCATTATTATCAGAATAATGCAGTTTCCGCATGATTAACGAATTAAAAATAACCGTATTTCATGATATCCTCTAACTTTTTAATAAAAATAACACAACGTACATGTATTTAAATTTCAATGATTAATTTGTCACCAAATTTTCAGAAATAAAGTATTTGTTTAACGCTCTCTATAAACTTAACAAAATTATTTAAAAATTTATTAGAATACATTTGTAGTCATTAAATCAGTTACTGCTTAAAGTTGTTGTCACAGTTTCTGAACAATTATGGAAGGTACTTTAACTTACTACTGTGCCCAAAAAGACCAATTTTTTTTTCTAAAACTTTTTATTTATTCTTCCCAATTTATTTCATCGCCTTCAAAGCTATCCCCTCCGGACACAATGCACTTATGCCAACGTTTTTTCCAATCCTCATACATGCTAAAAAGTCATCGGCCGGTTGATTAGTCTCTTCAATCGACTCAAAACGGTGTCCCCGAAGCGGTCTTTTGAGTTTAGTGAATAGCCAGAAGTCGCACGGTGTGAATACGCTGGTTGTGGAACGATATGGGTTTTATTTTTGGTGAAAAAGTCACGAGGAATCCATGCAGTGTGAGCTGGCGTATTCATTGTTTTCGGTACCCATCGAGATTTGACGCGATTTCAAAAGGATCGGTCCATTCCATTTTGAGCCTCGTGAATGGAATCGACCGATCCTTTTGAAATTCCAACATCATCAGCAAGGTCTCTAATTGCAAATCGACGGTTTGCAAGCACCAAATCTTTAATTTTTTGGACGTGAGCTTCGTCGGTTGAGGTGGACGGTCGACCAGAGGGCTCTTCGTCTTCAACGCCATCTCTGCCTTCTTTGAACTGTTTATACCACTTCTAAGCATTTCTTTCCGATGTAGGAATGCTCCCCGAATGCCTTCTGCAACATTCTATTCGTTTCCGCAAACAAAATTGAATGCAAGTTCTTTGCACAATAAATTCAGACATTTCAAAAATCGCGTGAGTCAGTTTCAGCGTCTCACAAAGCCAAGCGTAACTCAAACATTCATGAATATTTTGACTTCACATTTCTTACAGATGTCAAGGACAGCGCCTGCAACCTAAAAAAGAAAAAAAAATTGAAATTCCATAAGCCCCGGTAATTTTAAATTGAAAATAGGTCTTACTTTTTAGACACAGTAGTACTTTAACTTATAGCTTCAGAAATACTACAAAGAATGTAGCTAATAAAAACTTATTGATTATAGGTTAAAAACTCAGTATGAGAATTTATACACGACAGCCATCCGAGATCAAGAAAGCTTTCTGTATAATCCAGTGAATGCATATTTGTTGGTGAAACGTCTGACCACGGATTGGGAAACCACTGGCCGTTTAGTTGATGCAGCCTACAGCAGAGGTAATTTATAGTTAATGAGGCACGAAGTCAAATTTATTAATAACTGTCGTGCAGTTATGCTAGTAAAATTCCGTGCTTATAAATAATTTTCATGCTTCTATTGTTTTAACTACGAGATTCAATCAATTGAAACCTTAAACCAGTGGGGGCCAAATCGCAGCCCGCCTTGAATATTTTTCCGGCTCGTGAGATTTTTCCCACTTTTACAAAATATATTTATTTTAGAATGACTAAAGTAGTGAAAACCAATCTATTACAAAATCCATTATGTGTGCATTCATAAATTCAAAAATTAACTATCAAAATTATGAGAAAAAATTATAATGTTAATATATGACAGATATTACCAGCTTTATTTATAAGTTACAGTTATGAGTGTCAGAATAATTAAATTATATTCTGCTAACTCATGATGCACTCGCATCTTGTAACATCTACCATAACAGGTTCTGTGTTTCACTTTAAGTGACCTCAGTAACGCAGTGACCATCCCTAGATATGTACAGTTAATTTTTGATAGTAGAGCAAATCAAACTCTTAGCTGAAGTTGGAGCGCCTTTGGTTCAACTTTCAAATGCCAATCGTTTTCTTCGAAAATTAAATTGACCAAACTCAAAACACGCTCAAACATAACGGACGCAAAACCAATGACGATGTGCAAATAACCAAATTGAGATTGATTTGCAAACGCTAAGTGAAAGAGTGGAGAAATAAATGCCGCACTATTCAAATAAATATTTTTTAATAACTTCATTTTTTTTATTTCGTTTATATTTATATATCTTTTATATTTCATTTATAGTGTTATATATTTCTTTTACATGCAAGAATAATAGCAAACACAATAATAATAACTCATTCTGTTTCAATTTTTCACTCCAATAAAATGTCTGTAGTGGGTCTCAATCTAATATGGGATATATAATTTTATCTGCGGCCCAAAGGTGTGCGGCAATTTTATTTCCAAAGTGACCAGCAACATCATTTGAGTTGTCCACCCCTAATCTAAAATAATGCAAAACAATGTGATTCCACAGAATTGGAACAAATAGTAATAAGGGAAGAAAAAATTTAAGTAGTTAAAAAACAATAATTTTTGTAATAAATTACAAATATTATACAAAAGGAAAAAATTTTAGAAGATCATTTGGGTTGGCCGCCCCTGCCTAAAACGTTTGGGAAATTTCTGAAATTCTTACCCCTGTCCTGTACGTTACCATCTTTGACGCCAGTAGGTCAAAAAATGTCTATTACGTGGAATCGTCTTAATATTAGAAATGTAAAGATTGGAAAATACAATTCAAAAAAGTAGAACTGCATCCTTTTTAAATATTTTTAACCAATGAAAGCATAATGTTAATGTTGAAAGCATAACCTTTTAATGTTGATAGTCAAATAGAAGGATAGTTGTTGTACTAATGCAGCTGGCAGTACAGAGATAGTTAATCTTTATGCCATAACCAAGTACAATAATAAAATGAATATAATGAAACAAATACCTTGTAAGCGTTACAAAAATTGTTTTAAGAATAAGAGAGATGTGTAAAAGTATTTCAAGATTTTTTTTGTAAGAGACTTTGAAATCTTAGCATAACACTCCTCAATTGAAGGGGCCAATGTGTATACCAACGATGAAGACACTATTTCTGATACATTTTTAATTTTTGACACTTGAGAATCTAAAATTTGTAAAAGTATTTTGGGATTTTTTAAGAGTTTTTTGCAATCTTAATATAATACTTCCAACTAGAACAGACCGTTAAAACCGTATAGGCCCTGCAACTGCCCAGTGGTAAAAACAATACTTGTCATGATAGGAGAATCAACAGATACAAAATATGGAAAAATATTTTTTTATTTGTGTGAGATATTTTCGAAATCTTAACATAATACCACCAGGTCGAATAGATCTTTCAAATGACCAGTACCGAAGGCAAGTTCTTGTCCTGGTGATAAAGGCTATAGATCCAAAATATGTAAAAAAAATTTTAGATTAAATTAAAAATTAAGTAATGGTTAATAATGTATGGGTATTTTTTTCATTTCACAGGTCTTATAGAAAACATGAACAATGAATTTCTGCCATTCCCAGACAACGAAGACTTGAAAGGAGCCGCAAATGCTCTTCTAAGATTGCAAGACACCTATTTGCTCAATTCCACTAAATTAGCCAAAGGAGAGATAGAAGGAGCAAAAAACGTGTACACGGAATTTACGGGTAAAATTACTGATATAATATTTTATATTCATTACAGATAATCCCATTTTAACTATTTCAACAAATTCGCTGGCAATTTTATGTTTAATGTATTAAAAACCAGAAATGTTGTTGTTGTTGTTCTAATGCAGCTGGCAATACAGATACAGTTAATCTTTATGCCATAACCAAGGGCAGCACTGCTGTTACTCGTTTAGCACTACCCAGAGGGCATGTGTAACTTGGAGATATACTACGGATGCGAGTAACACTACCCCCCACAACGTTCTACGATCCTATTAGGATCGGACATAAGGCTTAAAGTAGATTTCGAACCACTACAACATCCATGGCACCGCCGGGACTAGAATCCAAAACTTGTGACACCGAATGCCAGGAGCGCTAGTCACTCGGAAATCAGGCCCTATGTAAGGTTACAAAGTATTAATTATGGGGGAGGGGATATTTAACTTTAGCTAGTCGCCCTATTTGTGACCCAGTAGCCCCGTGGGCAGGCAACGTGCATCTTTGCGCGTGCAACGCAGGATATGTTACTCGTATGTGGCACGTAAATGCGAGGTAGTTACCTTTGTAAGTCCTACTGGAAGAAAAGATATTCCCTTCATTTTTAGTTACATACGTCGAAAACTAGGCAAACCGATGTTCTACAACAACAAAAAAGCAGGAAGGCACAGGTTTGAATTCACAAGCGGCATCCATTTCGGTCACCAAGAGATTTAATAGATTTTGTGAAACCTCTGTAAGTGTTACACATTAATAGTCAGGTTGTCTAGTGGGAGTTTTCTTTTTTCTCGTATGTGGCACGTAAATGACAGGCAGTTACCTTTGAAAATCCTAAAGGGAGACAAGGTATTCCCTTCATTTGTGGTTATATAAGTGGAAAACAAGGTTCACTGATGTTCTACAACAACAAAAAAAGATCTATAGAGATCCATAGTCAGTGTAATTACTACAAAACATTTTCAACCTATATCGATTAAATAGAATGTTTTAAAATTTACGAAACTATTCATGTTTGCATCGATGTAATAATTTGAAATGGAATATTGATTCTGTAACTCTTATCATCGAAATTATCAGTTAAAATGCTTAAAATTATTCTTAAAAATAATTTTCAGCGGGAGACTGCTTTCAGCTCGGCCAGCAAGCCTTCAACACAAAAGATAATAACCACACTATTCAATGGATGCAAGAAGCAATGGTTCGACTTGAGGAGGAAGTAGTTAAAACTGCAAACTACCAAGCAATATTGGAATACCAGGCCTTAGCCACATTTAGGGTAATGAACATTTATTGATTATTTTGCATTAATTTTTATTCAAAATATAGTATATAGTCTAATCCTTAGAATCTGAGTTTATGCCAACCCTCAACAGGATTCTTGAATCATAGTATCAAAGCAATCAATTGTATGTTGACGTTAATTTTTACATAGAAATTCGCTTTCTCAGTGTCATGCCATACGTTTTTCAAAGACCATAACGTACAATGGTGAACTATCTTATCGTTATTAATCAAATGCCAGACAGTTGACCGTTAAGTCATTAGCCAACGAGTTTTCCAATACTTTCCAACTATACATTCCAAGTCATTTAGTGCAAACACTCACCCATGCCAGCAATCATGGTCCGTCCAGAATCTCACAATTAGAGGAAGTAATCAAATTAATAAACAGGCCCTAAGACAATCGCGTCCGAACATGGCCATTGCAATAGCACGGGGGGATTCGGGACTCAGTAATGTCCACAACTCTCAATCCAGGATTTATTTCCAACAGCTTGGGAAGTCACACATCGAAAAGATTGCCTGAAAATTCTCTTTATCTCTAATTTAGCAGCAGGTCTACTAGGTCTTTAAAGAAAACCAGTTAACTTTTTTGGCAAACGTCCGTTATCTCGATACTCCAAAAACCACAATACGATGTTACCCTTTGGAAATTGTTATTAAACTATCTGATTGTTATTAAACAAATGACAGAACATGAAACAAATGACAGTTAGACCATTAGGCAACGAGCCTCTAATACTTCCTAGCAATACAGTCCAAGTCATTTAATGCAGAACACTCATCCAGGCGAGAGGCAGTCATGTCCCGTCCAGAATTACTCAAAATATAATTAGGGGAAGTAGTCAAATTACAATGAAATAAGCAGGCACTAAGGTCGGACAAAAGTCTGAACATGAAAACAGCAGCAGCATGGGGTGCATCCGGAACACAGTGAGGTCCACAAACCCTATTCCAGAACTTATGTACAACAGCTTGAAAATCACACGATGAAATGATTGTCTGAAAATTCTCTATTTCTAATTTAGCTGAATGCAAGAGCCTACTTGGTCTTTAAAGAAAACCAATTCCCTTTTTTTGGAAAGTGCACTATCTCTATACTCCAAAAACCCTTTGGAAATTGTTATTAAATTAACTGATTGCTATTAAACAAATGACAGAACATTGAATTAGGTCAATACTACTACTACTACTACACCGCACCACATCACTGTGCCTAGAACTGAGTTGCCCATTTACAGCTTGAGAAGATGTGGGTGAGAAGTCTGATTGGACTCTGTGACGCCCTACGGTGATATGAGACCGAGACCTACGGCTTAAGATGAATTCCGAACCACTACAAACAACATGGCACCGCCGGGATTCGAACCTGAAATTTGTGGTACCGAGAACCAGAGACTTAGGTCATTGGGCAGCGAGCTCTCCCATACTTCCCAACAATACAGGTTAAGTCATTCAGTGCAGAACACTCATCCAGGCGAGCAGCAGTCATGGACCGTTCAGAATCACATAAAACACAATTAGGGGAAGTAGTCAAATTAAAATGAAATAAATAGGCACTAAGACAATCGTGTTCGGACGACCAAAGTCTGAACTCGTCCCCAGCAGTAGCACGGGGTGGATCCGGGACACAGAGACGTCCACAAACCTTACTCCGGGACTTATCTCCAGCGGCTTGGGAAGTCACAGGATGAAACGATTGTCTGAAAATTCTCTTGATCTCTAATTTAGCAAAATGCAAGAACAGTAATACCGGTTTCCTTTTTTGGGAAGATACCCATTGGAAAGCAATTATTCCCATAGTCCTCTTCAGGAGCTTCCTGCAATTCTGTATTCAGGAACTCATATCCTCTTTTGGTTATATCCTATATCCTAGTTATATCCATATCCTTATATTATTTAATAGTTATATGGTCATATCCACCTCATAGCGCCATATAGTTGCTAACTATCTGATTTTTTCTTTATGTGACAAAGGCTGTCATCTAAGAATCTCGCTTTCTGAACCTTGAATTTCCTCTTTCGTGTATTTCATTTATCTTAGCATCAAAGGAAACACATTTTTTCAGTTTATTTTCCTGCTTTCGAATAAGACATCTATCCTTCTCATGGCCTAGTAGTAACATACAAGGCATGCAGGTTTGAATTTGGTAGCTTCCTTTGCATTTGTACATTAATAAAAGAGGAAACTTCAAGCTGATTATGAATACATGTGTATTATATCGACAGTCAATCTGTCTGATTTAAGTTTTGGCCCATACCAGACTTTCCCCAAAAGTCCTCTCTTAAGTCTATGTCCTCCCCTAGTTTCTCACTGGAGCAATACTCTCGGAACATACATAAGTGGAACAGGAAGTTTATCAATGTTGAATAAAAAACTAATAATAAGTTGTCTTATTTCTATTAGTTCTAGAACATGTTAATATACTCGTCGGACTGCATCAACTGTTAGGCGCAGATTTCTAGACAGCAGATGTTTTCTTTTAACGGAGTAGGGTTGCCCTACAGCCATATTAGACAGGAACCTACGATTTAAAGTGGATTCCGAACAACTACAAACATCCATCGCATTACCGGGAATCGAACCCGAAACCTGTGCCACCGAGTGTCAGAACGCTAGACACTCGGCCGTCAGGCCCCACTAAAAAACATGCAGTATGAAAAAAAAACACATCTTGGTTTACCAGGACTCGTGTACTGTTATACGTTAATTATAATTTTAATTTAAAATTAATTTTACATTAATTAAATTATTTTTTTTTATTTTTTAAATTAATTACAATTAATTTTGAATTTTATTATGAAACTAATTAATTGTATTTTTATACATTTGTCCTCATTAGTATATGTCAAACCACTAAACATAAAATGTTAATAAAGTATATTTGAAACTTGCGTATTTAATTTTATCTTTCCGACATAAAAAATAAGTGCTTCTGATAAAGATTTGACTTTTTAAAAATAATATTTTAATTTACTACATTGCATATTTTTTCAGAGCTACATATTTTGATAAACTCTGGGTTTTCCTTTTTAAATTAATTGCTTCAGTACTAATTAGTTTCATTAATACTAAGTTATTCATTTTTTACGATGTCATCTTTCAGTTATTTAAAGATCTATATGTATATATAATAAAAACAGTAATAAGTATTTAAAGAAATTTTAGGGAAAAAATTTGATTGTAGAAGAAATTTTATTAAAATAAAGTTGTGTTTTTTTTCAAAGCAAGGAAAAAAGAGACGAGCTATAGAATTAGTGAAGGAAATCCTACAAATGGGTGAGTGTATTTTTTGTGACTTCGTCATAATTGTGTAATAAAATGATATTGTTATGGAATTTAATTCCTACGCAAGAAGCTTTAGTTAAAAAAAAATTTAATTTAGAAAGCTAAAAGACAAATCAGTCTTTTAGATAAACCCATCCGATCTAGCAAAAGCCTGCTTTTAATTCGAGACTTAAAGTTATTATAGCAATTGCTAAACAGGAAGTCGTTAGGAATTTAATATTTTAAAAACATTATACTACTGTGCCCAAAAAGTAAGACCAATTATTTTTTTTTCAAAAACTCTTTATTTATTCTTCCAAATTTATTTCATCGCTTTCAAAATAATATCCTCTGGATACAATGCACTTATGCCAATTCTTTTTCTAATACTCAATACATGTTAAAAAGTCATCGGCAGGGATGGCCCTCAAAGCGTCCGGTGATTCACGTTGAATCTCTTCCATCGACTCAAAACGGTGTCCCCGGAGGGGTCTTTTGAGTTTAGGGAATAGCCAGAAGTCACATGGTGTAAATACGGTGGTTGTGGAACGATATGGGTTTCATTTTTGGCGAAAGAGTCACGATAAATCAATGCAACAATCGGTACCAATCGAGATTTGACGCGTTGAACATCATCAGCAAGGTCTCTAGTTGTAAATCGACTGTTTGCGGGAACAAAATCTTTAATTTTTTTTGGACGTGAGCTTCGTCGGTTGAGATTGATGGTCGACCAGAGGGCTCTTCGTCTTCAACGCGTTCTCTGCCTTCTTTGAACTGTTTATACCACTTGCAAACATTTCTTTTCGATATAGGAATGCTCACCGAATGTCTTCTGCAACATTCTATACGTTTCCGCAAACAAAATATATTGAAAGTACATTGCTCAATTAATTCAGACATTTCAAAAATTGCCATAATCAGTTTTAGTGTTTTACAAAGCCAAGCGTAACTCAAACACTAATGAATATTTTGATGTCAAATTTCACACAGATGTCAAGTACAGTACCAGCAACCTAAAAAAGAAAAAAATTTTAATTCCGTAAGACTCGGGAATTTTAAATTGAAAATTGGTCATACTTTTTGGACACAATAATATGACGTCTGCTATGAGTGTTATTTTTAATAAAAATTAAACATTTTTTTTTTCGTACGAGGGGGGCGGAGAATGAACCTTCGGCCATGAACATGCCTAATAAAAACTAGCCTTCTTATAAAAGTTGCCTAGAGAACAGTTCATAAAAGAGAGCGCATGTTAGCTTGTCAAATGTGTAAAATCCATAAAAATGCCTGAAGAATATAGGACAAAGTCATGAATATTGGCCACACCGCTAAGGCATAAATGTCCTTGTAAAAAATCGTGTCCGGTCAAAAGTCCAAAATTTTCCTTGAAAACTTAGCCAGGGAGGTCCATGGGGAGGGGGGAGTATAATAATGAACTCCAGACCTTACCATCACAATTTCAATTTGGTCATTTCGGAGGGACATTTGCACTCTATTTTTTAATACACCACAGATTGGCTGGTAGGCACAGAGTAAAATAAGGCTGTTGCAATTTGCATCCATTTTTTTGCAAGGATATCAACTTTTTCCTTTCCTGGAATGTTACAGTGGCTAGGAATCCTCTGAAGTACAATTTCCAGCCAATATAAATTGCTTGATTAAAAAGCATCTTAACTAAGCACATGGTAGGAATCACTTATTGTATCTGAAGCAACAGCCAAAGTAGCAGACTGAGAATCTGCAACTTTCTTAAATGATGTAGACAAATTTAAAAAATTTAAAAGGGCTCGTTTTATAACCTCGATCTCAGCATCAAATTTTGGGAAATTTAATCCCACAAGATAAGTCATTAACAAAAGACATTTGTCATTAACAAAAAAGGTCCTTTTCAGGACCCGAACGCTGTTTTCATCTCTGCCCTTTTCTGGAATGCAGGTGGCCTGTCTAAAATTAAACATATTCATTGCTAGAGTCCTAATCTGAAAGTTTCCGTCATATTTTATTTATTTTTATTACAGAAAATCGAATGCAATTTTAGCTATTCAGAATGAAACTGAATTCGGATTAAAAACAGAATTATAATCCTTCGATTCATCACCAGATATATTTCCAGTTCTCTATACGATCCGTCGCTGTTGTTACCACTAGACGTCATCAATTCGACTCATTTAGAAAGGAAAAAACATGGGAAAGTAAATGCAATCTGAAATAAGTAAAAAATAGTGTTCAACGCCTCGCTCAACTTGAACATCGAGTCTGTAAATCAACATGAAATCTCCGTAAACTGGCAGTTGTCTGATATAGTATCTAGTATCTGTCATGTAACAGAACAGTGACAACTGAGTAGTTAAAAAAAATAGAGCTCATGTTTGACAATAGCACAAAGTAAACTAAAATAATACTCGTTTTAGTCCAGAATAATAAACTATTTTTCTCACTAGTTGTGTAAACCAACATGAAATCGTCATAAACTGACTGCTGTCTGATGTAGTATCCGCCATATAGGTGTGTGATGTAACAGAACAGTAACAACTGAGTCGTAAAAAAAACATTTTGTGATTGACAATAACACAAAATAGACCACAATACACGTTTTAATCCAGAGTTAAAAATTATTTTTCGCACGAGTTAATTCGTGTTGTTCCGAAAAAATAAAAATAATAAATTACAAATAATGTTCAGTGCCTCGCTCAACTTCTTTTGAAGAACATTGAGTCTATAAACCAAAATTAAATCGTCATAAACTGCTGCTGTCTGATGTAGTATCTGGTATATAGGTTTGTGATGTGGTCATGTAAGGGATCAGTAACAAATGAATCGTAAAAAAATCGAACTCATGTTTGACAATAGCACAAAATAAACCAAAATCCTCGTTTTAATCTAGACTTAAAAATTATTTTTCGCAGTAGTTGAGATCGAGTTTATAAACCAACATGAAATCGTCATAAACTGACTGCTGTCTGATGTAGTATCCGCCATATAGGTGTGTGATGTAGTCATGTAACAGAACAGTAACAACTGAGTCGTAAAAAAAGACATCTCGTGCTTGACAATAACACAAAATAGACCAAAATACATGATTTAGTCCAGAATTAAAAATTATTTTTCGCACGAGTTAATTTGTGCTGTTCCGAAAAGTTAAAAATATGAAAAACGATATACTTGGGATTATCTATTAAGAGGTTATCTCTTGTTTCCATTAAGATTTATAATACATATATCTCTCATTGCTTTCTCTTTAGTTAATTAAATCATCTTAGTTAATTCATTAGTTTATACATATTAAGCAATAGCTTATTTTATAAAAAAAAAAGTATTTGATTTCTTTACTATTTAAACTAAATTTATATTTCTTGCAGCACCCAATCATCCTCGTGCCCATGGCTATCTTGCTGAATATGAAAAGTCCTTACAAAACAGTGGAGAGCGCAGCAGAGAACGCAGTTCAGAGCAAAATAAAGTTGATTATGAGTATCAAGAGTATTACGATTACGATTATGATTCAGATTCAGATGAATCCAATGCCAACACTAAAAGTTTCAGTTACACTGACGAGGATTCCAGATCACTGCACTCTGTAAAAACAGCAGCTATTCCATCTTTTAAGAATTATGAGAAATTGTGCAGAGGGGAACGCATTCAGGTGATTACTGTTATAATCCCAACAATATTCTATTTTAAAGCTTACCACTGTGCCCAAAATGTTAGACAAATTATATTTTTTTTCAAAAACTCTTTACTTATTCTTCCAAATTTATTTCATCGCCTTCAAAGTAATCTCCTCCGGATATAATGCACTTATGGCAATTTCTTTTCCCAATCCTCAATGCATGCTAAAAAGTCATCGGCAGGGATGGCCTTCAAAGCGCGAGTCGATTCAAGTCGAATCTCTTCAATCGACACAAAACGGTGCCCCCCGGAGTGGTCTTTTGAGATGAGGGATTAACCAGAAGTCGCACTGTGTGAATACGGTGGTTGTGGAACGCTATAGGTTTCATTTTTTGCGAAAAAGTCACGAAATTGTGATTTGACGCTTTTGAATCCAAAATGACCGATCCTTTTGAAATTCCAACATGATCAGCAAGTTCTCTAATTGTAAATCGACGGTTTGCAAGCACCAAATCTTTAATTTTTTTGGACGCGAGCTTAGTCGGTTAAGGTTGATAGTCGACCAAAAAAAAAAAATTGAAATTCCATAAGCCCCGGGAACTTTAAATTGAAAATTGGTCTTACTTTTCGGACACAGTAGTATTAGGTTTTCTTCTTAAATTTTCGACATAAGCGTTCCTCTAATTTAACATTTTTTTTATGATTTTAATTACTTATTCTGCATAATATTGATTTATAAATGTTAAATTTTTATTATCATGTGTGAACATGATGCTGTCCTGGTTAGGGGTCCATGACGTTATCCGAAAATGATTACAAATTTTGGCGAAAAATGGTACTTTGGGCCCTTTAACTCTTGAAATGATTCAAGAATAATGTTAATCTTAAGGAATTTTCTGGAGAATTTGGCTTTTGATTGAAGTGTTTTGTAGTAGGGTTTTGAAGCACTTTTCACGTTTTGGGTTGGGATTTTAAACATTTGTATTTCCTATGACTATTGAGCTGTATAGTGCTTCTTATTGTATTTGGAATACTTCTTTCTTCATTTATACCTAGAATTTTTAAACTTTGATGTATTCTTTTGGGTATTGTATGTGCTAACTTTTCTTGTAGAATTTAGAATACTCCATTCTTCATTTACAATGACATTTATCTTGCTTTTGAATATTCTTGTAGGGATTCTTGAACAATTCATTCTTCATAAAGATCTTGATCTATTCATCATTGCTATATTTCATGTGGCTATTGAATTTGGCCATACTTGTAGTATTCCAATCCATTGCTTCATATATCTCTTGCATTATTAAACATTGGCATATTCCTGAGATTAATTATCCAATCTCGAATGTTCACACATAATAAGTTGAAATTTTCTGAGCAGATTTCATTTTTTTATTTAATAATTAAATTCATCGATTTTTATTTTGAATTTATTCACTCGTATTCAAAAAAGAAAACAATACAGAATATGCTCAACATGTGCTCTATTGACATCAATTAAGTGTCGAAAGAACATTATAGCATGATCAATGGTAGAGCGAAGAAACTCTAGAGGGATTTCAACAGCATGGCATGTAATGCTGGATTACAACTCAAATAAATTCCTCCTCCATAAACCAGATCTTTTAGGATTCCCCATAACCAGAAGTCACAGGGATTTAAGTCGGGTGAATGAGGAGGGCAGGAAAACGAAAAATCTCTGGATAATACACGATTCTCACCAAAGTTAGTACGAAGCAGCTCTTTGACTTATCGCCCAATATGAGGAGTTGCTCCATCTTGCCCGAAGACAGTGGGCAACAAGCATTGCTGTTACTGTAAAGCAGGAATGACTTGTTGTCGAAGGAGTTCACTGTACCGTGCACTCGTGACAGAGCACGTATTAGGGCCTTGAGGAGTGGAAGTTGCAAAGGAAAACGTTCCGAGGATAAAATCAGCAGTAAATCCACACCATGCAGTCGCATACTCAAAATGCAGTGGTTGTTGGTTCAGGACATTAGGAGGTGAAGCACCCCATATGCAACAATTTTGATTATTCACAGCTCCATCTAAAGATCATCTGACCATAGAATTTGATAAGGCTATGCGCCATCAACTTAAATTCTCACCAAAAATCGGCAGGCAAATTCATGACGTGTTTGGTGTCTTGAGTTTGCAGCATTTGCGCCACGTGGATCTTATATGAACACCATTTTAATTACCATCGTAGAATTGTTCATACTGTCGACCACGAAATCGCCAACTCACGTGACACCGATCGAGCACTTGCTGGAGAAATTTAAACTAGTTTTTTATTAAAGAAATCTTTTCCCCATGGTCCATATACTGTATATACCAAGTTTCATCAAAACCCGTTAGGCAGAATGGGCTCAAAAAGGGGTTTAAATAGGATCACTTTAATTTTAACCACCCTGTATTTTGAAGGACAAATTATTGCGTTCCAGAACATTGCGTTTCCAGAAAAAAAGTATTAAGAATAAACAAGTAGTATAAAAAAAAAAATTTTAAGTCAATTCCTACTTTTTTTTTCACTCTATTGCAGAAAAGTCCTTTAAAAATAAATTTGAAATTTTCTTCTTACATCTGGCGCCATCTATTGGTAAATACATGCAACTTAAATCTAAAAAAAGCTAAAATTAATTAATTAAATTCAATTAATGAATTAATATTTGAATAACTATATTAACATCCAGTGTCATCCACTACAAGTTCAAAAAAAATGCATTTGAAATAGAGTGAATGAATAAAAAGTATTTTATGAACGATTGAAAATTTGAACAAGATATATATAGGGAGAGTGTGAACTAACAGTAGGAATTGAAAAAGCATCTAGAGTATTAAAATTTAAGAATTCTTTTATGCGAGAAAAATAAGATAAAATACAAATTATAAAAAAGCATAATTTCTTACATTTAGGGTAGTAGTATATTGATTTTTTTTTTTTACGATTATGCATTATTATGTTTTCAATTGGAGATTCTATAAAATGTTTTTATCACGTATAACTTAGATAGTCTTTTTTCTTTCACATTTAAAAATACTTTTTACTCAAAAATTTACTTTATTTTCATCTAATTCAGAGTCATCTTAAAGAAAGCAAATTGCATTGCCGATATACAACAAACAACAGCAAGTACCTCCTTTTGCAACCTGTGAAGGAAGAAGTACTGAGTCTGGATCCTGAAATTCTTATGTATCATGATGTCATCTCAGACAAAGACGTCGAATTGTTTAGGAATATATCTTTGCCCATGGTATGTAATTTTATTTTGATATTTTTAGCAGTGAATTGAAAACAATTGATATATAAACTTTTTATTCTGCATTTTCAAGAAGTAGAAATGTCTATTTAATTGGAAAATTTTCTTACAATGTAATTTTTTCCAATTAAATAGACATTCCCATTTACTTACAATGCCCTTTTTTTCCAATTAAATAGACATTCCCATTTACATACAATGTCTGGGTGCCGAGTGGCTAGCACTCTGGCGCTGGGTACTACGGGTGTCTGGATCGAATCCCGGCAATGCAATGAAAGTTTGTAGTGGTTCGAAATCCACTTTAAACAGTAGGTCCCAATCTAATAGTATCGTAGAACGTTGGAGGGGTAGTGTTGCTCGCATCCGTAGCATATCTTCAAGCTACAAGAGCCTCCTGGATAGTGCTAAATGAATAATGACCGTGCAGCCGTTGCTTATGGCATAAAGATTAACTGTCTCTGTATTGCCAGCTGCATTAGAACAACAACTTACAATGTCAATACGAGGAAATTTGTCAGAATAATTAAAATTTAAGCAGATTAAAAATTACCAGATACTTTAAAAAATCATGGAAGGAATGAAATGTTTTAATTCGCTTGTAATATAATGTTCAGTTTAAATTTTATTTTTCCTACAGGTCTTCAAGATGTCATGTTGTGAGCAATTTTCTTTCGTTTTTGTTCTGTCTTTGATAAGTAGGAATGCATGACCTGTGGTTAAACTTTCTTGTGTAAATTAATCGAGATATGGGATTGATTATTTTCAATGCTTCATTAATCAAGATAGATTCACGGGGCCTGATGGCCAATTACTAGCGCTCTGGTCATTGGTATCATAAGCTTCAGGTTCGAATCCTGGAGGTGGCATGGATGTTTGTTAATGGTACGGTATTCATGTTAAGCTGTATATCCCGGTCTAATTACCCAAAGTGTGCAAAAAATGGCCGTAGAGCGACAAACCAAGCTTGATAGATTCATGGATATAATATTTTTTCTAATAACTAAGTAATTTTTTTAAATGTATTTATTAAAAATATATTTGTTTCGTTTATGTAACTAAAACAAAATTTTGTAAATTTTAACGGGAGATCCCTTGGTTACTCGTAATATGTTCAAACAATATTCGTAAATTAGATTCTACCTCACAAAGACAAGTAGTTGAATAGTTTTGGAATTCTAAGAATAACTATTCAGTTCGATTGGATATTACTATATTACAGCTGTCTTGTAGAAAGTTGCAATGAATGAAGAAGGTCATTACAGTTGTTAATTCATTCATAAGTTTTTTCAGATACTTTCGGAAAAAGTGTCGCACAATCAGGGCAGTAGCTTATAATCCTCAACATAAAATCCTTTGCATTTCAATCGTAATCTGAGACCTTTATGCTATGCTATGCAATATACAGGGTGATTATAATTATAGTCCCACTTTCAAAATGCTGTAAAAAAAGAACCACTCGTCACAATGTGTTCAATTTTGAACTGAAGATTTGAAGAAGAGGGAAACAGTATGGCATCAAAAAAAGTTCCACCAATTTTTCCTTGCCGTGGCGGATGGGCTTTCCACTAACAGTGTTACAACTGTAGAATGACTTGGAAGTCATTTTTTTCTGTCAAAAAAACCGAATCAATCAAGCACATTGAACATTACAGTTGGTTTAATGTGCAACTCATGCCAAATACGTTGTCACTTCGATTCAAAATATCAATGGCAGTCGAATTCACTTTCTTTGTGTCGCTTACAGCGCCATCTATTATTACACTTTGAAACTTTTTTGATGCCATACCGTTTGCCCCTTCTTCTTAAAGCATCTTCAGACGAGTGATTCTTTTTTATAGCCTCTTGGAAATGGGACTTATTGATTAATTATAATCATCCTGTATATTGCGTCCAAATATAACTACATTATGTTTTTTAATGAAATAATTAATTATGTTTATTAATGTAATTCTCTTTGAATTATTTAATAGCTTACTAGAGCTAACGTAATCAATCCTGTGACGGGTGTACAGGAACCAGCAACTTACAGAGTTAGTAAAAGGTATTTATTTATTTTATTTATCCATTTTATGACGATGGAGTCTACAGCTAATGTCTTTGATCTGAAATTAATATACTACTGTGTCCAAAACGTAATACCAATTTTAAATTTTAAATTTCCAGGGCTTATGGAATTTCAATTTTTTTTTTTTTTTTTTTTTTTCTCCTTTACGTCAAAATATTCATTAGTGTTTGAATTACGCTTGGCTTTGTGAGACACTAAAACTGATTCCGGCGATTTTTGAAATGTCTCAATCAATTGAGCAAAGAACTTGCATTCAAGTTTGTTTGTGGAAACGTATAGAATGTCGCAGAAAGCATACGGTGAGCATTCCTATATCGGAAAGAAATTTTTACAAGTGGTATAAATAGTTCAAAGAAGGCAGAGAACGCGTTGAAGACGAAGAACCCTCTGGTCGACCCTCCACCTCAACCGACGAAGCTCTCGTCCACCAAATTAAAAATTTGGTGCTTGCAAGCCGTCGATTTACAATTAGAGACATTGCTGATGATGTTGGAATTTCAAAAAGATCGGTCAATTCCATTTTGGGGCTCGAACGCGTCAAATCTCGAGGGGTACTGAAAACACTGAATGCGCCAACTCACACTGCATTGATTCTTCGTGACTTTTTCGCAAAAAATAAAACCCATATCGTTCCACAACGACCGTATTCACACCGTGCGACTTCTGGCTGTTCCCTAAACTTTTTGACACCCTTTTGAGTCGATTGAAGAGATTCAACGTCAATCGTCGCGCCCTTTGAAGGTCATCCCTGCCGATGATTTCTTATCATGCATTTAGGATTGGAAAAAAAGTGGGCATAAGTGCATTGTGTCCGGAGAGGATTACTTTGAAGGCGATGAAATACATTTGGAAGAATAAAAGAGTTTTTGAGAAAAAATATTGGTCTTATTTTTTTAGCACAGTAGTATAACAATTAAAACAAATTTTAGTTTTAAAAAAATATCTGTTAAAAAAAATTGTTATCGTATATACAATATTGGAAAGTCGTTAAAATTTTTTTAAATATAAATTACATATTTAAAAGGATTCTTAAAATGGAAAAAAGCGTAAAAAGGTAGAGCGACAAACCAAACCCATAAACCCTGCTCCACACTGGGGCAGGATAAAAGATTTGATTGCTAAGTATTTTCTTCGAAGCATTGTCAAGCAATGATCACAACAACGTTTTTAGTGTTGTTATTTCATTTTTAGTGTTATATATTTATTTACAATGTACGTTTAGTATTATTGTTGTTACATTATCTATATCTTACATATAAGAATAATAGTAAACACAAAAACAATAGCTCATCATGTTGCAATTTTTTTTTTAAATTTCAAAAATGTCTGGAGTGGGTCTAAATTTAATAGGGGGATGTATAATTTTATATGCGGCCCGTGGAGTTAGGATGCATTTCCAAAGTGGCCCGCAAGATCATTTGGATTAGCCACCCCTGTTCTACAGTAAAATAAAAATTTATCATTTTTTTAAATTTTATTTGTCTTTAATTAATTATCTTGTTTCAGTGTTTGGTTGAAGGACAAGTACCATCCTAGAGTAAAACGTGCCAGCAGGATCGTCCAGGAAGTAACAGGTCTCTCTGTTGACACAGCAGAAGAATTGCATGTCATAAACTATGGAATTGGTGGACACTATGAACCCCATCTGGATTTCAAACAGGTGGGATTCTGAACTTGTAAATACACACCTAATTTCTTCGAGTTTAAGATTTTTGTGTCTTAAATACAGTTATAAAAAAAATTAATAATTGGATTGTGTTAAATTTATAAAGCAACCCAAAACTTTTCTCATAAAAGCTGATAAGATTAGTGTTGAAGGGCCGAGTGTCTAGCGCTCGGTGCTACAGGTTTTTGGATTCGAGTACCGGCGCTGCAATGGATGTTTGTAGAGGTTCCTGGTTCACTTCCCGATCGTAGTGGTTCAGTTCATAGGTCCCGGTCTCATGTGACTGTAAGAGCGTGATGTAGCCAAATCAGACTTCTACCTACGGGTGCTCCATCATAACAGAAGCTGCCACCTTTCCCTCCATCCATGAGTAGATTACTCGTGGGATGTCCGTCTCGCACTGCAAGACACTGAGGATTAGTCATAGAATAGTGTAATGTGCATAACTCATCCAATATTTCAAAATTAAGAGACTGTTAAATTTAACGGTTAAAATTTATATTAACATTAACGGTTAACGCTGCAAATGAAAATCAACAGTATTTTCTCATTTCTACGCGGCAATAAAGATCAGAAAATGCGAATGTGTTCCCTACAAGCATTGCCTCTCAAAATTGCAAAAAAAACTACTGCAGTTGTATAAACAAAGAATATATGACAACTATAATTGATGATTTCCATATAATAAACAAAGAATATTTGGAGAAGTGAATTTTGTTCTTTAAAAAAAAATTAGAAATATTTGAATGGGGGATTTTAAACAAAATGTCTAGTTTGGAAGAAATTTAAATTGTAATGAACATATTGGATGAAATTTTTTTTTTATTTCCAATGTTGAGAGAAAATGACAAACTCTTACGGTTTAAAACAGGGCAAAACACACACAAGTAAAAAGAAAACAATAAGAGAAAAAAGCCAATGTCTCAACAACAAAGTTCCAGCCCTCCAATATACACACTCCTCCAATATATATACTCCCCACACAAGGCCGGTCATCCTTATCTGTCCATGTTTTCGTCTTTCCCACAGAGCGGGCAATTTGGCCTATCAAAAATGCAAACGGTATGCAGGTGGCTCGCCAAACAACACATAGACCACAGCAAGTCTTACCGTCGTTGCTTCATGCCGATAGGATAGATCTTTTAGCCGCCTAGGACGTTACTAGGGTGCACCAATGGGAGGTAGATCTACTGTCGAACCCCATATTGGTTGAAAAGGATTTATTAATCGTAACCAAGATACAGAAGTATTTCATAAGTGTTCCCTTATTTCACATTACATTAATGAATGTTTCAATAGAAAGTCATTGAATCTAATTGTTCAAACCCTTTCATATTAATAACTTGAATAATAATAACTTTCGTATAACTAATGAATATATTTTATGCCTATCTGACACTGTTTCCCCCGCAGAAATTTTTTTTCTTTTATGGAAAATCACAGTTGAAGATAGCATTTTTTAAACCAATGTTAATTAATAAAATAAATTTTACGAATCCTGCCAAGAATTTCATTCCGATCGAAATCAACACCAAAGATTCTTATGCAAATGTATTCTTCAAAAAAATATAAGATTGCATTAATTATTTATTTTTACATATTTATTTCCGTTCTTTCCATTAATAAAAAAAAATTGAAAGAAAATAAAATACTTTAAGAACATTTCTTTAACATAAAACAGATTACTCAGTATTTATAGATATAAATAGTATGTCAGATCTTTTTATAAAACTTTAAAAAAATTCTTTTTTTTTTTTTTTTCAGGAGAATGAAGCAGATGGCTTTCGACATTTGGGAACCGGAAATCGAATTGCTACATGGATATATTATGTAAGAAATAGAGAATAATTTGTTTTTAATTTCGTTCTCTTATGTTCTTTTATAAGAAAGGATTACGAGTTACTTAAGATATAGTTTCGCGTAATTTTTTTTTTTCCATTACATAAGACATTGTGTTTCAGTAGTATACAGAGAATTTTGCCTCACTAGAGGAGATAGTTTTTACACAAGTGTGATGGCATAGTATTCTTATAGACGAAAATACGGTAAACGACTGTAACGTCTCGGCCTATACTAGACCTATAAAGGCTTCAAGAAGAGGGCCACTTTTAGGTTCAATTTTAGACGAACACGTACAAAAGTGACCTTTGGGAGATTCACACCCTTCTCCTCAAGCCCAACAGAAGGACATCTCAGGCTTACGGATATGTCGTGCTTACAGAAGCATTCATTTCGATATCCCTTGGTGGGGTGGTACCCATTTTGGTACATTGTGCCACCTCAATTTTAGACGAACACGTACAAAGGCGTCAGTTGTGGGATTCACACCCTTCTCCTCGAGCCCAACGGAAGGACATTTCAGAAATACGGATGTATCATGCTTACAGAAGCTTTCAGTTCGATATCACTTGGTGTATTCATACCCACATTATCCCACCACAATTTCAGACGAATACCTGCAAAGGTGACAGTTATGGAATTCACACCCTTTTCCAGCACAACAGAAGAGCATTCCAGGGCTACGGATGTATGGTGCTTACAGAAGCTTTCTGTTCGATATCACTTGATGTTGTGGTACCCACATTGTGTCCCCACAATTTTAGGCGAATATGTCCAAAGGTGGCAGTCACACCCTTCTCCTCGAGCCCAACGGAAGGACATTTCCGGCCTACGGATGTATCGTATATACAGAACTTTCTGTTCGATATCACTTGGTGTGGTGGAACCCACATTGTAACACTACAATTTTTGACGAACACGTCCAAAGGTGGCAGTTGGGGAATTCACACCCTTCTCCTCGAACGGAAGATAATTTCAGGCCTACGAATGTATCGTGCTTACAGAAGCTTTCAGTTTGATATCATTTGGTGTGGTGGTACCCACATTCTGTCACCACAATTTTCGATGAAGACGTACAAAAGTAACAGTTGGGAGATTCACACCCTTTACCTCCAGCTTAACGAAAGATAATTTCAGGCCTACGTATGTATCGTGCTTACAGAAGCTTTTAGTTTGCCTGATGCTCGAGTGGCTAGCGCTTTGGCGCTCGGTCCCACAGGTTTCGGGTTCGAATCCGGGCGACAGACGGGTACAGGGATGTTTTTAGTGGTTCAAAATACACTTTAAGCCATAGGTCCCGGTCTCATATGGCCGTTGAGCGTCACAGAGTCCAACCTGACTTCTAACCCACATCATTCCCGAACTGTAATGGAACAACTCAGCTCTAGGCACAGTAATGTGTTGTGGTGTAGTAGTAGTAATAATAGTTTGATACCACTTGGTGTATGGTACCCACATTGTGCCACCGCAATTTTAGACGAACACATGCAAAGGTGAGAGTTGGGATATTCATACACTTCTTCTCGAGCCCAACTGAAAGACATTTCAGGCCTAACTATTTATAGTAATTACAGAAGCATGCAGTTTGGCCCACCAAACATAACTTGGTGGGTTGCGAATCAATAACCTTTTATTCGGAAACCCAACGAACATGCAACCACATTCGCAAACTATTTGCCAGGCTTCTCTGTCACAAATTTAAAAAATTAGGCTATGATAAATATAATTTCGTTTCAGATAAATTTATTAAGTCAGTGAAGCTCAAAGTTTTATGGTCAATTATTTGCTTGACCGCTTTACATGCTTCACATAAAGCAGAATTCAACCGTTTCATACTTTAAATAACCATTTATATGATAAATAATCATCGCTTAAAACCTGGTCAGCAAACGGAATTATTTTATTTTAAATAAAATGCAGTAAAAGTGTTTATAAGAGAAATAAAATAATTTCGCTATTCTTCAGAAGAAATTGAACTTGGTACTATTTAACTATTGGTATTTAACTTGGAACTATTTAACTATTGGTACTATTAACTATTACTTGGTACTATTTAAAAAAAATAACAATAATGTTCATATAGTTATTTGAAATTGAAATTGAAATTCGAAGACAAGCAATTTAAAATGTATTATTAAATTACCAATTTTGAGTCGCAAAAAAATATACTAGTATATTTTAAAATTTGATGTAAGAAAACAAGATTTATGAAGTGAGTTAGAAAATTGCACTTTTACATGGAAAATTATGGATGGACTGCTTTAAAAGCAAAAATTGCGTTTATTTTTGTAACTTTAACCAGGACTACACTGGTTTGCTCTTAGATGGAGGATAGAGTAAAACAACTTTGCAACTATTTCTTATATGGAAATACCATTTATAATTCCAATATAAAGTAGTAAAATTGAACAGAATATAGTCATAGTAAAATTTAATAGAAAATAGTCATCGTAAAACTTAATAGAATATAGCCGTAGTAAAATTTAATAGAATATAGTCATAGTAAATTGAATGATATTAAATTAAGATTTCGTAACATTGAATGTCCAATTTCATTTTACAAAAAAAAATCGCAGCAGTAAATTGAACCAAGAGCGCTAACTACTTCAACTAAGAAGGTTTGCTCTGCTATCAACACTCAACTCTGCGTATCTAGGGATCGTCACTGCTTCACTGAGGTCACTTAAAGTGAAACATAGAACCTGTTATATTAAATATTACAAGATGCGCGCCCACCATGAGTTCGCAGAATATAATTTAATTATTCTGCGAACTCATAACTGTAAACTCATAGATAAAACAGGCCATATCTGTCCTATATTCGCAAGAATATTATTTTGAAATCAAAATTTTTTCTCCTCATTTCGACAATTAATTTTTGAATATATGGGTGAATAATGTATTTTTATATAATGTATTTTAATAGCATAATGTATTTTTTTAATACATTGGTTTTCACTACATTGGCCACTATAAAATAAATATATTTTGTAAAAGTGTGATAAATCTCACGGGCCGGATGAATATTCAAGGCGGGCCGCTGGTTGGCCACCCCTGACCAGATGTAGAGCTTATTATTGTTGCATATTTTTGTGTACTTTATTGTGGTGGGGAGGGGGACACAATCCTTAATGAATTATTTTAGTCCTTTTGTATCACAAATTATTTATGTTCAGCGGTATATTTTTCGAGAGCCACTTGTGAAGGATTTTTTTGTCTTTAAAATGCAGCATTAGCGAAATCTATTTATCAAATAAAATTTATTCTAATAAATTTTGATTTTTAGCTCAGTGATGTAGATGCCGGAGGAGCTACAGTATTTCCTAAAATAGGAGTTACAGTGAAGCCCACAAAGGTAAAATATTTGAGAATAAATCTTTTCATTTATAAAATAAAAATCATATGAAAAAAAAACTAAAAAAAAATTATATGAAAAAAACTAATGCGAAAATCCTCATGGCAAAATTGATGATAACAATAATAATATATGATTAAAAAGCAAAATATATATATATACAGTTTTTAAATGGAAGGTAAAAAGTATTGCAATATATACAACTCTATAACGAGAGATCATCGATAATTTAACGTTAGATCTGTAAAGGCTGAAGAGAGGTTTGCAGATAGATATTCGCCATCAGGGCACGGAATTTTGTGAGGCATCAAAAAAGTTAAATAGTTTAAAATCTTGACAAAAAATCGAAATCTCCGTAGAGAACGCCTTAAACTGACGAATGTATATGATTAACCCAAATCAACTTTAGGATAATATATAAAAATTAATGTGGATTAATATAGACTTGTTTGTTATGTAGCAAAATAATAAAGTATTGTACATTGCAGTTATGTAATTACAAAAAAAAAAAAACACGGTTTCATGAAAATAATTTCATTATATTCTGAAGCATGAAACGTTTATGCCCCTTGGTTTACTGAGCCGGCATATAAACATGATTTATCACCGAGGTCGTTAAATTTTATCACTGTGACTTCAGGTTGTGAGGCTACTTCAAATCATGTGTATTTAGAGGAAATGCATTATCCTGAAATACGGTAAGAGGTATCAAATTTCCGTTGTCATGCTCATAAACATTTTGTCCCATGTAACACCATGATTGCATTCAATACTTGAATATTGTAAGGAACATACTGAGTACTTCAACTCTAGATCATGCTAAAGTAGAGTATGTGGCACCAACTTAACATATATCTCCTTTTGCAACTACCAACTCTTGTCATTTTCTCTGTAATAGCGAACACTACTATCAAAAATTTGATTTTCTTTTGCTTTGTTTTTCTTTAACAACATAACTTCATCAACAATATCACAACAGCCCAGAGTGGACCAAGGCTTCCCTTTGAAGAGATTTCCGTGCATTTCTCTGGGTGACAAGGATCCTACAATTCTTAACCTTTAGTAGAACAAACTCTTTTTCAACTGCTTCTATCCATCACAACTTGGGTCGTCCTCTTCCTCTTTGTCCCTATGGCTTTACCAAAACAGGTTTTTTTACGGGGTTTAAATCGTCATTCTAATATATGAGCAGCCCAGTTTAATATATTAATCTCAATAAATTTTATAATATCTGAGTCTTTATAGCATTTATAAATTTATGTGTTGTAGCGTCGTCTCCAACAATCACTTTCCCTCACACCTCCAAGAATAATCCTTAATATCTTCCCCTCAAATATACCCAAATGGGCCTCATCAGATGGGCCTCTTGCCAAAGTTCAAACAACATAACTTATCTCTCAATAAATTTTATATTTTGCAAAATGCAGGTGGCGGCACATTGCAGTGAAGTGTATAAAAAGAATTCCACTTAAATACCACACTCCACTTAAAGCCAGAATATGCAAGAGTGTATATTCTGGCTTTTGACAGGTGGTCACATTAATGTGACTGGACTGTGGATATTTTAAGAAAACTTTACATTTAATATTTTCTTAAATATACAGTATTGATTTTTTGTTTCCAGGGATCAGCTGCTTTTTGGTACAACTTGAAAAAAAGTGGGAAAGGTGATCTCAACACAATTCATGCTGCATGTCCAGTGCTTGTGGGCAGTAAATGGGGTATGGTATTTGATATCTCTATCTGTGATTAAAGTGCTAATTTTTTAGTGCACGATATGGTGCCAATATCTGGTTGACCCAAAAGCCAACCAGAAATTGTCTGGATGTCAATATGTGGTTGGCACCATATGCCAACAAGACAAGATATTGGCACTCTGGTTGTCAATATCTGGTTGGAACCATACGCCAACCAGCTATTTGGCACTCTGGCTGTCTGGTTGTCAATATCTGATTGGCGCCATATCTGATGCCAAAATCTGTCACGCTTCTCCCTACCGATATTTTATATTTAGACACGATATTTGATATTTGAGTAATTAAGGCTAATTTGATATTAAAAAGAAAAAATTTATAAAAAAAAGGGGGGGAATATAAGAAAAAATACAATTGAGAAAGTAAGCAAATATTATTAAGGTTTGTTCCATATGAAATGACTGAGTTACAAAATGTTTAAAAGGTCAAAAATACAGATTGTTTGCACCTATTAAATTAAAATATACATTTACATCATTGCGTATTTGCGAAGGATAGCTAGGCTTTTTTATATCAGTTTCATAGAACACCTTTGATTTATAGTCAATAATTTAGTAAAAGTTTCTTGACAGCTTCCTGATTGATAACGCGTTTATTCATAAAATCCGATTCCAAAAATTTAAAGCATTGATAGTCAGTATGAGGGGAAAATCTGGTAAATAGGCAGAACCTTCACATTTCAAATCGTTCAGTTTGTGGAGTTAGACTTGGGAAACGTAAGTTCTTGAGTTATCACGGAGAAAAATACCTCTTCGATTCAACAACACTGGTTCTGACGTATATACAGGTAATATGTATACAGATATACACCTAATTTCCGGGTGTATCAATGGTTGGTATGTTTGGATTAAAGAAATTGGTCGTTTTCCAGTATCTCGCTAAGAGTAGAGAAGTCATGAGGAGGAGGATACGGACGTTGAGACCGTACTAACACTATTGCAAAGATCTTTTCATAGTTGGATTCCATGGTGAGCTGGGAAGTATCATACCCAAAATATTTTTTCCCTTCCTACCTCTCTAAATTTTCGTGCCCTGGCGATGACTAAATTATTCCTTACCAGATTCTTCAGTTCCCTCTCCCAGAAACCCAGCATGGTAAAATCAATTAAAGATAAATGTGAATGGTTGTCAACATTTATAAAATTCTTGACTATATCAGCTTCTGAAAATGACCTTAACTAAAGTTTTACCCTTTAAGATTCAAAAAAATTTATATACCATTGATCAGCATATTTAAGGTCGCCATCAATGGTATATAAATTTTTCTGACTCTCAGAGGGTGAAACTTTATAAATTGAGATCAGGTGACCTTTTGATTGAGGCTTGCTCACCTCCCCAGACAACATTCTTTTTTATTAGCATCGAAAAACGTTAATAAATAAACTTTTGTCAAGATGTTCCGATATTATTCTGACAAAGCATTGGATTTTAAAATTTTTATCTCGGTTCCACTTAAAATAATAAAAATGTCGCGTTTGACCATGCATTCCTAATCCCCTCCAATGCTTTAACTTCTAATAACATGGATTCTCAAAAAAAAATGTTTACCACGGAAATACAATTAACAATTTTTAATTAACAAAAAATAAACACAAAAAAAAAATGTTATTTAATGTATCAATAATATTTAAGTACATAAATGGGAACAAATGTAGTATGGGAGCACGGATTTCAGTAGCCAAAATTTCTGCACCAATTACTATTTCATCGCCAAACAACTTCGAGAATCTTTTTCTTTTAATTGCCGAATAAAATTGGTGATGAAATCTTGGATGCCTAATTCTGTGCCCCCCATATATTAGAGCCTACAAATATTTATTTAAAGAATACATTTTCTTTACAGTTGGCAACAAGTGGCTTCATGAAAAGGATAATGAATTCAGAAGACCGTGTAGTCTGAATATGTATGAATAAGCTCAAATTTATACATAAATTCAAACTGTTCCTAATTTTTGAAGGTTAAAGTAACATATTACATAAATGTAGTTTCACTGTACTTCTTGCATCACTTATCATTGTATATTTTTATGAAATGCTTCTCAAGATAAAAAAAAATATATTCATTTAAATATTGTAAAATATTAATTTAAAATACAAAAAAAAAAAAAAAAAATACAGAAATTATTATATTTGTATTTGTATTTTAGTGCTGTTTATTTAAATATTTTAACACGAACTGTTCTACTCGTGAACATTTTCTGATGTTTATGAAGAAGTAGATTTCAATTTTTAGATTCAAATATAATTTGTTTTATGTTCTTAAATTCGTATTTATTGCGCAAAGTAATAAGTTACTGCCATTACTATTTCAGTAAGGAAAATAATCGAAATACTTATAAGTGAAATTTTTATTCTTTATGTATGAAAATTCTATTTTTATTATTATTAAATTAAAATGCAATTTATATAAAGTTTGCTGTTAATAACTGCTCTGTCTTCCTTATTTAAAAAATGTGCTCAAATTCAATTATAAATATGCTTTATTCAAAATTTCAATTTATCACCTTTTTAAAAAAACACTATGTATACATGTTTGGACTAAATAAATATTTTTTATATAAAAAATTTTTAATGATTTTTATTTCTATTTTAGATGATTTTATTAATAGATCTTTTTGCAATAAAAAAGAATATCCCTAAAGGCTGACTTATGAATTTTAATTTATTTGCATCAATCTTAGTTGAAAATCATTAATTAATAATACACGTATTTATTTTTGGAGAAAATATTTTAATTCATGATTAATTTTTCATGAAATAAATTCCTATTAATGTTTTAATTATCTTGTAACAAATAACTAATTTTTATTAATTACTAAATGCAAATAATTATGTTGTTCCTTTTACTAAATAATCGCCAAGCATGAATTTTTTTCACTGAAACAAAACAAGTATAATGAAAACTTCTCTACACAGCACAATATTTTCATCATCTCACACAGCTCATGCTTCCCCCTCTTGAGTATCGAGAAAAAATGTGTTGGGAAGACACGAAGCAAAACCAATTTTGTCATTATTCCTACGCGTGAAAAAATAGTTCTCTCGCTCCGGTTCAATACCTAGAAATGATACATTTTTTCGAGCAATTTTTATTGCAACGCGATTACATACAATAAACATATAAAATTATAAAAATCATATATATATAAATTTATAAAAATTGAGAAAATTAATTTCTCAATTTAATTGCATTAATCCAAATTTTCTAATTCACAATTGAGAAAATTAATTTCTCAATTTCCATATTCCATGGAATAATTTAAATTTTCGTTATTAACACCTTTTATTAAGAAATCTGCAATTAGCCATTCTCATTGAATTTTATCACATTACATTTTCAATTTAATTACATTTTCAACAAATTCCTTACAAGAGGAGAATATAAGTTCACATGCCTTGATATATTCAAAGATTGGGTACATTTAACCCATTGAATTTCTGCTTCATTATCTGAATTTAAACCTACAACATCATTTCTACAGGGTAATTATAATTAAAGTCCCACTTTCAAAATGTTGTAAAAAAAAAGAACCACTCGTCACAATGAGTTCAAATTTGAACTGAAGATACTTGAAGAAGAGGGAAACGATACTGCTCTAAAAAAAAGATTCCAAATTTTATTAATAGATGGCGCTGTAAGCGGCATAAAGTAAGGGAAAATCGGCTGCCAGTAATATTTTGAATCGAAATAACAACGTATTTAGAATGATTTGCACATTAAATCAGCTAAAGTGTTCAATGTGCTTGATTATTTCGGTTTTTTGGCTGAAAAAATGACTTCCAACAGTTGTGACACTGTTAATGGAAAACCCATTCACTACGGCAAGGTCATAACCCCATCGGATGGGGAAAATCGGTGGATTTTTTTTTTTTATGCCATACTGTTTCTCCCTTCTTGAAGTATCTTCAGTTCGAATTTGAACTCATTGAGATGAGTGTTTCTTTTTTACAGCATTTTGAAAGTGGGACTTTAATTATAATCACCTTGTATATCTTAATACATTTCATCAATACAAAAAAAAAAAAAAAAAATAGCTGACTTAATAATATAATCCATAAATAATATAATTTTCTCTATAAACACACAATTGTCAGAACCTAATTGCATTAATCCAAATTTTCTAATTCACAATTCCTTTTCAAATACCAATTTATACCCCACTGCGAAAGATCACATATACTATTTTTCAATTTACAAACTTTTTCTTCTCCAGTTAATTTTTCGTGACATACTTCATACAGTTTCTCCTAAGTCACTGTAATTACAAATATGCAGTATAATCACAGAAATTTAGCATTCATGTTTAATTTAGGAGCAATGGCAATTAGTAATCAAAAAGATTCTATATTTACTACCGACTATATTACGTCTTGCTCTACATTTGAGACTTCAAATAATCTACATTTGTATTTGATTAAAACCGGCTGCTATAGGCCTCACTTTATGTATTAGTTTTTCCAGCCTTATTTTGATTTAAAGAACACACTATTCACTTTTTATTAATTTTTATCGTTTTCTCTGACTAACAATCATTTCCCAAACTTTATACTTATCTAAAGAATCCAATGGGATTGATGGCCGAGTAACTAGAGTTCTGGCACTCGGTGCCACAGGTTTCGAGTTCGAATCCCGGCTTTACCATGGATGTTTGTAGTGGTTCGGAATCCACTTTAAACCGTAGACCCTGGTCTAATATGACTATAGACCATAGGACTGACAATCCTATCCCGTAAGAAGAAAACCGCTCCTATCTCATAATCTGTTAGCAGGCAGACGGCCTTGGCCATAAATGGGGATGTTGCGCCAATGATGGTGACACATTTTTGGGCCCTCGTGACTAGCGCTCTGTGCCGCAGGTTTCGGGCTCGAGTGCCGGCGGTGCTATGGATGTTTGTAGTGGCTTGGAATCCACTTTAAACTGTAGATCCCGATCTAATATGGCTATTTGGCACAGTGCTGACAACTCTACCCCGTACAAACAAAACATCTCCTGCCTCGAAATCTGCCAGTAGGCAGATGGCCTTGGCACCCAATGGGGCTACTGATGATGATGACGCATTCGGCTCAGTTCAGAATCAATTTTCCATTCATTATCTGTCGAAATGAAATATCAATAAGGTTACTACTATTACTACTACACCACACCACATCACATCACTGTGCCTAGAGTTGAGTTGAACGTTTACAGTTTGGGAATAATGCGGGTGAGAAGTCTGATTGGGCTCTGTGACGCTCTAGAGTCAGATGTGACCGGGACCTACGGCTTAAAGTGGATTCCGAATCACTACAAACATCCATGGCGCCGCCGGGATTCGAACCCCGAAACCTGTGATACCGAACGCCAGAGCGCTAGCCACTCGGCCATCAGGCCCCAATATGATTAGTAAAAGAGAAAAAGATTATAAATACAATTAAACGAGCTTTATATTGGTTTGGATGATTGAAATACTGTTTCAAAATTTCATTGGTCACCACATGTTCAAATCACATATGGATCGTCAGATATGGTTACTGGGTGATATAATGTGTAAAAAGACTGTAGGATGAAATAACATCCACAACATGTAATTAAAAAAAGTTAATATTTACAAAAAATATACAAATAAATGTAATTATACAGAAATACAACGACTTAACGTTACATCCACTAAGTGAATAGCGAAGTTCTAATAATAACAGGTTTAATTATTTTTTTAGCTTGCAATGCAATGCGAAAAATAATCAATTGAAGGCTTGTACGCTAGACGTCATAAATTGGGACACCACGAAATCGAAAACGAATGCGCAGGGGAGAAACAAGTAAGCGACCCAATTACGTCACTATTCTTACGCGTGAAAAATAGTTCGCTCGCTCCAGCTCAACAAATTACATTAAGAAAATTAATGAGAGACAACAAAAAATTTTATATACGTAATTTTAAAAATATTTGCAAACAAATTCTTTAAAAAATATAGACGAGTAAAACTATTCAGTAATGTAAAATTATTAAATGAAAGATTCATTACCTTAATTAATAATCTCTTAAATGAAGCCGCGTCTAGACGAGAATAGTAGAATTAGCGAGTCAGTCTTGCGAACCAATTATAAGCCGATTTGTCTCAGTGCGGGCAGAACCCTCCGAGGGAGTCATCTGTCTCGGCTTTGCTCAAACTTGATTCAGTTTTTTCGCACATCAAAGGAATTCTCACGGATCCCAATTTTGACCAGCTATCACTTACAGCCAGGAAAAAGGTGACTTATTTCATGTGGTCAGACAAAGACACTTGCAGCAAGATGTTCTAGCTGCTTTTGTACTCTCGTTTGGTCGTCCCTTTAGAACAGGAGTGGCCAACCCAAATGACCTTACGGACCACTTTGGAAAAGCGTCATAACTCCGCTAGCAGCATATAAAATTATATATCCCCATATTAGATTTACACTCACTATAGACATTTTTTGGAGTGAAAAATTGAAACATAAAGAGTTATTAATATTGTGTTTACTATTATTCTTACATGTAAACATAGATAATATAATAATAATGATACTAAACATACATTGTAAAGAAATATATAACACAAAAAATGAAATATAAAAATATATATAAATATAAATGAAATTAAAAAAATGAAATCATTAACGAATATTTATTACATAAGTGCGATATGTTTCTCCACTCATTATGAGTTCGCAGATTATAATTTAATTATTCTGCAAACTTATAAATAAAATAGGTAATATCTGTTATATATTCATAAGAATATTATTTTAAAATCAAAGTTAATTTTTTTCTCATAATTTCGACAGTTAATTTTTGAATATATGGATTCACACATAATGCATTTTTTTTAATACACTACTTTGGCCATTATAAAATAAATATAGCTTATAAAAGTGTGACAAATCTCACGGGCCAAAAAAATGTTCAAGGCAGACAGCAGGTTCGCCACCCCTGCTTTAGAATTAAAATAATTAACTTCTTTTGTTCTATTTTTTTCATACTTAGTTACAATGAAAAAATACTTTTCTTCCCCAAATTTAAAATATTTTTTACTTAAAAGGACAATGTCTTATATGAATTAAAACAAACTTGAGTTAATTTCTCTTATTGTTATTCTTTTTGATTTAAATGTACAACTTAATAATTTTTAATCAACAGTCAAAAAAAAGTTATAAAAATAATTTTTTACTTTCTCTATTATCAATTATTATGGAAAAATAATTTACTTTCAAAGTTCAAAATTAATTTTGATTGTAATTAATGTAAATGTAAATATTTTAATCCAGAAATAAGAATACAAAAACTCATAGTAACAAATATTTATTTCAAAACCAAAAACATGAAAATAACTTTAAAACATGATTGTAACTAAAATTTATAAATATTTTAAGCATAACCAAAATAAAATGTATAACATGATATGTCTATGATAAGCATACTAATGAAGATAAAATTGTGACCTTAATTAAAATATTTTCAAATAATAACCAAAATTGCAAATCAAAATTTTTTTTGTATTGCACGAAAATTTTAATACACCAATTACACACAGTCTGAAAATGAAAAACTACATGCTACTAAAAACTCAACAACTGTAAATTTTATAAATAGTAAGCATTTTGTTCATGGTGAAATGACAATGAAATTATTTACAATTTTTTTAAAACCTAAATAATGCACATGCACACGCAATGGATTGAACATACAGACATACATACTTTATGGCACACGATAATTATAAAATTCATTCTTGGAACCAAACGTATGATTAATAATTTTATATACAAGATGGCTTATCACAAGTTTAAATTTACCAAATGCCTTGATTGATTAATAACAATTAAATATAATATTTTATTCTTATAGTACAGATAGTTCCAGAAATTCTAATGGCATGTTGATATAAATTTGAATATTTAAACATCATAAGAAGTTAAATAAATTATCTCATCACCAAAAATATAATGCAACATGTGTAGATATCAAATAATCTTAATAATAACAAACACTAAAATATAAATAATATGAAGCAACAAACATGATCTAATATATCATGATAGTATATGTGCAATACTTTTCGTATTATTTTTCTGGCTTTATACAGATTAGACACATTTTTTTAACTCCACCACTAGTCGTAAATTTATAAAATTATCAAAGAAAATCTCTAATAATAATATCCATAACTATGAAAAAAGTAACAATAAATGTAACTATGATCCATTAATTTACAGAAAAAATTTCATCATGTAAAAAACAAATCACAAATCCTTAAAATATTGAAATAAATTTTAATTTATATATTTATTATTTCAAACTTTATTTAAAATTCATTTGAAAATATATGAATGAACTTATAAAATTATCTTAATATTCATAATTATCTTATTTTTTCATTAAGAAAAATAATTAATTATTATTAAATAATCTTATTATTTCATTATAAAAAACAATATTTGCTTTTAAAATATGCAAATAACAATTATTTTTCTGATGTTACACCTTATGCATGTAAGCATAAGGTATAATGCAAGCAATTTAGAATAAATAATATAAAGCTTAAAATGCTCTATGTGCACACAGTGTAATGATAATAGATAGAGTCATATAATAAAATTCATGACAGAATAATAAAAATTAAAAGATAACTATTTAATGAAATAAATAATGTTCAACTGATTTAATTTGAAAGCATTTGAAGAGTTTTAGCTAAAAACTGTTATTAATTTTATAAAATATAATTTTCCTAAATTTATAATAGAAAAATATGTAAAGACAACTGAAGAATAGACGTACAATAAAAAATACATTTAAAATTATAAGATATGACATAATAATTATAGATCTAAAATTCTTAATTTTAAAAAATATCAGATCTTACTTTAAAAAAAAAAAAAGATTTTTAGCCATGATTTATAATTACACCACTTATAAAAAGAGACAATGTGTTTATAATTTACCAACTAATAAACTTTCAGTTAAAATATTTAAAATATATAAGCTTGAATTATAACTAAAAAAAGGTTTTCATATCATAATTTGTAATGTAAAACAAAGTAATTTTTCAAGCAATTCAATTGTTTCTTATAAATAAATTGAATGAAAATTTCATAAGGAACTCAAAAAGTAAAAAGATTATAATAAATAGTATATTGTGGTGATATATGTATATATAATCCACAAAATTGTCTTTTTTCATTGATAAATATTCATTAAAGTTATTTATAAATAATATATCTATATTTTTTAATAAAATATTCTTTTATTACATTAAAGAACTTATTTTTTACAAACCTAAACATTTCAAGTCCAAAAGTAATTCATAAAATATAACATGATTATATTTGATAAACAAATTTGTAACCTTGTAAGATTTAAAAATATATATATATATTAAATGTAAATATATATATATATTAAGTTAAGCATATGTGTAAGCATAGCAAGAAATCAGAATAAACCCTTTTTGCCTAAGCGTAATAAAGCATTTTTCTAAAATATTGTTAAACCAATTTCAACGTAAGATAAAGAACAAACTAATTTTATGACCTTTAAAAATTAGTTTAAATTTAAATCTTCTGCTTTTAATTAACTGCACTTTTTTTTTTCAATCTTCTTTCATTTAAACATATAGCCAATAGAAAGAATATAAATATAAAACCAAAAAATCAAATAAATGTAAAATTGTAATTTACATATGTATGATGTCACTTTTTTGGAAATTTAAATATGACTTCAAAAAACTCAGTATTATGCATGTCATACAGCATATATGTACACATAAATTAAAGAGTTTTCCAAAATAAGACCTTTAGTGACATCATACACAAAAAAAAATGTCAAGCAACCAAAAGCAAATTCAAGAATAAATCAAATATCAATTTTACAGCCTAAATATATATAATATATAAAGAGATGACGTAAATGTAATACATGACTTAAATTTTATGAAATACTAAAAAATATACATATTTATGAGAAGATTAAGAAATTCGTTTAAACACTGAAATTTATTCTTGTGAATAAATAATAAATTTAATTAGTATTTATTCAAACATAATTTATAGTAATAAATATCTAAGTGATTAACTAATAGAAATTATAATATTTGAATAATTTTTTTTGATAGAGTAGGTACATTTTTTAATTTTAATTATTATTACTATTATATATATATTTAAAAAAAGCAGTTTAGTAAAAGTATTTAAAAAAAAGCAATTTCAGATTTAGCAAAATGATACAGCAAAGAAAAATCAAATGTCTATAAAAATTATCACAGAGATATTAAATAAAGATAGATTATAATTAAATCTATCGCAGAAATAATGTTGCATTCATTTCTATAATTTATATAATACATATGCCATTTAATAAGTAAGCTCATATAAATTAAAATAATTTTTTCTATTTAAAAATTATTTTTGATATTTTAATTTAAAATTGTGATTTGAATCTGGAATACAAAGAAAATAACAAACTTTAAATATAAGTACTAGCCAATTTTCAATTAATGAGACAACACATCACATTTGAAGAGTGAAAAATTTGCACAAAAAAAAAAAATTTAATTGCAATGTAAAAATCAACAATTGATATTCTTAATGAATGAATATAAATTGAAATAAGAAATGTTTTTTTTATTAAGTACAATAATATTTTTACTTAAAAAATATATTAAACAAAGTAAAAAAAAAAAATCTCTTTAAATATTATGAAGTTAAACTGACAAGAATACACTTAAAAAAATCTGCAAATATAAAAATAAATTTAAAAATACATTTCATGAATATTATCCCTTTTTATACTAATACAGGATCTTAAATTAAAAATCTTTTTTTAACCAAACAAGAGAATTATAGCAAATAAATTAAACATTATAAAAATATTTTTTAAAAAATTAAGGATAACAAATATATAATAATTAGATTTATGAAATTTTAATCTATAAAAATTCAACATTTAAATTAGTTTGCAAATATATTACAAAAATTATTTTAGATACCATGTTAAAAAGCAATTCTTACAATAATTTTTTTCATTTATTCTATGACCACAGAATAACCAAATATATGATTTGTTGCTTTATTTTAAAGTAAAATTTATAGATCATTTTAATTGATAAAATATAAGTCTAGATTCAAATAGATAGTGAAGTACAAGTTCACAATCACATTCTGTATCCTAAAAAGAAATTAAAAATATACATTTTGATAAATAGTAATATTTGAGACACTAAAATATAAGAGTAATCTTATAATGGCTAAAAAAATGTTTTTAAAATATGTAGTATAAAATTACAATGCGATAAAAAAACTGCTGAAAAATGAGGATTGTTATAGGGAAATCATCTATATACAATGGTTTTAAAAACCTAATTAACTTAATTTACCACTATTTCTTTCAGTTAAAATTTCTAGAAACTGTACAAATGTATAACTAGAATGAATTATTTTATGTAAACACTGTGACATTTTAGCAAATAAAAATTTAAACATAACAACAATGAAATCCTTTAACAATTACTTTAACATGTGTGAAAGGCATGTTTAAAATGCAGGAGTAAGAATAGATATAAGATTTTTTTAATAAATTAAAATAGTGACTTTCAATAATTAATAACAGATGATAAGATAGCATCCAGAAAACAAAATGAAATCTAAATGCTTACATGAAAATGAAAAATATGTTTCATTATTTCTATAAACATCCATGCTCTTAGAACTTAACTGAATAACAATCAAAAAATTGTAAAGCTCCTAACATTCTGAAGATTTCACTGCCTTTTCATGTGAAACATTGCATTTTAGTTTTAAAATGTGTATTAATAAACACGTTTGCAATCAAATAGCTGCTTTTTAAAAACAGTTATAGTAAATTTTTAAGGCAACGGCCAGGGCAAACCAGTGAAGTCTACTGGACCTCCCAAACCAGCATCAGCTTCCAGCAAGCTCATAATTACTGCCATGGCAGCTTCATCATTACCTTCACTGCTATTGGTTTGATAGGATGCTTGTAACATATCCCGACCTATAACTGTATCCATGCTTGGAATTTGAATGGACTCATTCATAAGAACAGGATTATGTATAGGAAAAGCATACTGTGAGGAAGTGCTATTAGATGAAGGCGAACTGGCAACAAGATCATTTTCATAAGTACGATCCTGTTTGGAATGATAATTTCTAAGGTAATTAGTTCTCTCTTTTGGAATATTTAGCATTGCAGGAGGAAACTGATGAGTAGGATAAGTATCTGTAGCAGTTGGATACATGCTGGATAAATCCATTTCATTAGCTCTTTGCCTTTCTAGTACTTCTTCGGCAATTTGACGACCTATTTTACCAGCACCTACTTTAGTTCCCAATATTCTTGATTCTCCTACAGCTGCACTACTAGGTAATAACTGAAGAACAGTATCTAAACTGTTAGAATTACTACTATACATTTCTTCTCTTGCACTGTTTGAGCTTTCTACTACTCCAGAGTCCATAACAGGAACTAGAGTGTTTACAGATATTATATATTCTAATTCTTTAGTCCAAGGATTCCTAAAAGTTTTCCATTTGCTGGAGAGAAAGGCAAAATTGCCTGTTTTACGACGAAATCTATATGCAGGAGAGGCTAGCCTTTCTTGACTTTGTAAAACTTGTCTGTGGAATTCTGCAAGCTGCATAATATCATCCTGATGAAAATATTCATAACAAGATGTTCCCTGCAATTCTTGAGGCAAATATCCAAGCATCAAGAATGCCCTCTGATCAACAAAAATGAATTTGCCATCCATTGCATGGCGAGAAGTAAATTCCATTGATCTCAATTCAACACCATCTTTAGGAGAAGGATTTGGTAGGCAATGTTGCATTTGACCAATGGCTACTAAACAACTCAAATTGCAATCACTATCTACATCATTCTCAAGATCAATGGTAAGATTAGCTGGAGCCCATGATTTTAAATAACCAGTACAATGTATAACACAGTATTTACGATCCGAACTATGTGATTTTCTCTTCCTGTGCATACCAGTGGTAGTATCAGCTTCCTCTTTAACAGAGGATGAAACTTTGTATTTCATGCGACAAAAAAATGATCGCCTGGCTCCAGGACAAAGACGTACTTGAGTTGGTTGAATATCTGTCTTGACAGGCATCATAGTTTTGGCATCAATTAATCTTTCCTTCGGTGACAAATCAGATGAGGAAAGCTGTTCCTTAACTTTAGCAATGTCCTTTGGATGTAATATATCAAACCAACTTTGACCTAATAAATCATTTTGTGAGTAATTAAGAACTTGTGAGACAGATTCTGACACAAAAAGCATACGACCTCGATCACAACTAACTACAAATAAAAAACCTTCAGCAGCTTTCAGGATCAAACGCTTTAATTCCTCATCAGATAAGAAAGACGGTTTATAAAGGCCTTCAGCATAAGAATTTATTGAACCTCTAAGAGTTTTCAAATGCTGAACAGCCATTCGCAACACTGTTAACTTGTCTAACTTCCGAGACATGGCGTTACACATTGGCACCATAGATGAAAGCTCTGTGATGTAGGTATTCATTTTGTCTCTTCTCCTTTTTTCAATTTCACTATGATTCTGTTTTTTAGTTTGGTCTTCACCATCAGATTTGGGCATTTTAGAGCTATCATCCAATTCCGAGGTTTCCATGATGTCACACAACTTCCTCTTCCGAGAAGTGCCTCGAGACGAATCCATTTTAAGTTATATGGTTTACCTACAATAAAAGCATAATAAATACCAATAATAAGGGGAAATGTTACAATAAAAAGTTATTGTGTTATTACTTAAAATTTATAAGGATACATATATAAATTAATTAATTTTATCAATAGAATTACTAAGAAAGTCAGATTGAAAAATACTTTTTGTATCAAATAATTATTAAATTACAATAAAGTAAAATCCTTGAATTAAATGTTTTGCTGTTTTCAAATGTTGGATGCTCTGTTCTGGGGTCATTAGCTACTAGAACAGCAAATGCATAACAGTTTCTGCATTTACCCAAAAGTTAATTTTACCTAATTATACCATGGAAAATATGCTCACTTATACTGCTGCATTTACAACAACAAATTAAACTACAACTAATTGTTATTATTACTACAACAAATTGGATTACACATTTCCAGCCATAGCTTTTGATTATAAAAATATTTTGCCCTTTAAATATGTTTTACTTTAATATGATATAAGAATAATAGTTTTAATATGAAAGAAAAAAAATTTTAAGTAAAAACTTTCTCTTTCAATCAATGATTGAGAAATTAAAATTTTAAAATTTTTAATTTTATAATGAGAAATTAAAACTGATAAAACTGTTGTTTTAATAACATTAAGAGAACTTCATTTCTTTGCTTAAATTTTATGGATTTAAAATAAAAAATAACTATTCCAAATTTAACCTTTAAAACATTTATGAAAAATATTTGGAAGATTAATACTTTTCTGATCATATATCATCTAAAGATTTCAATTCTCATTTTAAAAATAATATAAAATGTACAAGAAAAACAACGAAACATTAATCTCAAAACAAGATATTAAAGCACAAGGTCAAGATCTTATTAGTAAAGTTAACAATTTTTAATTTTCTGTGCAGAAAAAAATGTTTTCTTTTATGCTCAACAGTATACAATATTAAAGCGTAATCTAAATAATAATCTATTCGTAAAAAAACGCAAAGCTCCCATAATCAATATTCAAAATAAAATTAGCATGTTTCAATTTATAAAACTGCAGATTATATCAGATCAAAGATTTTTCAACAGGGAAAAAATGCTCGTAAGCAAAAAAATGTCATACCTCTACAGTAACTAAGACTCTTTTTTTGCAGATAAAACTCTGAAAGGTCAAAATTCACAATTTATTTAAAAGTATCATTACATATTCTAATATAAATAGCATTTCTAATCTACAACAACCCCGCAGGTAAGTTGAAAGTGTCAACAAATAAACAACTGCCCTGGAGCAGTTGCAAGATTACGTAATCAAGACATTAATTCACCGGAAATGCCAGATTTGTCTCAAGTAATTTAAAAATAAAAGGAAAGCAAATATTCACAATTATTAAATAAAAATTTTTTTAAATGAACAGTTTTTCAAGTGAAATCTTTTTTTTCACTTTGCAGATGATAGAAATTAAACTGCGGGAAGTTCATTATTAAAATCGTAAAATATATTAATCGAATTAAAGTTCAGACAGTCAAATACAATACAACTCATTTGACATAAAGCGTGAGCGCCAGTTTTGTGTCGTTGAAAATTAAACATGTCGACAACTGAAAATCCTATTACTTTAAAAGGCTCTGTGGATATTGTAACCGAATTTTTTAGTAAGTTTCAAATGTATATTTCTTTTCAACATCAAGTTTAACTTTTAAACAATATCGTTTTTGTTTTCTTTATACTTTTCATTTTCTGTTGGCTTGTATTCTAAGAGTAATCATTAAAATGTCAAAGATCTTTTTTTTGCTATTCAAAAGAATTTCAGATTTTAATTAAAAAAAGGCAAGAAATATCGTCCAAGTTTTAAAAACAATTTAAATTCAATGCGAATTTTCATTTGTAGCTTGGAAAAGACTGTTAAATAAATCAGTAATATAGTTGTACAATGTATTTATACTTGAAATATATGTAAATTAAAGTGAATTTATTTTGTCAAATTTATGTCATAATTATAAAAAAAAGTTAAGAGAATTCTAAAAAAAGTCATTATTATTATATTTGTTCAAACATTAAATAAATGTTCCAAATAATTTTCAAATCATATTTCATTATCAAATTATAAAGTTTCCTTGTACTAATTTTGGCTTGTGTTTATATAATAATTGATATTGTAACCGAATTTTTTAGTAAGTTTCAAATGTATATTTCTTTTCAACATCAAGTTTAACTTTTAGACAATATCGTTTTTGTTTTCTTTATACTTTTCATTTTCTGTTTGCTTGTGTTCTGATAGTAACTATCATTATAATGTCAAAGATCATTTTTGATATTTAAAAGAATTTCTGATTTTAATCAAAAAGAGGCGAGAAATCTTGCCCAAGTTTTAAAAACAATTTAAATTCATTGCACGTTTTTATTTATAGCTTGGAAAAAAATGACTGTTAAATTAATAAGTAATATAACTGTGCAATGTATTTATACTTGAAATACTTCCCTTCTGATTAAAATTTAAGATTTAAAAAGTGAAATTTAATTTTGAAATATATATAAATTAAAATGAATATATTTTGTCAAATTTGTCATAATTATGAAAAGGAAAATTAATAAAAGAATTCTAAAAAAAGACATTATTTTTTGCTCAAACATTAAATGAATGTTCCAAATAATTTTCAAATCATATTTCATTATCAAAATATAAGGCTTCCTTGTATTAATTTTAGCTTTTGTTTATTGGAATTTTTCTAAAAAAATTCAATTTAAATATTCATAAAAAAGCGCTTTAACCCAAATTATTGTTACTGTTTTGGAAAAACTGAATGTGGTTCATTTCAACCCTAGCAGAATTTTTCCACCCTTTGAAGAACATAAAAGTCAACAGTTTTGAGTATGATGCATTATCAATCCTTTCCTTCAAAAAAAAAAATTTTTTTTTGTCAATGGTATAGGTCCTCTGTGCTTTTCAGGTGAAGCCATGGACTTTTTACATTTGACAATGCACTTGATTTTAGGACTTTTAACTCTGACAACTTTACCTAGGCTAAATTTTATTGGGCTGCTACAGTTCTTATGGTGGATATTGCTATAGTTTGATGTATGGGGGAAAAAAAGGTTAAACTACATTCTACCAAAATATTATTGGAAGTTACAAATATAATTGAATATAAAATTCAATTTCTGATTTAATAGCGTTTTGCAATCTAATAATTAAGATGTTCTTTAATTAAAAAAGTATTCAAAACGCAAAAAACATTTACTTTGATCTATATATTTAAAACTATGAATTTTGAGTTAAATTTGTTCTTTGTCCTGATTAGATTATGGTATCAACAGTATTATTTATCAACGAGGTATGTACCCTGTGGAGTCGTTTTCAAAGGAAAGTAAATATGGCTTGTCTTTACTTATGACGAAAGACAATGGAGTCCAGTCTTATATTGCATCAATATTGAAGCAGTTACGACGTAAGTATTGATACTATGGATTATTTTAATTTTTATACCAAAAATATCACATAAAAAATATTTTGTTAGCTTATTATTTAATATTTTTTATTGATTGTGTAATAAGGAATTATTTTGTCGTATCTCTGGTCAATTTGATATTTTATCATTTTATATAAGAATGTATGGTTGACATTTTTATTGAGCAAAATAAAAACCAATAAATAAATGAAATGTACAATTTAAAACTAAACCATGAGAAATTTTTCACCTAAAAATTTAAATGTGAAATTTTTGTAGGTCATCATGCTGGAGAAGTCTTATTCTTCCTACAAATTAATATTGATTGATACGACAAAAAAAAATTGCTACTTATATCAATTATCCTGTTAATATTTTATATCAGATTTGTTTTTCTGGTGATATTCACTTAATTTAAATATTATTGTAAATTTATTTATATGTACTTTTGAAAATTTTATTTTTTAATGTTTTTATAAATCTTGATGTTGATTTACAGATTGGCTATTGACTAGAGATGTCAAGAAGGTTGTACTGGTTATAACGAATTTTCATACTATGGAAACATTAGAACGTTGGGAATTTAATATTGAATGTGGAGAGGAATTCGATGCTGGGTAATATGTGTTTAGATGCCATTTTTAACAAAATGCTAATTATAGATGATTAATTTTCTTGTTATAATTATATAAATAAAAGTATAGAAACAAAAAAAAAATTATCTATTTCTAACTAAACTAGTATTTATAAACACCTGAATATCAAGGTAAGATAATGACATGAGAATCGAAAAAGAATGTCAGTTTTGTTGAAAAGCTAAAATAATTTGTATTTGTACATAAATAATATTAAAAAAAAAAAAAAAAAATTTAAGTCAATTCCTACTTTTTTTTCTCTGATTTTATCAAAAAAAAAACTAAACATATTTATTATTCAATTATCTTTTTCTCTCTCTCTTATGCAAGATTCATCCCTATTGTATGAAATGTTTTCACATTTTATGTATAAATTATGTAATCATAATTTCCATGTATATATATATATTTAAGTGTAACAAAAACACAAAAAAAATTTCATTTTAAATTTGGATGTAAAAAAGTAATTTTTTTTGTCAAAAAAAAAAGAAACATCATAATCAAATTTACAGTTTGAGTATTAAACGTAGACTAATTTTTAGTTACTTTCTTATTATAGTGGCTCTCAAAATTTTCAATCTAGCATCCTTTACCTAATAGAAATATAGTTTGCACCCCCTTACCTTCCATTATTGAAATAAAATATTAATGTCTTAAAATTTATTTTCTGATCTATAATTTATTAATCTTATTTTATTCAAAACTGGAATGTTAAGATAAAAAAAAAAAAAAAATTTAATTAACCATCCCTTCATTGAAAGTGTCAATATTTAAATTACTTAATTTATCCCGGTTTTCAAAGTTTAATATCAGTAAATGTAGAGTTTTTTGTTTTTTTTATTCAAAGGGGGAAAAATTATAAAATTCGCTTAGCTAAGTTTCTGTAAATTCTAATTTTGTAATTTGTTTCATCTGTTACATTGCACCTGGTTCCCGTTTCAATCCATAGGCTTTTAAAATTTAAATTATGTTGCTATTGACTGTATTGCTAGAATTTCATCATGTGATATATATATCTATATGCCTCGTCCTTTTGATTATGAGCAGTATTATACTTCAAATCGCAGAATAAATTTTGAAATGGATTAAAAAGTTAAATGCATAGCTAGTTTTTAAATTTTAAAACTCAATTATTCAGAAGAGTATCAAAATAATTTTTTATTTTCAATGAATTATAATTAAAACAAATTATTGTTTTTAGTTAATTTAATGTTTGTATTTATTTGTATTGTGTCTTTCTAACTCTTTAATTTTCTTATATTTATTTTTGAGAAGTGTAAGTATATAATTGTGGTCTTATAAATTTAGTTCAAAATTGATTATCCCTATTCATATGAAATGTTTTCATATTTTATGTATAAATTATGCAATCATAATTTCTAAGTATTTTTTCAAGTGTAACAAAAGCAGAAAAAATTGATTATTAAAACAATTTAGAAACTAATGAATGTTAGTGATTTGTGACAATATTCATTCGTGAATATGGTGACTTCCCAGATATAATAATTACCTGGTTTCATTTTTAGCCCATGCAAATTAAATTATTGTTAACAAAGTTCCTATTTATCACTTTAAAGTTCTGCTACTTATCTATAGTTTACTAGACACATTTTGGAATGCTTCTAATAAATACAAATTTCTATTACTCAAGCTCTAATCAGTGTGTTTCTTTTCAAATTTATGTCTATGTTATAAATTGTTTAACATTGCCACAATTTAAATAACAAAAAAATTAATTGCATGTGAAGAATATTATGTAAGAATATGTATTCATTCAAGTTTGTTTTAAATTTTTATTAAGCACGGTTATTTTACTTGAATGTGCAACAAAGATAAATTAAGGTTGAATTATCTCAACTTAAACTAATTGACACATTTTTTTTCCCTGTTAAGTTACTCTGTGTATATTTAAAAAATGTCAATTAAATTTGATAACATTTGAAAATTTAACAATTTATTCTTTTTTATTTTATAATTTTTAGTGGTAACCCCAAATCTAAAGATACAAAAGAAATCCAAAGAGAAATCAGAAACATCATTCGTCAGATAACTGCGAGTGTATCTTTCCTTCCTCTTTTAGAGAATACTGGTGAGTGTATACTTTATAACAGATATAGATATTAGCTTATATATTCTATCATTAAAAAAAATTTACTATTACCCTATAGTAATTAATTTTATTAGAACACATTGCAGGAAACATCATAGAATTTAAATAAAAAAAAAAAAACTTAATCTAGAAATCAGTTTTATGAATATTGAATTAACAGATCATGAAGTTTAATTGTGTTGTCAAAGCTTCATTAATTTGTAATGTAAAATTTTTATACTGAAAGAAATGTTAGATAATTATTTGTTTTAAGACACAACTATATGAAATTTTGTTTTATTAAGTAAAAAGAGGGCCACAATTTATTTTAGTTTTTAAATTGGTAAAACATGTTCCTTGATTTCTGTATTCTAAAAAGCAATAAATTATTAGAAAAGATTTTTAAATAATTTTCCTTAAATTTTAATTAAAAATAATTTAACAATTTCATAGTAGATGCGGCTAAATTTTACGACATGATATTAAAATTGAATTATGTTTAAGACATATTAATCGTGTTGAATTATTTCTGTGATATATGTATACATGAAATTAAATGTGAACAATCATCGTTCTTTTTTAGTTTGCTTTTTTAATTATTTGTTATTGCTTCCACGTAAATAGGCAAATGAATTTCAATTTATTTATTACATTACTGTTTATGAATTATATAATCAATAATTATCAGAGCCCAATCAATTTGGAATACTACATTGCTTATACCGGGGTAGTGTTACTCACATCCATAGCATATCTTCAAGCTACACATGCCCCCTGGGTAGTACTAAATGAGTAACAGCGGTGCAGCCCGTGTTTATGGCATAAGCATTAACTGTCTCTGTATTGCGAACAACATTGCTGATACCTTTTTAATTAAAAAGTTAATGATCATTTTCGTTATTATTTGCAGCTTCATTTGAAGTTCTATTGTATACGAACAAAGATGTTGAGGTTCCTGAAGAATGGGCTGACACCACAGCTCATATGATACCAGAATATGAAGAAGTCAGATTGAGTAATTTTTCCACTAACATACATAGGGTGGATACCGCTGTTCAGTATAAGGCATATAATTAAATATTATTTTTTTATACTAAAGTTAATCTTATGTTCTGCTTCACTTTGCAATGTATTGCATAATATATTTTATACATATCTTTAATATTTTTAAATTTCTTTTGTACTCTGTATTTAAACTTAGTTGTTACAATCATATTTGCTACTGGTGTTTTTAAAAAGTTTTCCTGGTATAAAAATTTTGATACCTCAAACAAATAGTTTTTTATTATGAGACAAATTTCTTAACATGTCAACTTTTATATCATATTATCAAATTGTAAGTGTCTTTCATATGTATAAAATGTAAGTATGTGTCTAATATTTGTGTGTGATAAAAAATAAAAATAATATTTAGCATATTATTTCTGTTTTATTTTTAGATTATACATAGATATACATTTAAGCCTCTATAACATTTGCTTCAAATAAATTTTGTTATAAAAAATTTAAATTATTTTTATATCGTTTGAGAAATTTTACACAAAATATTTTTTAAATTTATAAAATAATTCATAAATGCGTGCATTTTTTGCTCAATGCAAAGTAATTTTTTTTTCATGCCTATGTTATTCATATATTATATGTTAAGTTTTCTAATTTATTACCTGTGGAGAATACTTCAGATTGTTGTCTGTGAACTGCAAGTTGTAGATTAATAACATCAAGCTTATGTTTTTATTTAATTTTTTTTCACAAAACTTAAAATTTTGAGATTTGAATTCTTCCGTACCTTAAACATTTTTTTTTCTATACTTTCATTGGTACAGTTTCTTTAATTTATTAGGGATTATAACATTTCATGGCATAGTTCAATTTTAATTTTATTTAACATTTGTTGAAATAAAAAAAGAACTGCTTTGAGTTCATATTATCAGAACAAATATTTTTCCCAAGATAATTATCTATAAAGATCATGAATTCGACATGTAATTTATAGAGAGTTCTTAAAAAGAGTTTTCGAAAAAATTTACATTTAAGAAACAATTATTAAATGTTTTTAATATTTAATGCCATTATACCATATTTGATTTACAAAAACCCAATTTAAAATTTTTAATAATTTAATTAACAAATGTAACTATGTTGTGCAAAAATATGTATTTAAACTGCAATGTTATTGGATTGGTAAGAAAGTTATGTCATTTTATATAGAGAGAAAGTTTCCTATATTTAAGTTCATAAGTGAGATTAATTAATGAAGTATTGACTACTATTTTCTATGATATTAACATTTGTCAACAAGGTCATTTTTTGCCAGATATATAAAAGCTCCTTATCCTTTGAAGCCAGAAAATCTACCACTGCCATCTTTTGAAAAAATATTTCTGTTAAGAAAATTTTTGCTTTCGAGAGGAACAAATGGTAATTATATGGCACAGGCCTGGTGGATGTGATATAACTTCATAATCAAGAGCCTGGAACTGTCCCCTTCATGCTTAAACCACAGGCTTTAGGCTCGAATCCTAGTTGTGGCATAGATGTTTGTTATGGTTCAGAATTCACATTAAACGGTGTAGGTCCCTGTTTAAGAGGTGAACTGGCTATTCATTACCTTGGCTCTTTTCCTTACTATGTTGTCATAAACAATAAATTTTTTGTAACCAAGCGGTTCAAGAATAGCTCATATTGTAGAGAAGCAAAGAAGAAACAATAGAAATTTGATCTGCCATATTTTTAATTCACAGGGAACCCAACACCACCATTTGTAGACAAAGCCAAGCTTGTTCAATAATGGTTCTTTACCCTTAAAACCCTCAGAACATCATCATGGCTTCTTTGTTCTTCCAGTGTGAAGTTCATCTTGAAGCTTTATGTCATGTGACCTTAATTTTTTTAACCATCTTTGGACAATATGCATTGTGACCAAGTTGGAATTCAGGAAACATAGAGTGCCAAAAATGAAGTTTTTCTTGATTCATCATATACATATTTCTCAAACTTTAATAATTAAAAAATGCCTGTGACATCAAAAATAAAAGCATGGAAATACTAGCTTTTGATAATGTCAAAATTGTTTAAATCTCGGAAAGAACAGCAAAATAATGAACATTTCAATTGGAGCAACAAAAACAACATAATTTTCTTATGAACTAATATATTTAATTATTAAGTCATTTTAACTAAATTTCCATTTGCCTTCTATTTATTTATTTTTTTTTTAACAGAAACTGAAATAAAACATGTTTATGGAAACCAAATTAAAATACTAATATATACAGTACTCCCCAAATTAAGTGTACCCCCATTCTTTGAAAATCTAAATGAGTATTAAAATCTCTTATGTTTTATATTTATAGGAATTATAAAATATACATTAAATTGTTAACACAACATTAACCTAATCTTTTTTTAAGTATTCTTAATTTCACATTTTTAAACGTATTTCTCCAATTGCAATAAAAACTAGATTGTAGAGGAGAATACAATCAAATATATCATAATATTTTTACCACAATCATATTAGGCATTTTGTTGTAAATTATTCTCTATATTGTCCATGTATTTAATTTTAAACATACAAGTACTCATAACATAAACATACCTGACCATTTTTCTGCTTGATGATTTGTTGTTTTTCAGGGTAATTTTCTTCAAGCTTAACATTGGCCAACACTATCAAAAGCGTTGAACTCGATTTGTCACTGAATGTAACAATAAAAAATATTGAGGTCTGAAAATGAACATACTACTGACCATTATTTGCTTTTTTAATATACAGACCAAAATTTTAGAAGTAGATGTAGCCTTGGATGTTTTGCATTTTTTTCAAATAATTCTTCTCTTGATCATCATAGGACTGAGAGATTCTTTCTTTTCTTCCAGAATTATTTTAGATTTGCCCAAACATCTTATACTTCTAAATAGTTTTTTTGAATGCATTCATGGCTGTATTGAATTTTCTATATTCACCCTTTATAGGCAATTGAATAACAAGCTTTTGAATTTCAGTATTTGCTTCATTTCTGAAGCTTATTTTGATTACCAAAAGTTTTATTTTCACTCGGAAGTCAAAGATGGTTATTTTAAAGCAACAAAATTATATTTTATTTAAAAATAAATAACTTATTTTATGAGGTGTATTCGTAATTTTGACATAAAAATATTCATTCCCTTTTTTTTTCAGATTACTGCATTTCTTAATGTATATTTCATTGTTCTTACATATATATTAATCATTAATAATCTACTCAATTTAGTGTTCTTTCGTGATGAAGTTCCTCAAGCTATATATGCTATTTTTCTATATAAGGTTACTGACTAAAATTGGTGTAAAAATAATTTACAATAAAGCATTCAATTTTAACAGAAAATTCATTCATGAAAGTGGGTGTAAAAAAGTATCTTGGTTATAACATTTGATATAGAATACCTAATTTGTTGCTATTGCCTTTTATGGACTAAAACCTCATACAGATGAGCGAAAGTCACAATCGAGAAGTATTTACTATTGCATCATTGGTAATATATATACTTAAATGTATCAGTTGTTCAGTATCTAAAACACAATTTTCAATTAATTTAGATGTGGGGATTTTAACTTTTTTTGTCTCTCATATCCTTTATATATATATATATATATACTTACATACATACATACAAATAAGATGAAGTCTGTGGACACCTCGTTAGATTATATTTAAATGTAAATTGATGATTTATTAATTTACACTTTTTTTAAAAGCAATTAATAAAGAAGCATAATACAGTAATTATACATGTTTATCTCTGGTCCCCTTAAAAATAAATTTAAACGTACAAGATGCTTCAAATTTTATTGATAAAAATTTATTTCTATTAATTATTCTTATAATTTATTGCATATATTCATATGAAAACAAGATATTTAACTCTCCCTCCAATATATGTGTTAAGTTGCTGCCAATTATCTAAATTAAAAATTTTCAATTTCATCTACACATGAATAAAAAAATTGCCCACTTTCCTTTCTTTAACTGCAAGTACATTTACAACCTAATATATTTGAGAAGAATTTCACAAGATTTTTAGCTCTCTGTGTACAAGTTTTATCTATTTGAGATTGAGATTAAAAATTTTACAATTCATATGCAAATAAATTTATTAAATCTACAATACCATGTTGTTTTTTAAAAAAATCTATCGATATTTTAATTTTTTATACAAAATATTTTGAACACTTACAAATCGTACATTTCTAGAAATACCCATTTGTGTGGACAATTGTTTTCACACAATTAATGATATTCAATATCGTACAATACTTTTTCATTATGGTATAATGAGAAAGTATATGGCATTTTCAATCAGATTTCAAAATCAGCACAAGCATATCTCTTTTACAATGTTAGGCCCTTGTGGGAAACATGAATACCACAAACAACAACAGGCTGTGAAAAGAAGGCATTTAAGCGTAACTGTTGTGTATTGTATCAGAGAAAACTCCCTCTTGACTGATGATATGAGACTCATTCAGACGCTGTCACAATGTCCTCTTTTCTGAAAATAACGACTGCAAATTGGAACCTAAAACTTCCTGCACTCTGGCAGGTACATTGCGGCCATATGGATAACGCTCTAGCCTTTGGTATCATGGGTTTCAGGTTCGAATTCTGGCAGCGGTATGGATGTTTGTTAGTAGCTCAGAATCTACTTTAAACTGTAGGTCCCTGTCAGTTTAGTCCTCGTCTGCACAAGATGACCGTAGTGTGACAAACCAAACCAAACTGGCTGGTACGTTACCACTGGCAGTGCAATTGTTTGAACATCAGACATATCTGGTGCACCCAATTAGTTAATCCTCATGATTTAAGGCCATTACAGTTTTGATGTATTCGTTAAATAACAGAATTTTAACATAGTACTAAAGGCCAGAAAATCTAATTTTTCAACTCGATAAACGAAGTCAGATTGAAAGCTTTTGTGTCTATGCTTGTAATGGGCCCGATAAATCCGTTAGCTGGATTGTTCTTCTTTTAAGTTAGAGAAGGAAAGATTGAACATCCAGATGCCTCTCTTGGAATATACGTTCATAATTGTGATAATGCAATGTGAGTAATCAATGGCGAATGATTTAAGTCAATGTTCCCTGCATTCGAGAACAACAAACATGGCATACAAATATTGCGTTGGCGAGAAAGTACGTTCGGTTTTTGCCATATACTTAAATCAGGGGTGGCCAACCCAAATGATCTTGAGGGCCACTTTGCAAATGCATCCTAACTCCGCGGATCGCATATAAAATTATATACCCCCATATTAAATTTAGACCCACCATAGGCATTTTTATACTTATATTACAACTACACTGGTGGACAAAATTAAGAGATGGAAAGCATTTTCGCACATTTCTCTAAAAATACCGCACAAAACCTGGACAGTTGATTGCCATATATGGTCACTGTAGCGCTATTGGCCCTGAGATAAGTTTACGTATTCTTTTGGGCGTTGCTAAGCGAGCAGGGGGTATAAAAGTCCACATCGAGCTGTTCATCTCATTCCACTCTTCCAACACAGTTGCAGATTTTAGTGCATTTTCTGAATAATCTTGTTGTTTCTTGCTGGTTTTTAGGTGAAATGAGTGAACATCATCGTTTAGACGAAGGTATGAGGTGGAGAATTGTGGGTAGACTTGAGGCAGGCCAGTCCCAAGCTCAGGTTGCTAGGAAATTGGATATAACACCAAGCGTCATTTCCAATTTGTGGAGTCAATTTAAAACTAGTGGGACAGTATGCAGACGGCCAGGACAAGGTCGCCCGAGGGCCACAACGGCCAATGAAGACTTGTATTTGTTCCTTTCAGCTAAGCGCCAGAGGACGGTTACAGCCACTCAATTGTCTAGGGGCCTCGCGGTTGCTACAGGTATATCAATTTCGAGTAAGACAGTTTCCAGGAGACTCCATGAAAGAGGGCTGTATGACAGGAAGCCCGCTATTTGCATCCCACTCCCTCCCTCCCACAAAAGAGCGCGTGCAGAATGGTGCAGACAACATCAAAATTGGACACAGCTTCAATGGGCTAATGTTCTGTTCCCCGATGAGTCCAGATTCTGTCTACAACCTGATTCTGGACGGTTATTGATATGGAGGGAACCTGAAACCTGATACCATCCTAGCAACATTATCGAAAGGGACCATTATGCTGGTGGAGGAGTCATGGTTTAGGCAGGAATCATGCAAGATACCCGCACACCGCTCCATGTGTTTGACAATGGTTCCGTGAATGCCCAGAGGTACAGGCAGGAGGTCCTAGAGGGGCGCTGTTGGCCCTGAGTTCATTTTTATGGACGACAATGCGCGACCACATAGGGCTCTCATGGTTGATGGGTATCTGGAAAGCGAGGATATTCAACGAATGGATTGGCCAGCCAAATCCCCTGACCTGAATCCTATTGAACATGCTTGGGAGAGCTATTGCGATGCGCCAAACTCCCCCCAATACCATTCTGGAGTTAAAAATTGCTCTGGTGGAAGAATGGGAGGGTCTTCCACAAGCCCTCCTTAACTCCCTTATTAACAGCATGCATACTCGTTGTGCATGCTGTCTGTCTGTCAGGGGTGACTATACACCATACTAGAGGCAACATACACTGTGCAAGCCTCACTTTTACTGTCATCTTTTATCCTTAAGTTCAGACTACATTGGATTTATTGGCAATAGGTCATGCCAGTGAATGGCACTTTCATTTTTGTTTTGCATACTTTATTATTATGGAATAAGCTATATCCATACCAAATTTCATTTATTTATATTCAGTATTTTTTGAGATATTTGGGAAAATGTCTTCCATCTCTTAATTTTGTCCACCAGTGTAGTTATATAGATGTTCCAAGATGCGAGCTCATCATGAGATCGCAGAATATAATTTAATTATTCTGAGAACTCATAAATAAAACAGGCAATATCTGTCATGTAGTCGCAAGAATATTATTTTAAAATCAAAGTTAATTTTTTTTTCATAATTTCGGCAGTTAATTTTTGAATATATGGACGCACACATAATGTATTTTTTCAATACATTGATTTTCACTACTTTGGCTATTATAAAAGAAATGTATTTTGTAAAAATGTGATAAATCTCACGGGCCGGTAAAATGTTCAAGGTGAGCAGCGGGTTAGTCATCCCTGACTTAAATAATGAAAGCCGAAATTATTTTCTTGCTTTCTTTAGTTATCGATTGTTTATTATTATTATTTATTTTTATTTCCAATGGCAAGGCAATACAAAAATGGGAAAAGTACAATATAAAGAAGAAAATGCACTCAAAAGAGTTCAACAAAGTTGACCGAAGTCATTGCCTTAAGAGTTCTCTAGCTTGCCAGTATCGCCGCCTCGGATTCGCCAGCGGAGATGAGCTCGATTTATTAGTTCTGCCAAACCATCGACAGTAAGTTATTTGAATTGCATCAATCTGAATCACGTGAATTAAATTTTACGTTATTGATAAAAATTCAAATGTCTATCTAGAGAATAACAAATTTATAAATAAAAATATGCTCATGCATTTTTATTTTCGTATTTGTGGAATCAGTAACACATCTTCTTATGCTGTGGATGGGTGCAATATATCTGTAGGCCGGGAAGTTATTACGTACAGTCCAAGGTAACGTCGAATCTGTTACTTATTCTTGTTATAGTAACAAATAATCTCAGACCAAAGTGCCAGGCATTCAAAAACAATATATACTACAATATACATTGTAATCCTTACTAGTCCGACTCGCCTCCACTCCAAAATGGAACACTTGCCTTGGCGAAAAATCATTCTTTCCTGTTAAAACTTGAACCCTTTGCACTCTATGTCAGTTTTTATTTTGGCCTTCAGTATATTAATTTCCCCTTTAACTTGCTACTTCTTAACACTTAGATATTTTAGTTCTTCTAATTATGTTATGAAATGTACAGTCGGCCAAAAAAAACTGGGACATCCTTATTAACTTTCGTAATTATCATTAGATTTTCACATAAGTAGTATTTTTGGGAATGGAACGAATGCATGGTCCAATATAATTGATTAACAAATTAATCAACCTTTAACTCAAATTTTTTTCATTACTATACGTGAGATACTTAACATAATCGATTCAGCATGGTACAATTAGTGTGTGATTTTTTTTTTTTTTTTTCTTCAAATTTCAAAATAGGAGCAGTTGGAATTTGGCAATTGTTTATGGCGCCAAATGAGGGATAAGTCGCCAAAAGTGGTTCTTGTACTTCAGAATTTTTTTCGAAACTTAAAAACTTAATTTCAGTCACATTTTTGGGAGTATTTTTTAAAAAACATTAAGTATTAAATACCGTTATAAAAAAAGAATTAATTCTGACATACAAAATGTTGTATGCCGTTCATTTTCTAATGTCCCTTAAGATAAAAAAAAATTTTTTAAATTATGAAAAGTTCACGAATATTCAAAATAATGTCAGAGTCCACTTCCACAATTAAAAAATAATTATTATTATCAATGTTCTTGCTCAAACGGGATTATGCTGATGTCGTGTGCGCAGGTTTGGAAAATTAATGAAAAAATAATTTAATTCGCTTTCTTAAATTATGATTTTTTTTTATTATTATTCATTTAACTAGATTATCTTATTTAAAAAATATTTATTATACTTTTTAAAAATTTAGCTCTATATATTTCTGGGAAAAAAAAATGATCACAATATTTTAATAAATAGAACTAAAAAAATATATAATTTTAATGTGCTATTTTCTGATTTAAATAAAAAATTAATTTATCATTTACTTTACTAAATTTATAGGAATAATTTTTTACTTCATATCAGAACTGCGTCGATCATTGATATGATATAAAATTAGTTGCACTTGCATCAGAAAATAATAAAATGTTTTTTTAATTATTTTTAAAAAATATTGAAATGATTTTTAAAACTGTTCAGCTATTTTACACAGCTGTAGTATTTACATTGTATATTTTTTATTGTAGCTGTGTATTTAGTTTTTATAACACAGGTTAATTATAATTAGTCCCACTTTCAAAATGCTGTAAAAAAAGAACTATTTGTCACAATGAGTTCAAATTTGAGCTCAAGATACTAAAAGAATGGTGAAACGGTACGGCATCAAAAAAAGTTCCAAAGTGTATTAACAGATGGCGCTGTAAGCAGCATAAATAAAGTGAATTCGAATGCCAGTGATATTTTGAATCGAAATAACAACGTATTTGGCATAAGTTGCATATTAAACCAACTGTGGTGTTCAATGTGCTTGATTGTTTCGGTTTGTTGACGGAAAAAAGGACTTTCAAGTCATTCAACAGTTCTGACGCTATTACTGGAAAGCCCATTCACCACGGCAAGGTCATACCAAATTGGACGGGAAAAATCAATGGAACTTTTTTTTAGATAACATACCATTTCCACCTTCATCAAGTATCTTCAGTTCAAATTTGAACTCATTGTGACGAGTGGTTCATTTTTTTTAAGGCATTTTGAAAGTGGCATTTGTTACCCTGTATACAAATAATTGATTTTCTGTATATAATTCACATTTTTATGCATTTCTCATATAATATGCGCTCTGCCTGATGGTCAATTACTAGCGCTCTGGCCTTTGGTACCACAGGCTTCAGCTTCGAATCTGACGGTGTCATGGATGTTTGTTAGTGGTTCGGAATCCATGTTAAATTGTATGTCCCGGTCTAATTAGAATAAAGTGTGCAAAAAGTTATCATAGACCGACAAAACCAAACACTATAATATACGTGTTTATTTCAGCTTATTATGTACTTTCTTAGATATGATCTGGTATTTCCAGTTACAATAAACAAGGCATTTTAGTTTGTAAGTTTTGTTGGAAAGAAACATAAAGGATTGTTTTTGATTATAGTTTCGAAAAATTTGAATGATAAAAGTACCTTTCAGATCAATTTCGCTTTGTTTTTATGTGTTATCAATTTCAATCAAATTGGGTTTTTTATGAATTGTCAAATATACTAATATTAAAATATGTTTAAAAGATAGTTTAATTTTTAAATGCAAATATTTAATAAAATCGCTTACAATTTTTTAGAAAATATACTAAAATGATTTTTAAAAAGAAACAATTAGCTAAAATGACTACATAGAACAACCTTGAACCTAAGGATTTTATTTACGCTTATCATAAATAAAAATGCATATCATAAAAGAAAGCCTGTTTTCACTTTCTAATCCAAACACATTTATATCTCCTCATATTTATTTATTTCACTTATTTTTTTTACGTTGCATTGTATATATCAGGGATGGGCAAACTACGGCCCTCCGAAAGGTTATATCTGGCCCTCGGATGGAATTTTAATTTGCTGGTCCGAGGCAAATTAAAAGAAATATATATTTATATATTATATATCCATCTCCTTTTCTACTTTGATTAAATATTATTTTTTTTCTTCCTTTTTTTTTCAAAGGACTCATGATCTTTTTACTTTCTCAATTTTTGTTCTACAAAACATAAATCGACGGAAATAGCAAACACAGACTGCTTTCAATCGGAAAAGTGTTTGTTAGTTATAGCTGTAGACTGGCACCAACAAGCGTTATCTCTTTCTCGGAGAGCAGACATATGGGAATCAAATATAGGTGAATTAGACCTCACATTTAAGATTAAGCATTTAACCTTCACATTTTAAGCTCCAGCCAGCAGCTTTTTCTTTCGGTGCGAGTTCTAATATTATTGATTGCGTATGGAAATATTGCGGACATATAGCATCATTGTGAGTAGTGGTAAAATTATTAAAAGTATAGCGTAGCCAGTGCTTGTTTGGGTTATTCGTAAAATATTTCAACCCCAAAATGGCTACTAAAAAACGTAAAGTTGATTCAGAGTGCCGTGCTTTTAATGATGAACGGACGTGGAAATATTTTTGTACAATTGTAAAGGATAAACCAGCGTGTCTCATCGCAAATTCGTTCATGCCATTAACATATTTAAATTGTAATACTTGTATATAGTTTTTAAAATTTTAGAAAAATTTATCTTGGCCCGCCAAACTTTTTTTTTTCCGATATTTGGCCCGCGACTGAAAAGGTTTGCCCATCCCTGGTATATATAATATTACAGTGATATAAGCTTGATAAAGGAACCTTTCAGACCAATTTCGCTTTGCTTTTATGTGTTATCAATTTCAATCAAATTGTTTTTTGATATTAATATGATATTGTTAAATATACTAATATTAAAGTAAATTTAAAATATAGTTTAATTTTTAAACGCTTGCTTATATTTAAAAAAAAATCGTTTATAAATTTTTAGAAAATACGTTAAAATTATTTTTAAAAAACAATTAGCTAAAATGATTACATAGGACAACCTTGAACTTAACGATTTTATTTACTCTTATCATAAATAAAAATGCATATCATAAAAGAAAGCCTGTTTTCACTTTCTGCAATCCAAACACATTTATATCTCCTCATATTTATTTCGCTTTTTTTTCCTTTTTCCGACTGAATAGCGAATCGAGTTGAGTTGGTGCAAACAGAGAAAGAGTGGGCAAAATATGTCGTCTGCGCAGAATTTATGGATTTGTGGACAAAAGAAATCGTTTGCTTTGCACGGAGCCGTTTACTATTGAGGTTTCGAATGCTATTGACATTGATCGTCTGCCCTGACTGTTTATGAAGGTCCGGTAAGAGGAGTGGGGGGTGGACATCCAGCTGTTTGGTCCACTTTTTCATTCTTATTTACGCGCAGATTAGAGATGCTGTAAAGAATATACATCATTCTTAATGGAGTACGAAAAAGAGCGTAGCAGTGGTTGATTGTGTGTTTGGATGCAGTAAATTTTCTCTCTTTTTTTTTATGAAAGATGCGGAAAAATCGTTATCAACTCTTATTGGATTGAATTTTTGTTATTTGCAAATTAATGTACAGATTAATCTGGTTTTTAAGGTGCTAAAATTAGTTAAAATATCATAAAAATCAAGTTTTCTTTAAATAAAATTGATATTTTAAAGCAGGGGTAACCAACCCAAATGATCTTGCGGGCCACTTTGGAAATATATCATAACTCCTCCGCCGCATATAAAATTATATATCCCCCCCCTATTAGATTTAGACCCACTATTTAGACATTTTTTGGAGTGAACAATTGAAACATAATGAGTTAGTATTATTGTGTTTACTATTATTCTTACATGTACGCATATATAATATAATAAGGATACTAAACTCACGTTGTAAAGAAATGTATAACACTGAAAATGAAATATAAGAAATACATAAATATAAAGGAAATAAAAAAAAATTAAATCATTAAAACAATTTATTTTACTAGTGCGATATGTGTTTCTCCACTCTTTCACTTAACTTTTGCAAATCGATCTCAATTTTGGTATTTGCACATCGTAATGGGTGTTGCACCCGTTATGTTTGAGCGTGTTTAATATTTGGTCAATTTCATTTTCGAAAAAAACGCGATTCGCAGGTATATGTTAAACCAAAAGCGCTAACAACTTTTTGTGACAGATTTCACAAATATCCAGGGAGAGTCACTGCGTTTGAGGTCACTTATGGTGAAACATAGAATCTGTTATAGATGTTCCAAGATGCGTGCGCATTATGAGTTCGCAGAATATCATTTAATTATTCTGCGAACTCGTAACTGTAAATTCACAAATAAAACAGCCAATATCTGTCATATATTTGGAAGAATAGTATTCAAAGTTAATTTTTTCTCATCGTTTCGACAGTTAATATTTGAATATATGTCTGCAGTGGACATCTCATCGGCCGGAAAAATGTTCAAGGGGGGCCACGGGTTGGCCACCCCTGTTTTAAAGATAAAGATGTATTAAACGATTACATAAAAAGGATAATTTCATTGACTGATCTTCTGTAAACTCTTCCAAAAACTTTTGTTTACTCTTCTACAATGTACAAAAATCTAACCATTTATCTCCAAATCAAAAAATTTTATCTGCAATATCCCCCGATATTAAATGATTACGATTTTGCTCGATTGTTCTTATTAAACAAAAGAAATTCTTTTTTGAGAATTTTTACTTTGGGTAATGCAAGTTAATAAATAAACTATGAAAAATAAATAAATAATGTAAGTTAGTGAATTTTAAAAAAATTTTTAATAAATTTATAAAATGAATTTTTTTAACAGCATTTGAAAATTACCTGTACATTAGAGCTGCGATTTATGAATGCTGGTTTAGTTCTTAAAAATTTCATATAGGTAAAAAAAACTTCTTTTAAATCTAGTATATTATCTTAAATTATATGGATTTTCTATATGTTAAGTTTTATTTATTACTATTTATTTTATTATTATAAGTAAATTATACAAGAAAATTATTATTATCTATAATAATTGTTATTATACAAAAAATTATTTAATTCTAAAGTTATTATTTTTATATAAAAAAAAGGATAACATTATGGAATGATTTTTTTCAGTCTAATTCCTTATACTTGAATAATTTTAAGTTTATTGTGTTTATGTAAATATCAAATAACTTATATAAGTATTTTTTTAATGTCTTTTTTACAATTTGTTCCTCCCATTCCTCATAGATGGCAGCAATAACATTAAATGTTTGTTTCCTGCTAGTATAAAATAGATATTAAATTTTCACTTGTCCTCTCAACAAAATTTATATTTATATGAGAAATGTATCTAATAATGTTGAAGAAATGTTTACGAATGATATTTTTATTAAAATTAAAATTATTTTTATTTTTGTATGAATCCTGAATAAAATTGCTTACAATATTCGTATAAGAATTTTTATAATCTTTGAGAAAAAAAAAACCGCTGCCGAAAATAATATTAATTATAAATAAAGTAGAAAATACGAAATAATGAAATGAACAATATTAAAATAACAAATAATTTATTACTTTTAATTAATTCATAAATTTTTAATTTTGTGAGTTAAATAGAAACCTAATTGATGGAAATATTAAAGCAAAAATCACACCAAAAAATCCTTTACCTAGAACTATTAACTCAAGAAAACCAATTAAAATTTTGTACATAAACGTGCTAACTTTAATTATTATATTTAAATTATTAAATTTAATTAAATTTTTTAATTAATAATAATAATTATTATTACAATTTAATGTTATTAAATTTAGTTAGATGGCAGCAACAACATTAAGTGTTTAGTTTAAAAGATTAGTTATTAACTCACCAAAATCAATTAAAATTTTGTACATAAATGTACTAACTTTAATTATTATATTTAAATTATTAAATTTAATAAATTTAATTTAATTATTTAATTAGTATTAATAATAAAAATGATGATGAATATTATTATTTAATTATTATTAATAAAATAAAATTAAAGAGTTATTAAATTTAGTTATTAACTCACTAAAACCAATTAAAATTTTGTACATAAATGTGCTAACTTTCATTTGGTCCTATAAAATGTCAATGAATGCTAATAATATGCTTTTTTTTTTATTTTGTTATAAACTATAAAAAATATCCATATTTATTTCGTGAATTTCACTTCAATCTAAAAAGTTGATTCATTAAGTTTTAAAAGTTGATTAATTTTTTTTTCAAAAGTTCAATGTTAATGAATTTAACTTTAATAAAACATTAGAATCAACTCAATAATTATTTTTATTCTTTTGTTCGAGCAGCTTGTGCTCTCTCCCAAGTTTTAAAGGCAAAGAAAGAAGCAAAGGGTTACCTCCAAAAATCTTATGAGTAGAAACAGGTAGGTCAGGATCCCAGGTAAGAACTAACACCTTATGTAAGTGTTTGTGCTTGTATTGTCGTTGTGTACATATCACGTCAAAATCTCGTTTCGGTTCGAGTTCTTTGAATGAGGGTTCACACCTATTTGTTCTTTTTTTTCCTTACCGTCAAGGGATCATCGTCGAATTTAAAGTGTGCTACAATTTGGATTCTGTCTCAAATTGTGCGAAAATAAACAAAAGTTTTTATTACATTATTGCAAAAAAAATTTAAAAAGTAATATGCAGGTTGATTATAATTAAAGCCCCACTTTCAAAATACTGTAAAAAAAAGAACCACTAGTCACAATGAGTTCAAATTTGAACTGAAGATACTTGAAGAAAGGGGAAAACGGTACGGTATCTAAAAACGTTTCACCGATTTTTCCAATCCAAATTTGTATGACCTTGCCGTGGTGGATGGGTTTTCCTCTAACAGTATCACAACTGTTGAATGACTTGGAAGTTATTTCTTTTCCATCAAAAAACCGAAACAATTAAGCATTTCGATTCAAAATATGGTAGCCGAATTCACTTTCCTTATGTCGCTTACAGCGCCATCTATTAATACACTTTGTAAATTTTTTATTTTTTTATTTTTATTTTTTTTTTTTTATTTTTATTTTTTTTTTATTTATTTTTATTTTTTATTTTATTTTTTTTTTTTGATGCCGTACCGTTTGCTCCTTCTACAAGTATCTTTAGTTTAAATCTGAACTCATTGTGACGAGTGGTACTTTTTTTACAGTATTTTGAAAGTGGGACTTTAATTATAAACAACCTGTATTGCAAATCTCATTTTACTGAACTTCATCGAAAATTTATTACAATACTTATAATTTTATTATATAATTCAGGTTCTAATTCCTTCTCGCTGCTATTCGTCAGCCTTCTTGGATTAATCCAAAATAAAAAAAAAGTATTGTGAATAAAAGCATGCATGAATAAAAGTATCTACCTGAAAATTATTAGAAATTTTAGAAAAATGTCGTATCCATTGCTATCGGTAATATTTTCGTTTAGCGATCAAAATGATTCGCCAACCAGTTTCAAGAGTATCATGGCTGAATTTTTTCGGCTGACGTATTCTTTTGGAGCTATTTAACCCCTAGAGAGCTCCATTTCCGATGTCGATGTGACAGGATAAATATACAGTTGAAACAATGAAAATTGTCCAGAACATATTTACAAATATAATAAAATTAATTTACAATTATAAATACAGAAAAGAAAAGAAAAATATTTAAAAAAATAAATTAGAAATTAAACTAAAATTTTGCGCGAACGACGTTTCGTGATTAATAAGTGTGTCAAAAAATTTTAACAGAGATGTGTTTAAGAAAATTTTTTAAAGAAGAAATGTTAATAGCTGTATAGATATCAGAAATGCGCTCGAACCATTTAGCAGAGGTAATTTGGCGGATAGTGATATTTTGTAAAATTCCGAGTGTTTTTAAATTAAATTTAGCTGCATAGGGCCAGACCGGGAAAGCGTACGTGAGAATTGGGCGAAGCATAGCAGTATAAAGAAGAATTTTGTTATCCCTGGTCATGGTAGAATTTCTATTTATAAATGGGTAGATTTTTCTGAAGGCAATACGAAATTTAGTTTTGGTGTACAGAAAATGCTGTTTCCAAGTTAAATGCTTATTGATTGAAGTCGAATATTGGCTAAAGCTAGTTCGAGAAATTAAGGATTAACAAGTTTAAATGTGATTATTTTTGATAAATCATAATCTCTTTTTAAAAATTTTAACAAATTATGGATTTTAATACGTACTAAAAATATATACGTATAATTTTTTTGTATATAAACAAAAGAATTTCTATGACAGATAATGGCTTACTTACCTGGAAAATATCTAATAATCAATAATAATAATAAATATCTGATTACTGCAACTTGCATACAATATCTGTTGTTCGTATTGGGGCATTGAATAATTCCATACAACCTTTGGCTAAATTTTTGTGGGATCAAATAAAATTTATTATCATGGGAAGCACTTTTAATAAACACCATTCTCTTTTATATCAATTATTTGATTTTTTATTGGTATTTGAAAAATATTATAGAATTTTAGCCCATCCTGACGTATATAATGTTTCTTATATTTATCACCTAATGGCAGGAATGATAGCACAGAAATGGTAAAAAGATCTTTCATTATATAAAATTCTTCGTAGAATAGATTTCATAAGAGCTTATAGCGACTTCTATGCCAGCCAAACCATCCCCGAACACGGATAATAGTCTTTGTCTTCGCATATTAAACAGTCTTTGTCTTCACATATTAAACAGCCTTTGTCAATGCAATCTGAAGGCATGATCTTACTGGAACTGCTGAATGAAGATTTTGAACAAATTGATAATTTTTATCCATAAACTCTATCTCCTATTTAAACTCTATCCAAATTGATAATTTTTATCCACAAACAAATTGATAATTTTTATCCACGTTACAGAATGCTTGCATTTGAAATGATAGAGCAGAAATGGTAAAAAAATCTTTCAGTATTTGAAATTCTTCGTAGAATAGTTCTCATAAGAGCTTATAGCAACTTCTATGCCAGCCAAACCATCCCAGGACACGGATAATAGTCTTTGTCTTTACATATTAAACAGTATTTGTCAATGCAATCTGGAGGCATGATCTTACTGGCATTGCTTGAATGCAGATTTTGGAATCCACAAATGAATAGTTAATATTTACCAATGTTACAGAATTCTTGCATTTGAAATGATAGAGCAGAAATGGTAAAAAGATCTTTCAGTATTTGAAATTCTTCGTAGAATAGATCTCATAAGAGTTTATAGCAACTTCTATGCCAACTAAACCATCCCAGAATACGGATAATAGTTTTTGTCTTTGCATATTAAACAGTATTTTGTCAATGCAATTTTTACCAGCGTTACAAAATTCTTGCATTTAAATAGAAAAAATTTATAGATCACAAAGCTAAAGCACGACTTAAAATTATATATTAGCCAACTTAGAGTTATTAAGTTTGTTCAGAAATGCATAAAATAAGGCTGAGTTTTGTACTAAAACTGTTGAAAGTAACAGGAAAAAAAATATAGATGCACCAATAAGGAAATAGTAATATCAAGATGGGGAAAAAAAGTAAAACAAATACAAAGATTATCAAGTTATTGAAAAGATTATCGAGTGCAAGAAATTGTTTATTGGAAACTGCAATTTATTTGATTGATTATTGGTTGAATATAACAGACAAAACATTTTGACAGAAGTGAAAATGAAACTAACTCTAAAACTCGAAATTCTAGAAATCATTACCTATGACGGCTTAAAAATTCCTTTTAAAATACAAGAAAAGTTGCTTGTACTTTCTAGCAACCAAAAGAATAAAAATAAAAAGAGTAAATTGGAACGCGAAAGAAATAGACAAAACTATAAATCAAATTGTCAATTGGTTCAATTTATATTGATTTTTAAAAAAAATTAATACTTTTGACACACACTCACCGGCAGCTGCCAGGGTGTTAGTAAACTTAAGACAATTTAACTCAAAACCATCAAACGAACTGGACTGAAAGTTTCGTGTTTAAGTCCGGCATGCGCAAACTAAATAAAGGAAAAAAAAAAAAAAAAAACTTGAAATTTCTTCCATAGGGTTATTGTCGAAGTTCTTAAGTCACATCATTTCTTAAATGCATGAGCTTTAAATGCTGCACACTAATGCTTTTCAAATTAGTTTGTTTCAGTTTGAGTAAACGTTTGTCAGATCTCAATGAAGCAAAATTTCTGCTCTGACTACAGTCCTTTTTTGATTTATGACCTTCTGAAAGATGACTAGAGACTCTCTCGTAAAGGAAGATAAAAGGTTTGTTTTCCATGTTCAAACTACATCCCCGAGATACAGACGAGCATTTGGGTGAACGTTTAGAATTTTGATACAGTTAAGAAGTCGTTCCCATGTATGTTTGTTCTAAATTGCTCTGGCACTAAGAATAGTCATCTACCTACCTGGAGATTTGAAGATCCATGAGCTAAACTAGTAGTATCTTAAATGTTCCTGCATTAAAAAAAATATATCTCCTTAAATTTTTTTGATCCATTTTCTACAGCACTTTCTTTTAACAAGCCATTGCATCTTAAACGCTTTTCTGAATCTTCCATTATGACACTTTAAAATAATGGATACCATCTCTTCCTTGGAACTACTTAGTTTCGTCTCAACCCCATAAAACGCATCCCCTCTGGTATATAGAAATAAGGGGGGAAGTCATTGTACCCTTCCTTGAGCAAATGAAAAGAAAGTGGCAAAGGTGTGCCGAAATAAAAGTGTGCACTCTCATCTCGAGTGGTGATGAAGAGAGAACACGTCACACCACAAATAAAAAGGGTTTTTGTAACGGATACCGGCCCTCGTTACCTGGAAGTTTTTGAAGAAAGAGAAGCATTTTAAAGGTCGTTTAGTCCTGCGAAGTTTCGCACTTTGCCCATTGTGGACCAGTTTATGGTACTTTGTTCCTCAAGTGAGAACCTTAGGGCTTTTTCTATGGTTGAGGACTGTGGGGAATGGGTTCTTTCACGCCTGTGGTACTTTTATGGGCACTAATATAGCGTTCCTTTTCGGTAAGTGTGTGAAGGGGCTTGTTGATATTTTTAATGGCATGGGCCTTCTTGTGTTAGGGCAGACAGGTAGAAGAGTTGGTCTCTCTCGGGCTTTTAAGAAAATGTATTATCTACTTGTGGATGGGAAGCTGTAAAATTTTTAGAAAAACGAATTTTTCAATTCGCATTTCTGAAGTGTCTTGGTCAGTATTTTAGTTAAGGAAAAGTGAGGCAATATCTGAAGATATTTTTTTAAAGATATTCTTAAAGTTCCTTTATTTAAAAAAAATAATCATTTATCTAAATCAGGGGTGGCCAATCCAAATGATCTTGCGGGCTACTTTGGAAATGCATCATATTTCCGCGGGCCGCATATAAAATTATATATCCCCATGTTAGATTTAGACCGACTATAGACATTTTTTGGAGTGAAAAGTTGAAACAGAATGAGTTATTATTTTTATGTTTACTATTATTCTTACATATAAACATAGATAATAAAATAATAATGATACTAAACGCACATTGTAAAGAAATACATAACACTAAAAAATGAGATATAAAAAACTATATAAATACAAACGAAATAAAAAAAAATGAAATCATTAAAAAATATTTATTTGACTAGTGCGATATTTGTTTCTCCACTCATCATGAGTTCGCAGAATAAAATTTAATCATTCTGAGAACTCGTAACTGTAAACTCATAAATAAAACAGGCAATATCTGTCATATATTAGAAATAATATTATTTTAAAATCAAAGTTAATTTTTTCCCATAATTTCGACAATTAATTTTTGAATAGATGGATGCAAATATAAGGTATTTTTTTTTACATTGGTTTTCACTACTTTGAACATTATAAAATAAGTATATTTTGTAAAAGTGTGATACATCTCACGGGCCGCAAAGAAGTTCCAGGCGGGCCGCGGGTTGGTCACACCTGATCTAAATCACTTAGTTATAGAATAATCGTTTCTTTATGATAAAGAAGTCGGTCTTATGTTTTTAAATGGGTCACTTAATTAAATGTTTTATGAACAGTTCGAACCATTATCTCTTTGCCTTTTAGTCCTTTTTTTAGGAGTTACTTTAAATGCATCTTATATTTTCTTATCCATGCAATCGTCAAAATTTCAGTTAAGGAAAAGTCAAGCAATATCTGAAGATATTTTTTTAAAGATATCCTTAAAGTTTATTTTTAAAAAACATCATTTATCTAAATCACTTAGTTATAGAATAACCCTTTCTTTACAGCGAAGATGTATGCATTATGTTTTTTTAAATTGGTCACTTAATTAAATGTTTAATGAACTGTTTGAACCATTATTTCTTTGCTTTTTATTCCTTTTTTTAGGAATTATTTTAAAATCATCTCAAATTTTTATTAATAAAGTAACTCATTATTTTTGCTGCGTATGTAGGGAAATAAAGGTAAAAATGTCGATATAACTAATATTGATATAAGTTTTGTAATCATCCTCGATATAACTTGTATCGATATGAGTTTCAAAAAATGGTTAAATCTTTTATGTGACTCGTACTGATTAAAGACGATGTTTAAATGTAAGATAGTTTTAAGCAACAAAATTACAAATGCAGAATTATTCTTACTTCCCACGTATTAATTTGTGTTTATTTTAATAACAGAAATAATTTTTAAATTCCTACTTGTGCGCTTTTTTTCCCTAACGCGAAATATTCAAATGTTAGTTATGATAAGAAACTGTGTGAGCAGAAGATAAATCATTTTTATGAATGGTTACCTTAATTGGAATTTGACTTCTTTAATTTTATTATTTTTATTATGTTTCAGTTTCTTTAATAAAATGTATGTTAATCAATTAAATAAATAAATGTAATAGTAAGTTAACACAATAATAAATAAAATTATGGTAAAACATCACTACACTGTAGAGAGATAAAATGGTTTTTTCCTGAATAAAATTGCAAAAAAAAAGTATTAAAGACATGTTAGTGATCTTTTCTATATTTTCCCCTTATTACACCTTTTTATAAGCTTAATATAAGCAACATTGCATAACTTTGAAAAGCACAAGCATGTATTCAATCGGAAATTATTAACTATGAATAGTAAGACAGTTGGGGCCTGATGGTTGATTGTCTGGCGCTCTGTGTCATAGGTTTCGGGTTCGAGTCCAGGCGGTGCTATGGATGTTTGTAGTTGTTCGGAATCCACTTTAAACCGTAGGTCCCGGTCTAATATGAGTGTTGGGAGTATATGGCTGACAACCCTACCCTTAAAAAGAAAAGCATATCCTGTCTCGAAATCTGCCAGTAGGCAGGCGGCCATGTGGTTGTTGCGCTAATGAAGAAGAAACGCAATTAATTATTCGGCAGAATTGTAAGCGAAGTAATGTTTGGTTCTTTCAATATATTTTGAATTTCCTGGATTATATTCTTAAGAAAGATATATTGTTTATTTTAACACAAATTGTAATTTAGTGTTTAAGAAATTACAGCTTTTTTTAAAATTTTTACATAGGGATAACCTAAGTAAATAAATCATTATTAAAATTTATATTAATTAATTAAATCACGAAAATTGCTTTTTAGTATAATTCTCAATTTTTGGCCATATTTTTCTCTATAAAAGAGTAACAGATCTGGCATATAAAATAAGAAATTTTTTTGTAAAAATATATAAAATTTGGATGCAAAAATTATGTTGGGAATATTTTTTTTTATATTCCATAATTATAAAAAAAGCATTAAAAAAAACTTAACAATGAAAAAGTCATTAGACATCATGTTGAAAAATGATTGAGTGGTACACAAAAAAAATAGGAATAATTTTCAAATCCTGTTATGTTTTTTTTTTATGCTTCGATGAATGTTTCGGTTATTGATTTTTTCCTGTTATTTTATACGTTGAAAAGCAGCATTGAATTATATTTAGATAAAGAAAGCACATAATCGATTAAAATTTAATCTTTGACTTTAACTTTTACCGTTGCATGGCATTCCCTGATAAAATCCATCAACTTCTACTACAAAACAGAGCTTGAAAGCAGTAACACGTGGCTGAGAACTCACATAAAATAAGACCAAACTAATCTCAAGAGATTTCTATCCATAAAACCTCATTAGATACGGCCTCCAAAACATTCAGGGGGCAGGAATCGAAACAAAGAACCAAAATAAAAAAGGATTTGGAAGAAAAGATTTGCAAAAATTTAGCATAATCACGCCTCGTTGGGTTCCCATGTTGGTGTCAAGTACCAGCCCACGCTGGGATAAAAACATTCTTATTGTGGTACCAGCAACAGCGCGTGTGTCTAAAGCCCTAACACGAGTCCCATTTGTACAGCGCGGCAACGGTTGGTATTGTTTGAGTCGCGTGGCGGTAGGTGTCGCTGGGCATGTGATGCCATTCCCCGTCGTGAAATTTCCCCGAGAAAAACGTGGCCGGCCGTTTAGGATATCTCTATTTTGTGATGATTCGTCTCGCCTGTCAAAGCATAGAGATTTGAATAAAAACTAGAGGGAGCCTCATAAATAGTAATGACATGGGAACAAGGCTTACGAAGGCGTATAATCCTGGAAATGATTCAATGTTCCGTCGGTGCGAAATTTGAATAAGCCTCTTATGGATTGTAAGATAATCGTTTGGTCTGATTTGCAAATCGTCTGCAAATGTTCGGGGAAAAAAGGTGTTTGATGATGAGAGTAAAAAAAATAAAATAAATAACGTCTAAGAAATGTTGTTTGACACTTGTCAAATGTTTTCACCCCAGTTTTGAAATTTGTTTCATCAAAAATAAAAAAATAAATAATAAAAAAATATTAAAATTAAGGTATTTTCTACAAATTGCATACTCTAACTTTAAACCTGATGAATATACAAAATTTGATAAGTATTTAAAAAAAACAAGTTTTGAATTATGAAGTTATTTTCATTTAATTCAGGGGTGACCAACGCGCAGCCCGCCTTGAACATTTTTCCGGCCCGTAAGATTAATCACACTTTTAGAAAATATATTTATTTTATAATGGCCAAAATGAAAACCAATTTAATAAAAAAATACTTTTATATAATTTGTACTTCCATATGTTCAAAAATTAACTATCAAAATTATGAGAAAAAATTAATTAAATTTTATTAAAACACGCTGAAACATAACGGACGCTAATCTGCAACACCCATTACGGGGTGAAAATACCCACATTGAGATCAATTTGAAAAAGCTAAGTGAAAGAGGGGAGAAACAAACAACGCATTAGTAAATAAATATTTTTTAAGGATTTCAATTTTTTATTTCGTTCATATTTATAAATAATTTATATTTCATTTTTTAGTGTGATATATTTCTTTACAATGTGCGTTTAATATCATTATTATTATATTATCTATGTTTACATGTAAGAATAACAGTAAACACTATAATAACTCATTATGTTTCACTTTTTCACTCCATAAAATATCTATAATGGGTCTAAATCTAATATAGGGATATATGATTTTACATGCGGCCCGCGAAGTTATGGTGCATTTCCAAAGTGGTCCGCACGATCATTTGGGTTGGCCATCACTGATTTAAGTAATAATAAGGTGGGGAGGATAAGAAATTTCGAAAAAGTATATGTTTATTTCATATTTAAATATTTTTTAGTAATATTAATTAAGTAATATTTGTTTTATTATCTATAGCTAGAATTATATCCCTTAAGAGTTTATTAATAAATAAAAAATACTAAATATCTAATAACATACTACTAATATTACATACATAAAGATCCATATAAAGTCTTTATAGTTAGCAATGTATCATCAGTATATAGTATGAAGTACCAACCAATTTCCAGTGCTCAAATATCTTATCAATAACAAAGATAATTTTATATTTCTAAACTGAATATATCAGGGGCCAAATGGCCGAGTGATTAGCGCTCGGTACCACAGGTTTGCGTTCGAGTCTCGGTGAATGTTTGTAGGGGTTCGGAATCTACTTTAAACCGTAGGTCCCGGTCTATGATGACTGTTGGGCATATTGCTGATAACCCTACCCTATAAAAACAAAACATCTCCTGTTTAGAAATCTACCAGCAGATAGACGTCCTGAGCCCACCATGGGACTGTTGCGCTACTGATGATAATGATGACGATGACTTATTCGGCTCAGTTCAGAATCAATTTTTCATTCATTATCTGTTGGGGCTGAATGTCGAATGACTAGCTCCCTACCGCTCGGTGCCACAGGTTTCGGATTCTAGTCCCGGCGGTGCCATGAATATTTGTAGTGGTTCGGAATCTACTTTAAACTGTAGGTCCTGGTTTATTATGACTGTTGGGAGTAGGGCTGACAACCCTACTCCGTAAAAAGAAAGTATTTCCTGTCTCGAAATCTGCCAGCAGACAGACGGCATTGGCCCACCATGGGGCTGTTGCTGCGCCAATGAAGAAGAAGAAGAAACCGAGTACATTCCGTTTTTAAAAGGAGAGAATTCAAAATCTCATTTCTCCATCTGTAATATTACTATATGCTTCGTTTAGCTTAACAGTCTGTTGAGAGCCATTCTTAATATCTTCTGCAGGGGATGAATCTGCCAATTCTATGGGGAGATTCAATTGCGCAAACAAAATAATCTTTTCAACGATGACCATATCCATAATACAAATAAATAAAAATAATATGGAGGGTAGGCAATGCACGTAAGCAGAACACAAAGAAGATTCGGTTGTTTTCTAGGCATCCCCTTTCCTCCACCCCCACTCCCTTCTGCGGGGGTGGCTTTATTCGTTAACCAACCGACAGGAGTGTTGGAGTGTTTTTCCTGACGAAGTTACTCCATCTGTGCCGTAATGGAACGGTTCATTTGCGTGGTGAACCACAACTTCATTGGGATGCAATGGATTTTTGTAAACATCTAATGCGATGCAATGGAGTTTGCGTAATATTGAGAGATATGCGTTTTTGTGTGGATATTTTTATGAATGTTCATTCTTTTGGTGTTATTTTCATGCATGCCCTTTTCTAAGTATTTTTGGTGTATATTTCTGACTACATATACTATTCAAAAGATCTATATAAATACTACTACATATGACATGGTGTTGTTCCCATTCCAGTAAACATAGTATAAGCTACTTTTTTTAAGATATATCTCCAGTGTTGGGCAATATAAATTAATAATATTTTTAGTTAGATATCGATACCCCATTTCCATATGAATAATGATACAATGAATTAAATCAATATTTGCGTCAATTCTTTTATTATTATTATTATTCAAAGCAAGTGAGAAAAATCGTTTTAGATACTCAATTCAGGAATAATTAAACTTAAACTACAACTTTTACATTTTAACTATAATTTCATTGAAATACAATTTAAATGAAGAATGAAAAGTAAAGAATTCAGAAAATTTTTCACTTATAATTTAAAAAAAAAGGGAAAAACACTTTGCTGAACTCATATATGAATGATTTTTGAATGATGATTGAATGATTCTTTATAATAAAAGTCGAATCAAAACGAATAAATAAGTTCAGCAGTTGTTTAAACACTAAATTTAGCATATCTAATTACTTAACATGTAACTAACACCCCGCCACTACGATCCATGTTGGACCACGGCCTCCTAACAATACGATTTCAAAGTCGTCAGTCTCGAGCTTTGGTTTTCCGATTTCCGATCTTTAGGTTCTTCAAATCCTTTTCCACTTCATCAATCCATCTCTTTTTTGGTCTTTCTTTTTTTACTCTGGCCATGGCACTTACCCTTGAAAATCTTTGTGCCTCTGCTATCGTATATTCGCCACCTTTGGTACCCCAGACTGTATGCTGCCGGCGACATGGATGCTTGTAAGTGGTTCGGAATCCAAATTAAACTGTAGGTCCGATCTAATTAACCTAAAGTAGGCACAAAGCGATGTAAAGCGACAAATCAAACTTTTTCTCCAAATAATTTTGCAATTTCATGATTGTAACCCAGGTGTGCCCAACCAGCCGGCCGCCTTGAACATTTTTCCGGCCGTGAGATTTATCACACTTTTACAAAATATATTTATTTTATGATGACCAAAGTAGTGAAAATCAATGTGTTAAAAAATACATTATGTGTACATCCATATATTTAAAAATTAATTGTTGAAATTATGAGAAAAAATGAACTTTGATTTTAAAATAATATTCTTGCGAATATAGGACAGATATTGCCTGTTTTATTCATGAGTTTACAATTATGAGTTCGCAGTATAATTAAATTATATTCTGCGAACTCTTGATGCGCGCGCATCGATTTGTGAATGCTAAGAGAAAGAATGGATAAGCAAATATCGCACTAGTAAAATAAATATTTTTTAATGATATCATTTATATTTATATACTTTTTATATTTCAATTTTAGTGTTATATATTCCTTCACAATGTGCGTTTGGTATCATTATTATTATATTATTTATTATTACACGTAATAATAATAGTAAACACTATAATAATAACTCATTATGTTTCAGTTTTTCCCTCCAAAAAAATGTCTATAGTGAGTCTAAATCTAACATGGGAATATATAATTTTATATGCTGCCCGCGGAGTTAGGATGCATTTCAAAAGTGGCCCGCAAGATCATTTGGGTTGGCCACCACTGTTGTAACCCTTTTTGATTGGTAACTTTACATGTAAGTTCTTTCGATTTTTTCATGATAATTGCAGTATATTAATAAAAATAAATAAATTTTGAAATTTAAAGAATTAATTTCAAAAATAAGTTATTAATTAATTTTTTTAAGTAGATCTTCCTAATTAATTTTCTGTCTAAGACCAACTTTATTTTAATTAAGTATGTCCAAATTCCATTCATTTAACAGTTAAAATGTCATTATTATTATATGAGAAATTAAAGAATTAATAGCGAAACCAAACGATTTTTAAGCCACTAATTTAAAAAAAAAACAAAAAACTTTTGATAAAAATAATATTTGAGAAATTAAAGAATCAAAAGTGAAACCAAACGACTCTTGAACCACTAGTTTAAAAATAGTGGCTTTTGATAAAAATAATACTTGGGAAATTAAAGAATTAATAGTGAAACCAAACAATTTTTAAGCCACTAATTTAAGAAAAACAACCTTTTGATAAAAATAATATTTGAGAAATTAAAGAATTAATAGTAAAACCAAACGATTTTTAAGTCAGCAGTTAAAAAAAACGTCTTTTGATAAAAATACTATTTGAGAAATTAAATAATTAATAGTGAACCAAACGATTTTTGAGCCACTATTTTAAAAAAACCGTTTAATAAAAATAATATTTGAGAAATTAAAGAATTAATAGTAAAACCAAATGACGTTTAAGTCAGTAGTTAAAAAAACCACCTTTTGATAAAAACAATATTTGAAAAATTAAATAATCAATAGTGAACCAAACGATTTTTGAGCCACTATTTTAAAAAAATCTTTTAATAAAAATAATATTTGAGAAATTAAAGAATTAATAGTAAAACCAAACGATTTTTAAATCAGTAGTTAAAAAAACCACCTTTTGATAAAAATAATATTTGAAAAATTAAACAATCAATAGTGAACCAAACTATTTTTGAGCCACTATTTTAAAAAAAACGTTTAATATAAATTATATTTGAGAAATTAAAGAATTAAAAGTAAAGCCAAACGATTTTTAAGTCAGTAGTTAAAAAAAACACTTTTTGATGAAAATACTATTTGAGAAGTTAAATAATTAATAGTGTACCAAACGATTTTTGAGCCACAGTTTTGAAAAAACCATTTAATAAAAATAATATTTGAGAAATTAAAGAATTAATAGTAAAACCAAACTATTTTTAAGTCAGTAGTTAAAAAAAAAACACCTTTTGATAAAAATAATATTTGAGAAATTAAATAATTAATAATAAACCAAACGATTTTTGAGAAAAATAGTTTAAAAAAAAAAAACAATTTGAGAAATTAAGGAATTAATAGTGAAAACAAACGAATTTTGAGCCAACCATTTTTGCTCTCATAAAATTTCACAGAATATCTCGACAAAGAAAACGTTTCGCTTTCATACCAAAAAGACGTTGCATCGCATGGGTGTTATGAAAGGCTTAGAGTAAATGTTGCTTTCTCTGACACGAAGGGACAGACGGATTTAAGAGTCATCATTCAGTGACAGAATCCCCGGAGCACTTGACCTGAAAAGGACCGTGACAAGAGCCCTCTACAGTATCAGGAGCAAAATACGATTCAAAGGATTCGAACATTCTGTGCAAACTGTGCAGTTGCTTCAGCTGCTATTAATTCCAGAAAAAAATATTATGAACACAGGAAAAATATTTTGTCCCCAAAGAAATACACACTTATGATTTTTGTCACTTTCTCTAAGCAAATACGAGACAAATATATACAACTGAATTTGTAACGATGCGATATGACAAATTTATACAATCATGTTGGTAAAGAAAATAACGTGAAAATCAATTTAATGCTACTCAAAAACGAATTAACCTGTTTTATTTTAATTTCAAGTTAATATTAAATACTGCAATTATTTAAACTAACTTTGCAACTATTTAAATCAGGGGTGGCGAAACCAAACTTTGGAAATGCATCCTAACTCCGCGGGCAGCATATAAAATTATACATCCCCATATTAGACCCACTGTAGACATTTTTTTGGACTGAAAAATTGAAACATAATGAGCTATTATTTTTGTGTTTACTATTATTATTACATGTAAACATACATAATATACTAATAATGATACTAAACGCACACCGTAAAGAAATATATAACACGAAAAATGAAATATAAATAATACATAAATATAAAACGAAATAAAAAAAATGAAATCATTCAAAAATATTTATTTGACTAGTGCGATATTTGTTTCTCCGCTCTTTCACTTAGCTTTTCCAAATCGATCACAATTTTGGTAATTTGCACATCGTCATTGGTGTTGCGTCCGTTATGTTTGATCTTGTTTTCTGCTTGATCAATTTCATTTTCGAAAAAAAAAACGATTCACAGGTGTAAGTTGAACCAACAGCGCTAACAACTTGAACTAAGATTTTGGTTTGCTCTGATATCAACTGTGCGTACCTAGGGATGGTCACTTAAAGTGAAACATAGAACCTGTTATATTAGATGTTCCAAGATGCGTGAGTATCCATGTTCGCAGAATAATAAAATTATATTCTGCAGCTGGTAGGCCACCCCTGATTTAAATCATAATCATAAAATTTTCTAAATGATATAAAACATAACGATTTTTAACTTTCAGAAAATTAATTAATATTTAAAAATATTTATATGAGTAAATTAATTATTTTTATTTTAAGTATAATTTTTTATAAAAGTTTAAGGATAAATATCCATAATAGCAGAATTTATTTATTTTTTTTGGGGTTATTTTCGATAAACTTGACTATAGTTCAGTTTTAATTTAAAAATTCAATTAAGTTTTTAAAATTACTTTTATGTTTTGTAATATATATGTTTTAATATTCATCGACCAGCATCGCATAATTGTGAAATATTTTATATTTTAACTAAGAATTTTGATTTCCAATATTAAATATTATTAAATTTTGCAATTTATATGATTATTTGCATTTTAAAGCTTGGTATCAGTATTAGATGTTCATAAATAGTGAACAATTTAAGTAAATTTTTATGTATACAAACTATTTTCATCAATTCCAAATTTTAACAATGGAGTTACTAATATCGAAAATAGATGTTTTTATTAGAATTTTATTTTATTCTTATTCTTATTTGAAAAAGAATTAATATCATTTTGGAAAAAAATATTGATTTTGTGAGGAATTATGTTTTAATATTAAATACTGTAAAAAAAATCAATTTTATGAATTCTAGTATGAAATATAAAATAGTTAATTTGTTTATTTAATGATTTATCTTACAATTTATTATTGATAAATGATCATATCTCATGTGATTAATATACATGGGTATTGAAAGTTTTGAATCCTTTTATTGAATTTTATGTATTATTTGAATTAGCATGTGTAATATCTGAATTATGTTTAAAAAATATATTATATTTAATTAATTAATGTGAAAATTCTTGTTATTAATTGTTATACAACAATTAAATACATAATTCAAACGATTTTACCACTAGAATACCACAAAAAGCATAACAGTATTAAAAAAATGGAATTGTGTTTATCAATATCATCAACATTTGATTAATCAATTAAAAAAAACACAATAAGTTAATAATTTTGTTAAAATTATTTTAAAAAATGAAAATTTAATGAACTTTACAGATATTACATTGATATAATTTACAAGCTTGAATAGCTGAAAAAAAGGGACATTTGACAGTACTACTTAAAAAGTAAAACAACAAGCCAATCCAACAATAATCCTACAAATTCAAGCAACAATCCAATTCATCAGCAATCCTAAAGCAATCAAACAACAATCCAATCGAGCAATTCTACAACATTCAAGCTACAATCCAATCCAACAACAATCATACAACAATCCAATCTAATAACAATCATACTACAATCAAGCTACAATCCAATCCAACAACAATCCTACAATAATCAAACAAGAATCCATTCCAACAACCATCTTACAACAACCAAACAACAATCCTACAACATACAACAATCCAATCCAACAATAATCTTACAAAAATCTAGCAACCAGCCAATCCAATAACAATTATGCAACAATCCAATTCAACAACAATCATACAACAATCCGATCCAATAACAATCAAACAACAATTCTACAATCCAATAAAAATATGTAAGCATTACTGATGCAAAACTTTCTTCGTAGTTTTAAGATTATTGTAATCATAGACAAACAATTAAAAACATAATTATTGCTTTCATTTTGGCTTTCATAATTATTGCTTTCTTTTCGGCTCAATCATTCTTGCAGGAACTTTGACAATCACAGACATATGCCACTTCATCACCACTGCTGGTGGCCTTATTAGACATACCTTTTTCCCCTACCGAGAAAAGTGTCAAGTAATCCTGTTAGTTGACGGACATTTCAAATGAACCTTGTGATTACCACCCACCTCACACTTCGGCTCTTCTCAGATTACAAAGCTTGCCCCAACGACCAATGGTCTTTTCTTACTGTCCCTTCTCCTTTGAACTTCATGCCAGATCTTGCAATGTATTGTAAGCATAAAAGCTAATGGCAGCTTATAAGTCCAGCTGGAGTGATACTAATTTACGTCGTACCATGGTGTGAAGATGTTTCTAGAAATTCAAATCCAAATAAAATTGATTTTGACTGCTATTTAAGCTTTTCTTGAAATAGGAGAATATTTGTTAGCAATCTTGCTGTGAGCTACAAATTCACACTCATATATATATATATATATATATACATGAATGCCATAGAATTGTCTAGAAAATCAAAGAATTAAATCTATACTTTGTAAGGAAGATAATCTCGAATTCAGCTATATCAATATACATTGACATTCTTTGAATTTTTATTGATTGATAAATTGATATTCCTTATCAATTTTTTTTTTTTTAGATGAAGTATTTTTTTTATTTTCGTATACATTTTTTTGTTATTATTATTTTACCTTGTGCCCTTTGCAAACACATCTATTACTATACATATATAACAAGCCTTACGAAAAATAGATTCATACTGTATATCCTTCATGCTTTGATGTTATCCAATGAAACCATCTTAAATTAGGATTTTGAAGAATAACTTTTCCTTCGATATCTTAACTTGGCTCTCAGAAGAAAAATCTACTCTCATATATTTTAAATTATATTTAACACATCGCCATCAACAATCAAGCAACAATCCAATCCTATGGCAATCCTCGAACGATCCTACAACATCAAACAACAATCCAATTCAACAGCAATCAAACAACAATTCTACAACAATCAAACAACAATACAAACCAACAAGAAGTCAGAGTCCAACAACATTCTGAGAGCATCCAAAAGCTGAAAATCAACATGTTTAGTAATTTAAAGAAATTTGAGCTAAAAAAATTGCCGAAATAAAAACAGAGGACATATATTTTCATAGGGACAAAAAAATTACACTTATTACTATAGAATTATTAATTAGAAAATCTATAAACAAAGTCTGCTATTTAATAAGGAAGGAAAGTAAGTTTAAAACAAACTAACAACTACTAATTTTTAGTGAAAACAATTTCTTCGTGTGAACTGAATTTCCGTTCTCAAACCTTCTGAGAACATCGTTGGAAGTTCCGATGCTCCATTAACTCTCCGATGTTTCAGAACGAATTCATCATTTTTAACGACCATCCTACTGGTAAACAAGATGTAAACATCGTGTGAAAATATTTGCAGAGTATAATATGACTCGTTAACGTACTGATTGCTGTCTCTTGCCTATCTGCTACCGTTATGCTTTTGGATTTGCGGCTTTTAAGCTTGGAGGAATTCTACTTATTTTAATTGGTGGTGATTGAACGATAAAAATGTGTTACGAGTCAAGTATCCGAACTTATTTAGGGTCGTAATTTATGAGTGCGAGAGCTAAGGATGCAGTGGAAATAAGTACGAAATACTTATGCAAAATTAACCAAATTAAACTAATTACTTAATTAATATTTATTAATGAGTAATTAATAATTAGTAAGGAGTAATTAGATTATCAAATAATTTTGTATGAAACTATCTTGGTTGTTTTATGAATTATCAATAAAATAAAAGAATAATAGACTGTTTTATTAAATAATTTCTTTAATAAATAGTAATATTTTTTTTTAAATTGAGGAAATGAAGTAGAGTATTCTTGCAACTTATGCCGCAGCGGATAGCCCGTTTAGTTTTTGAAATATCTGTTCGAAATTTGACAATAGAAACCAAACCAGAAGCTTCCATGTCTATTCTGATTATTCTAATTAATTCCAAGTCTATTCCATGTCTATTCTGAGGAATGGTATGATAATACACTATGTAAATCTATTCTGATAAAATCAAAATGTTCTGGAAGAAGAGGACGCGGGTTCGAAACTCACATATGACATCCTTGCAAATGTTAGTTGACATTTGTGGTGGCGCAATATAAGGGCTGTTTAGCAGGCACAAATGGCACACCATTGATAATGCTGAATCTACTATATCTCTATTGTTCTGGTGGTGAATGATCTCATATCAAAGTCGCATATATTTCATTCATTTTTTAAATGTATTCTTATTTAATATATATTATATTTATTATAATATGTATATTTTATTCCCTAATATTTCATTCATAAACATTTCAGTGAACGAAAATATATATATTAATGCGTATTAAATAAGTACATCTATTCAAAAAAGTCTTGAATTGAAATTGATGTTTTTCGAATTATTCAAGTAATTATGCAATTAGCAACTAGAAAATTTAACAGCCAAATTTAAAAAAAAAAAAATTTTTTTTTTTTTTTTTTTTAACAAATAACAGAATTAACAATTATAGTTCCCTTTTTCTACGAACAACATTGATTGGCTAGATGCAATAAAGACTAAGTAAAAAAAAAAAGTCTTACAAATGAGTTAGATTTTCCGGTCTGTCTTCCTCAAAAGTTTCCGTATGTAGACTTGTTAAACGTAAAGCTACCAATAAGCATAATGTTTACGTCTTGCGACAGAAATCGGAAAAAGCAATTCCTCATTTGTCCGCAACTGTTGCCCGTTTGAAAGGGTGGCGAATTCACCCGGAAACGGGAGTTAGTCGAAATCTCCAGGGTTTTTCATTAATCACACCAGAAACCCGGTCTGTTTACTCCGACTTGGCTGCTCATCAGCATACCGAAACCATTAATACCGGATTTTTCGCCTGCTTCCTTTCAAACCCTCGCGGGGATGGTCTCCGGAGTTTTCATTTTTAGCACAAAAACATGCTCACGCACTTTATTCCTAGCCCGTTATGTGTGCAAAATAACGGAATATTTTGGAAGTGTTGTTTGGGTGAGATATATTCAACTTGTCAAAACAAAGGAAATGTTATATGAATAAATATATTTCCTTTAGAAGAAATCGGTGAGGTCCAATTTTTTACTAACTTATATGTACATTATTATTTATAATATTAAAATGAAAAAGGAGCATTTCATTCTATTTATTCATTCTAATCGTTAAAATATAACTAACTAACTAACTTGCTCGTGCTACAGCCCATAATGTGCAAAGGCCGTCTGCATACTGGCAGATTTCGAGACAGGAGACAGGTTTAACAGTCATATTAAACATGAACTATACTATTAGACATGAACCTAGACATGATTTAAAGTGGATATTAAAATATAAGCGTAAATATAAATGATAATAAATTATCAAATAATTACTAGTTCAGAATGAAAGGAAATAGATATTCTGGCTCACATTTTGTGCATTTATTGAAAATATTGAATCAAAGAAGCTCACACTGCATTGATTCTTCGTGACTTTTTCGCCAAAAATTAAACCCATATCGTTCCACAACCACCGTATTTATCTGATTTAGCATCGTGCTACTTCTGCCTATTCCCTAAACTCAAAAGATCACAAGATCCGAAGACAAAGTTTTCAGTCGATTGAAGAGGCATTTCAAAAATCGCCGGAATCAGTTTTAGCATCTCACAAAACCAAACGTAACTCAAACATTAATGAATATTTTGACGCAAAATTTCACACAGATGTCAAAGACAGGGCCAACAACCTGAAAAAAAAAAAAAAATTTTTTTTGAAATACCATATGCCCGGGAAATTTAAATTGAAAACTTTTCTTACTTTTTGGACACAGTAGTATATATATATAATCCACCCGATCCTATTAAGCTCTAAATAAGGCAAATTAGCGTCCATCCAAAGGGTCATTCACTTTCAATCTTCTGAACGAGGCAAACTGGACCCTTGGGTACAGTGTGCGAGCCAACTGTCAACGATCTATTGATGAATTGAAAAGGGGTTCCCCATTCATCCCCATTCCTGTCGTGCATGCAGTGCTATAGATGTCATGCTAGCCGCTTCTGAAGGCTCCACATGGTCAAAATGGACAATGGACAGTTTTCACGCTTGGTCAGCTGAGCCAAATCAGTGAGGGAGATGGTGTCTCTTTGCACGTCTGTGGACAATCTAAAAACAGGCATTCTTTTCGTAATTTTATATCATAAAGGATTGTAACAGAAATTGAGATGAAATGACTTACTTGATTACGTATATTTCTGATTCGGTCTAAAAAATAAATAAATGAAATAAATAATAATAATAATAATAGCGTTAAACTGTAGGTCCCGGTATAATTAGCCTATAGTGTGCACAAATTGACCGTAAAGAGACAAACCGAAACACTAAAAAAAATAATAATAAATGGAAAGGGAATAAATGGAAAGACTATTTATAGGTTATCTTGAACAGAGCGCATATATATATATATATATATATATATATGCTTTGTTCAAGATACTTATTATTCATATTATATAAAGAATAGTAGAAATTTTTTTACCTTTCTACAATATTAGAATTATTTTTTAGTTTATAATTCTTAAATTGTTGAGGGAAAACGATCAGAAATCTGATTTGAGGTTTCATTACCTTGTTTATTTAAGATTAGTTTCTATTCATAGTTTTATTGTTTAATCTATATATATATATTATATTATATTATATTATACTCTATTAAGGTACATATTATTATATATACATATACATATTAGCACATATTATTACATTTTTATATATATGCTCTGTTCAAGGTACATTATTATTCATTATATATAAAAAATCACTGGAAAATTTTTTACCGTTTCTTATAATATTAGAATAGTTCCTTAGTTTATAATTCTTAAATTGAGGATAGAAAAGATCATCAATTATCAGAAATCGCGGTTTCATTACCTTGTTTGTTTAAGATTAATTTCCATTCATAGGTTTATTCTTTAATCTAGTGCACACACACACACACATACACAAACACATATATATATATGCTCTGTTCAAGGTCTGTATATATATATATATATATTTATCTGTATTTCTAATAACTTAAAAGTGGAATACTTAGTCTGGGAGACAATCGGGGATGACTTTAAAAAACTCGCAAAGAGGTTGTTGCCAATTTCAGATTAAGAGCTGGACACGATTGCCTGAGCGATCGTGAATTCTGATGATTGTAAGACAGAGACTGCTTTATCTAAGACAGAGAAATCTACTTGTCTGCTCGGGACTGGACTCTAACGTGATTTCTGTACTCTTTACTGGAGGGCCAGAGAAAGCATGCTCTGATCACACGGAACTTTTATTGTGGTACTTCTAGCTTCTTAAATTTTTATCTTTAAAACATTTAACTGCTTTTAAACTGCTTTTAAGGCCTTTTGGCCGTTTTTGTTAAGAATATCTGGTCATATCTATTTGTAATTTTGATTTGTTTTTATGTTCTTTTTTGTTATTACACTATGTGCCCAAATTTGTATGGAGTGAGTTCCAATAAAGCTATAGGAAACAACAACAACATACAACATACTATTATACCGAATTACTTTTATTTATATTTTTTCCCCTTTCAATTTCTTTTTAATTAAATAGATACCTCATTTTTATTGTTATTGACCAATGCCATCTTTTGACGTGAATTTTATAATATCTATTTTGTTATTTCAAATGTTCTATTGGCTAAGCCTTTATTTATGTTTTTTACATATTATAGCTCTTCTATTTTTAAATAGTGATTCAAATTAATTTTTTCTTTACAATTTGTCAAACGATAATTTTTAATCGAATTTTTTACACCAATTCCTTCGCACTTTTCACTGATACTTTTTCCTAATTAAGTTTATTGAAACTAAATATATTTTATTTTCTGAAACCTGGCAACACCTGGTAGTATCTGTTCATTGTTAACAAATTAAAATTAAAATTTTGTTTCTTCAAATTATATTGGAATATTTTCCCACATTTTATTCCTTTATTCTTCTTTTATCTGACAATATAAACGTTACGTAATAATAATTCTTATAATATTTAAAAGAGATAGCCACTTTTGAAATATACGTCTCAATTATTTCGAGACAAAAAAAATTGTTAATAAAATAATTATCTAGATTTTCATGTAGTCAAAGAAACTTAAAAATAGAACAACCTTTCCCCAACACATAAAAATGTAAATCAAAATCAAGAGGATGATTACACAAACTAATTGTAGTTGGTTGTTTATAATATTAACTTTTCATAGATTACAATATTTAAAGGATAAAATTTTGAGCATTATAGCTTGCATACAAAATATAATAAATTAAGGTCAGTTTGAAAGTTGCAATCGCAAATTTAAATCTCTCAAATATGTGTTATACTTTTAAAGTAAAGTGTTATACTTTTTAAGGTTATAAAAAAAGAGGGTTTTAAAGGTTTACATTTATAAAGATTACTTTCGTAATACTTTCAGGAAAATATTGTAGTAATGCAATTTATGATTTTCCAGAACTCATAAATATTCTATGAGAAAAAAATATAAATTTTTAATTTTAATCATAAACTTGTATTTCGGCATTAATTACCGATGTCATCAAATTTTATAATCATACTTTAATTAAAGATTTATATAAGAATTTCATTATTTATTTATTTTAGCATAAATGTGTTATGTAAACGCCCTAGAATTTTGCTTTAACCTCAAAATTAATCGTGAACTTCCAAGTTTCAAAAATAGTTCAACTGCAGATGTTGCTATTCCGTCCATTATTTGCCCTAAGAAAGCCCACAACAGAAGAAAACACAATCTTAAAAGAACTTGTCTGTTTCGCTTACGCATAAAAACCATTATCGGAAGATACAGTTACAGTTTACATAGATCTACAGACTGATATGTCCCAATGCAGAAGAACCGTCGACAGATACAGTTACCGATAAAGCCACTTTGGGCTCTATCTCTGATGCATCTGGATTCGATACAAAGATGAGATAGTTTTCTTTGGCGTGGCCAAACTTTTGGGACCTTTTTTTGGAAGGGGAGGGGTTCCAAAGGGAGTGGCGGATGACGGTTGCAGTTCACTTGGTGGAATCCATACATTTGCTTGGTATGTGATTAGGCGGTCTTTTAGCAAACAAAGCCTCCTTTCAGAAGATGATTTGTAAAACTTGTAGCACAGAAGCTGTAAAAGTGGTAGGTTTTTGTAGGTGAACTAATACCGCAGTTTGCCATCTTGTGGTTTTTATGATGAGGGAAGTATTGCTAAGTGCACTTTTCAAGCTGGATGAAGTAATGCTGTACAAAAAAGAAATGAAAAGCTTAGTTTGATTGTGAACAATTTCATTTTTTGCATTAAGTGAATGGAAAGAAAAGAACGTATAATAATCCATGTATGTTACAGTTTTGTATTGCTTTTGAAAAAAATTGAAGTGGGAAATTTTTAAAAGACGAGATCATAAGAACATTTTGTATCTGATGGATAAGAATTTTCGTTAAGAATTTTCCTTTTTAAGTTTTCCTTACCTGTTTACATACTAACTAATTAACGATCATCTGTGCACTACAGTCTATGTCGGACCATGGTCTCCCTTACAATACAGCTCCAAAGTCGTCTGTCTCTAGCTTTGGTTTTCCAATTTGTGACAAAAAAATGTGAACTGTGACAAAAATACAACTTTTATATTTTAATTATAATTTTATTGAAATACAATTTAAAAGGAGAATGAAAAGTAAAGAATTCAGAAATTTTTTCACTTACAATTTTAAAAAAAATCAAAGGAAAAACACGTTGTTGAACTCATACATGAATCAAATAAATGAATGATTTTTAAATTCATAAAAAAATTGAATCAAAATATGTAAATAAGTTCAGCATATATTTAAACACTAACTCTAGCATATTTAATAACTTAACATGCAATTAAGTCCCCGGCACTACAGTCCACGTTGTACCATGGCTTCCTTAACAATACGACTCCAAAGTCGTCTGTCTCGTGCTTTGGTTTTTCATTTTGCGTTTTTTAAGTTCTTCAGATCATTTTCCACTTCATCAATCCATCTCTTTTTTGGATTTCCCTTTTTTTTCTTTGGCCCTGGCATCTTCTCTGTACCTCCGCTATCGTCCATTCTCTTTATATGTCCCAGCCATTGAATTCTCTTTGACTTTATATCATTTCTAATATCTTTTTCTCCAAACAATTTTGCAACTTTATGATTGTAATGTCTTCTCCAAACATCACCCTCTCTGATATGTCCAAATATAGCTCTTAAGATCTTCCTCTCCCAGGTTATCAACATCTCTTATTTTTGAGTAAAGGTCCAGGTTTTTGAACCATAAATAACTTTTGGTCTGATTATAGTTTTAATCAGACCATTTCGTTTTCCGTGTTATTACTTTAGATCTTATTATTTTTTTAAGAACAAAGAAACTGAGATTTCCTGCATGCAACCTTTGTATAATCACTGGCATAATACCATTATTTTCGGTGACAATTGAACCTAAATATTTAAACTCCATAACTTTTTCAAACTTTATTTCATCATTTATCTTTACCTATGAACATACTGCAACTACAAAATGTTTAATTCTATTTAAAAGCAAAATATTTCCCATGAGTTTCATTACTAAAAATATATCTATAAAGATATATTACTTTAAAGCTGTTTTTTAAAGAGTAAAGAAAAAAAATTATGATTATTAGACAAAAGAGTGCTTCATCGCTTAGAAAATAAAATTAATATGATAGATTTAATTAAAATTAAAATTTACTTGAAGGTAAAAAAAAAAAAAAAATTGTATCAGTTTTCTTTTGGGATTATAATTTATGAAAAATAGTTCAGTAAAATGAATTGAAATTTCAGCAGCATTAAATTAATACAAAAAATACTTTAAAATTTGTACTGCGAAGTTGAATTTTAAATTAATACATGTTTTCTCACAAAACATTTCCAGAAAAATTTGACAAAATTTAATAATTACGTTAAAGCAAAAATAACTATCTCTGGCGCACGGGGCCACAGGTTTCGGGTTCGAGTCCCGGCTGTGCCATGGATGTTGTAGTGGTTCGGAATCTACTTTAAGCCACTGGTCCCGGTATAATATGATAGTAGAGTGTTTGCGTAGGGCTGGCAACCCTATCTCGCAAAAAGAAAACATTTCCTATCTAGAAATATGCCAGTAGGAAATATGTCTTAGCCCACCATGGGGCTGTTGCGCCACTGATGATGATGATGAAAAACAACTATCTTGAACACTATAGGTACCAACTTTATAATTGAAGTACTACTACAATAACAGTAGTTAATCTTGTCAATATATGTCAGGGCAAATATTTCAATTACTAAAAAAATATTTTATGCTAGTACTGATGATACTTCGAATATATTGAATACACAATCCTTAAGTACAAAAAGATGTAAGAAGCATAAATGAGAATACCGTTATTATCAAAAATGCAAAGTTTTTTTGAAAATTTGTAGATTTATTTAAATTACAGAGGAAAATAAGATTATTTATGTCGTACACATGCAATTTAAAAGCTATTTTTCTATTATTGGACAAGAAGAGAATTTTTATGGTCTAAATTCTGTTTTTGTGTAATCTTTCTATAGAAATGCTTTTCAAGGAACAGTAATCTGTTATATTTACTGTGCAAGTTGTTTGTCCAATTTGTTATTCAGTGGTAATTTGCGGTAATGTGAGCAGCTAGAGTGCAAGGGAGCTCGGATGCGAATCCACTGGCAGCAACCGTTACAGTCACAGTTTTGCAAAAAACGACGAAACTTGCTCCTGATTCCGATAGCATTTGTAAGCGTTTCGAATCAACAGTCAGATTGCCTGGTGAGAATTTTCCGATTTTTCTCCCGTAACTCTCAGAAGGCAATGTCCATCCTTTCACTATTTTGGTGGGCTGTTTGTAGCATACATAAGTGGGATACGAGGCCAACTGAAAGTAAATTTAACAAAAATACAAGCAGGTTGGTGTATTCAGGTTCGTAAGAAATTTGATTATTTCGATAGTTCATTGTTTATTATAGGGGTGGCCAACCCAAATGATCTTGCGGGACATTTCGGGAATGCATCCCAACTCCGCGGGCCGCATATAAAATTATATATCCCCCTATTAGATTTAGACCCACTGTAGACATTCTTTTGGAGGGAAAAATTGAAACAGAAGGACTTATTATTTTTGTGTTCACTATTATTCTTACATGTAAACATAGATAAAATAATAATATTGATACTAAATGCACAAGAAATATAGAATTCTAGAAATGAAATATAAAAAACAGATAAATATAAACGAAATAAAAAAAAAATGAAATCATTAAAAAATATTTAATTTCGTAGTGCGATATTTGTTTCTCCACTCTTTCACTTAGCTTTTGTAAATGGAACTCAATTTGAGTTATTTAACACAAAACATAACGGACGCAACACATCGTAATTGATGTTGCGTCCGTTATTTTTGAGCGTGTTTTGTGTTTGATCAAGTTCATTTAAAAAAAAAAAAAAAAATAAAAAAAAAAAACGATATACAAGTGTAAATTAAACCAAAAGCGCTCATGAGATCGCAGAATATAATTTAACTATTCTACGAACAAATAACTGTAAACTCATAATTAAAACAGACAATATATGTTCTATATTCGCAAGAATATTATTTTGAAATCAAAGTTAATTTTTTTCTCATAATTTCAACGTTAATTTTTGACTATATGGATGGACACGTAATATATTTTTTAATACATTAGTTTCCACTACGTTGGCCATTATAAAATAAATATATTTTATAAAAGTGTGATAAATCTTACGAGCCGCGGGTTGGCCACCCTTGGTTTATTAGATAATTCATTATTTATTACAACAACAGCAAACGTTTTTAGAAAAAGAAACAGTCGTAGTCTTTTGATTATGCGAGGTAGATAAAACAGTGCTTAGAATCCAAGTTGGTATTGATCATATATATATGGGTCGATAGTGATACTGAATGCATTTTCTATACGGTCCCTAACGGTTCAAATTACCCATCCAATTCGCAAAACGCTTTTGATTTCCAGTGCAACAGGCACAACCCACCCTGAACTCGGCAGAATCCTTTGACGGTCTTCATGCCGACTTGGAAGAGAGTGAGAAAACAGACGCTCTGGCAAGCGTCCACTCGGAAAAAAGAAACCGAGAAACTCTCTGTGGGGGGCTCTCCGTCCTCTGAGAGCCCAATTACCAATCTTCTACCCCTGTCAGGACTGCTAAAAGGGAAGACGACTGCTACCGGAAGTGTGGCTCGAAGAACTTTAACCCCCCCCGGCTCTGCCTAACCGTTGCTTTTTGGCGTGAGTTAGAAAGAAAAAAGCGCCGTTCAACACGAACGAGTATTGGATCATTTGAGGAATAACGTGTAACCCCTTTAAAAATCAGTTTTGTTTCGGAACAATTTTTTTTTTTTGTACTTAAATCGAAATATGCATTGTTAGAATTATAACCCTTAAGATGTTATCTTGTTTATTTTAGAAATTTAAATTTAGCCATTGGGATTGATTCATCATCAGAACTTTCGAGATCAGTATACGATAGCATGGCTTTTTGGCGTGAGTTGGAAAAAAAACGCCGTTCAGCATGAACGAGTATTGGATCATTTGTGGAATATTGCTTAACCCCTTAAAAAATCAGCTTTTCTTTTAAAATACAGTATTGTGTCAGAACAACTTTTTTTTATATTTAAATTGAAAACATACATTGTTAGAATTTTTATCCATAAGTTGTTTTATTCTTGTTTATTTTAGAAATTCAAATTTAGCCATTGGAATTGTACGTTAGAATCTGAACTATAGTCCTGTGATTCGTCATCAGAGCTTTCGAGATCAATATATATGATAGCATGGCAGCTTTTATTATTAAATTTTTTTTTTCCCTCTGACTCATTTTGAATGGAAAGAAGATAGATGATAGAATGATATTGATAGAAAAAGATTGATAGAATGGAAAGTAATCTTAAATGTTAAGGTTAATTTTAAATAAGGTAATAACGTAAATGTTAGCGGTCATAAACATTAAATAACATTCACCTCATCGGCAACCATTTGAGTACATAAGGGCTTCGAGTGAAATGTCTATAAAAACAACATGAAATCGCGATGGAATGATTGCCGTATGATATCACACGAATTAGACGTACGATATCACAAGTGAATTAATGTTTCCCTGAAAATTATGTAAAGCAGCACAAAATATTAATTTCTAATCAAAATTAAAAATCAATTTTCATCAGACTCCCTGACTATTGATGCAAACAACATGCTTTTCTATTTATCTATCTATTTACAGGGTGATTATACTTAAAGTCCCACTTTCAAAATGTTGTAAAAAAAAGAAACACTCGTCACAAGGAGTTCAAGCTTGAACTGAAGATACTTGAAGAAGGAGGAAAGTCAGTGATATTTTGAATCGAAATGACAACGCATTTGGCATGAGTTTCACATTAAACCAACTGTAGTGTTGAAAGTGTTTGATTGTTTCGGTTTTTTGACGGAAAAAAATGACTTTTTTTACAGCATTTTGAAAGTGGGACTTTAATTATAATCACCCAGTATATATATATTTTGTTGTTGTGACATTATATCAATTATATTATTATTTTGATTAACAAGAATAATCAATAAATGGTATTAAGTTTAAGCTGATTACTCACATTCTTTGTAGAAATATTTAAGTTAATCAATAATTTTTTTTTAAATTAATGTCAACTCAAAATTAATAACACCATCTATTAAACAATCTTTGAAATGATAAATGAGTATTTTTGAAAAGATTAAGAAGACTCTCAACAACTATACTAATTTCACTTGCAAGCACTCTTCAAACATTGAAATAAATCTGACAAAAAAAGAAGAAACACCTGTTTTTTTCCTATCGAGGCCATCACTCCATCTACGACGCTTCCACACTTGATTTGCACAATAAGAGACCAGAGGAGGAAAATTTGTCCACTGGATTAAGCGGGATTGTAGTCTGAAGCACTCATTGATTCGCGACTTACTGGATTTCTTTGCTTTGCGTCAATCCGTCATTCTCCTGACATTCTGCCACTGGCATTGACAAATGTCCTCCTTTTATTGAAAACTGAGTAAAATTAATAGCCCCAGCAATATGGAAAAAATGGAGGTCATACGTTCTTATATCATACGGCTTGTACTGCTTAGCATATTACAAATTTTGTAATGTTCATTGTAAGTAAATTAGGAGATTCATTATATTTTCTGAATGAAATTCAAGAATCATTGCAATGAAGGAATGCGAATAAAGAAAAAGATTTAGGTTAGACACAAAGTCTTTCAAGATAGATTTTGATTAAAAATATATTTTTTTTTAGAGAAAATTTTACTAAATAGTAAATTAAGTCGGTGAAAAGGGGGCAAATATGCTCGGTAAACATTTTTTATTTAATCTTTCTTCTTCAATGGATCAACAGCCCAATGGCGGGCCAAGGCCGTCTACTTACTGGCAGATTTTGAGACAGGAGATGTTTTCGTTTTACCGGGTACGGTTGTCAGCCCTACACTCAATGCTCTTACAGTCATAGTTGACTTGGACCTACGGTTTAAGGTCGATTCTGAACCACTACAAACATCCATGGCCCCAAGTATTTTTATGATACTGTTCATAATCAAGATTAAAAAGTTGGATTAAAATTTAAGGTTAGAACGAGGTTTGCTCATATTTGGATTAAAAAATGGGCTCTGGACAAGAAAAAAAAAAAAAAAAAAAAAAAAAAAACACCTAAGATTGAAGTCGCCATAATTTTGAACCCATGCACGCATTTCACATGGAGGAACTTTTTGTATGTATACAGAACTTCAAAAGTAAATTTAAGTAAAATAAGTTTAATAAATTTAATAAAAGTAAAAAGAAATAAAAATTATTAAAAAAAAAAAGTTGTAACCTTGATTGAAACCCAGTAGCACACTGCCTCATATCTGTTGAGCAGATGTGGCCAAAAAGCAACTTTTCGCTTGATTAAAACATCAAATGGAACATAAAAGCCAAAAAATATTGCATTTGAACTTTGCCTTAACAACCGCAAAAACAGCCACGCCGAAAATCAAGCCAGCAGAAAAATACAGCAACACCCAAAATCGCTACTGAGGGAGTTGATTACGCCAAGCTCTAACATAATGGCACACCATCCATTGTTCATGTTAATCCGTAAAAAAAGGGCTAATCCGTATGAAGATGGATCGTGTGAATACGAGATCCCTGTGGAGACTTTAGCGTGGACGTCTGCACTCACAAAACGTTGGGGGGTGATGTGAAAGGGGGGTTGGCGAACGATATAAAAAAAGGATCTGCATTCAATGGCGGGAAAGCTCGGATCTTTGGGCGGTAGCCGTGTAATGGGCGTTTATTAGTATGGTCCATGACGATTTTTACCCACCCTTTAGATTTCATGCGGAAAGTAATGGGGATGGGGGGTGAGTGTCGTTTTTCTGTTTAATCTCGTGGGAATTGGAAATTTGAGGAGGCATGAAAAATGGTCAGGCAAAAGTTGCTTCCATTTAGAGGATGGATGAAGTGGAGAATTAATTAAATAGATTGTTAGCAAGGATGTCGTAATTAAATGAGTTACGACATCCTTTATATTTTGACGTAAAGAATTTAAGTATAAACGCGTTAAATAGGAGAAATTGACAAAAAAAATTGTTAAAATAAAATTTTTGATGGATTTTCAAGAGAATTGTTTTGAGATATACAAAAATAAAATAAATTTGAAACATCATATATTTTCATGGTTTAATAATGTTTTTTTGTTTTTTTTATAGTTAACATCTTTTAAACCTCTCTTAAAATTTCATTTCTTATTGAGTATAAGAGACAAAATTATACTGAGAAATGTAGATGCACCTTGATAATTGAGTATAACAGACTAAATTATACTGAGAAATGTAGATGCACCCTGATAATTGAGTATAACAGACAAAATTATACTGAAAAATGTAGATGCACCCTAGTTAACTGAATATAATAAACAAAATTATAGTGAGAAGTGTAGGTGAATTAATAATGCTGAATTTGCTGAATGATAATGCTGAATTTACTACATCTCTGCTTTCTAATAAGGAATCAAATTCAATGGCATTCAAAAACAGCAACATCAAAGTTTTCTGCTGATCTGTAGACATTGTTATTATAGTGAAAGAAGGGAACCTCTTTTCCCTCTCTCACTTTCATCGCATAGATGATTGTCGAGATCTTTTAAAATAAAATTGACATGAATGGACAAATTATTAAGACCACTTACATGTTATTCTTATAGAGAACGATGTAATTTATCTCTCAAATGTATAAAAAAGAATCGCATAAAATATGTTTTTAAAAAAATGCGTGATTTCGAGCGACATTTCTTGGGCATAATAGAACAATAAAGTAATAATAAAGTTTTCTTTATTATTACTAGTAATTGTTCTTTTTATAACAAATAAAAAAAAAAATGCTGAAATCTGCTAGGCAAATTTCAACTTATCATGTGTAAACATTCGAGCACGGATGAATAAACTCAAAAATATGTCAGTGTTTAATAATGCACGAGATAGATGAAGCAATTGATTGGAATAATAAATAATGGCTAGATTCAATAGCCGCATGAATATAGCCATGGTGAATAGATCAAGAACTTCATGAAGAATGAATTGCTCAAGGATATGGAAAGGTAAGATGAATGACGTAAATGAAAAATGAAGCATTCCAAATTCGACAAGAAACGTTATCACATACAATACTCAAAAGAATACACCAAAGTTTGAAAATTCTAGTCATAAATGAAGAAAAAAGTATTCCAAATACACTATACAGCTCAATAGGCACCGGAAAGTGTCAAAAGTGATAAATATGAAACTTCAAAAAGAAGGAATTGGTCAATGCATTACGATTACTTATAACCATTGGATATACAAATGTTTAAAATCTCAAGCCAAGACGTGTGAAAAGTGAAAAGTGCTTCAAAACCATACTACAAAACACTTCAAGCAAAAGCCAAATTCTCCAGAAAATTCCTCAAGACTAACGTTATTCATGAATCATTTCAAGAGTTAAGCTGAACGAAGTACCATTTACCGCCAAAATTTGCAATGGAGATTTATTTGCTTGGCCTTCTTTTTCGGATAACATCACGGATCCCTAACCAGGACAACATCATGTTCACACATTATAATAAGGAGAACAATCGATGATCTTTGTAGAAAAATTAAAAAGTGCTCTTGCATTTATTAATACTCGTTTAAGTATCATATATTAATTTTTTAAACCTTCGAAGTAACATGCATGTACTTGACACTTGCTACTCCATAAAAATTCTCTAATATATTTTTTTTTCGATAAATCGATGTGTAGATCAAATCAATTCACTTTTCTACAGGGATTTAAAGAAAAAAAAAATTTTTTTTTTAAGACAAGAAGTAATATTAATTTTTAATTGAAAATTTTTTATTTAATATTTTTATGCAAGATCATTTTCTGAAATACAGGGAAAACAATTGTAGCGTTTTCCATAGAAATAACATGATATAAACTGTAGCTTTTTATAGCATAACATTAAAATATGTAACCTTTTAACGCGAACCTTGTATTTAATTTGAATTATACTAATAATTCTAATTATTTTCATTCAAGACATCTGCAACTATTGAATTGAATACATGTAACCAAACAAAATGATAAATACAAACACTTTTCCTACTACCACAGTGAATATGACGAATCACTTTGTTTGTGTACTCTAGTCCATGGAGAAGAATAAATGCTACTGCAAAGGGGAGTAGCTGCCAAAAGACAAATGATGTCATTCGATACTGCGAATCGTCTGTCCACCGACAGACACGGATTCATGCAGACGATTTTTATGAGCAAGGGTGCCACGCGCCATTTCCAGTCCCGCCATCGTTTGGCGCGTGCTTCTGAATATGCAGCTCTAGGCCAAAGGGAAGCCGCCATATTAGCAAGCGTGGTCATGAACTTGTACATGTTGTGTTTAAATGACTGTTGTCCCGAGTAAAAATCCCCTAGGGTAAGATATATAACCTCTCAATTAGAAGAGAGAGGGGGCTTGTAGGAGGGGTTGCTTAATTAGACGAATAGTTGTTGTGCAGTTCTGTTGAGAAATGGAATGTTTCAGAAGGATTCTTGTTTTTCCCTTTTAGGACATCCTCAAAATAGGTTTGTTTTTAGATATCGGTAGATTGGATATTTAAAAGAAATGAATATGAAAAATATATCAATAGATAAATCAATATTTAAAAAAACATAAAAGCATATTTGATAAATAAATTAATATTTAAAGATACGTACCGATAAACAAGTTAATATTTAGATAAAATATAAAAACTATCTGAATAGATAAACCAATAATTAAAAAAACTTAACAAAGCAAGTTTGATAGATTTAATACTTAAAAAAATGAATATGAAAAATATACCAATTGATAAATCAATACTTAAAAAACATAAAAATATAGATAAATTAATATTTAAAAATACATATCGGTAGATAAGTTAATATTCAGAAAAAACACAAAAATTCTCTCGCTAGATAAATCAATATTTAAAAAAACCAAATTGATATTTTTGAAAAATTAACAAAACAATTTTGATAGATTTAATACTTAAAAAATTAATATTTTTTATTTATTAATATTTTTAAAAAAATAAATCAATATTTAAAAAAAATTTAACAGAGCAATTTTGATAGATTTAATACTTGAAAAAATTGAATATGAAAAATATGTCAATAGATAAATCAATAATTAAAAAAACATAAAAGCATATCTGATAAATAAATTAATATTTAAAAATATATATCGATAGCCAACTTAATAGTTAATATTTAAGAAAAACATAAAAACTACAACCCCTCGATAGATAAACCAATAATTAAAAAAATAAATAAATAAATGCTGTAAAAAACTTAACAAAGCAGTGTTGATTGATAAATCAATATTTAAGAAAAATTTAAGGGAAAGTAAAAAAAAATCTTATTGATAGATAAATCAATATTAATAGAAGTAAAAAAAAATAATAAATTGATATATCAATAGTAAAAAAATATAAAATTCAATTCGATAGATAAATTAATATATAAAATATTATTTTATATCCCCTAAAATTCAGAATGAAAATTTTAATTGATTTATTAGTGATTGATTCTTAGTGATCTAATATTGATTTATTTAGTCACTAGCGCTCTGCGCTAGGTGCCCCAGGCCTCGGGTTCGAGTACCGACGGTGCCCTGGATGTTTGTAGTGGTTCGTAATCCACTTTAAACAGTAGGTCCTGAACTGTCATATGACTGTAGAGCGTTGGTCGTAGGTCTGACAACCCTACCCCGCAAAAAGAAAACATTTCTTGTCTAGAAATCTTCCTGTAAGCAGACGACCTTGGGTCACCATGGGGTTATTGCTCCAATAAAGTAAAAGAAGACTATATCAAGGATGAGGGGTCCATTCGGCCGATGTGGTCTCTCAAACCTCATATGTCTTATCTTGTTGAATTTAATGATATCTGCCGTCTTAAACAACCTATATAATTCAAAATTATGTCACCACCTCCACAATCTATTCTCATTCACAGCGCCAAGCATATTTCCATTCGCTCAAAGATGGCCGACAGTTCAGCCTGTGAATTAGTCTGCCCAAGTCTCAGATTCATAGGTAAGGACAGATCTAACGATAACTTTATATAACATAATTTTTATAAATCTCTTAATTAATTTTGACTTTAAGAATGTTCTTAAACCAGGGGTGACCAACCCGCGGCCCGCCTTGAATATTTTTCCTGCCCGTGAGGTGTATCACACTTTTACAAAATATATTTATCTTATAATGGCCAAAGGAGTGAAAACCAATGGATTAAAAAAATACACTATGTGTGCATTCATATATTAAAAAATTAACTGCCGAAATTAGGAGAAAAAATTAACTATGATTTTAAAATAATATTCATGCAAATATAGGACAGATATTGCCTGTTTTATGGATGAGTTTACAGTTATGAGTTCACAGAATAATTAAATTATATTCTGCGCGCATCTTGAACATCTAAAATAACAGGTTCTGTTTCACTTTAAGTGACCTCAGTGACCATCCCTAGATACGCACAACAGATTGTTGATAGCAGAGCAAACCAAACTCTTAGTTTAAGTTGTTAGCGCTTTTGGTTAAACTTATACCTGCGAATCGTTTTTTTGTACAATGAATTTGACCCGACACAAAATACTCTGAAACATAACGGACGCTAACCTGCAACACCCATTACGATGTAGAAATACCCAAATTGAGGTCGATTTGCAACAGCTAAGTGAAAGAGGGGAGAAACAAATATCGCACCTAGTAAAATTAATATTTTTTTAATGATTTATTTTTTTTTATTTATATTTTTTTTTATATTTCATTTTTAGTGTTATATGTTTCTTTACAATATTCGTCTAATATCATTATTATTATATTATCTACCTTTACATTTAAGAATAAAAGTAAACACAAAAATAAAATTTTTCACTCCAAAAAATGTCTATAGTGGGTCTAAATCTGTTATGTGGATGGATATATATAATTTTATTTGCGGCCCGCGGAGTTATTATAGATATCCAAAGTGACCAGCAAGGTCATTCGGGTTGACTACCCCTGTCTCAGACAATGAAGACGTTTAGCTGCAAGAATACATATATATATTATTATGAATATTATCTTTTTATTTCAATAAATATGTGAGTTTGAGTGATAAATAAAATACCATTTCCAAATACCATAGATTTCCATAAAATACACAATATTCTAAAAGCTCTTTTAAGTAAATGCTTATGAATTATTTGCATCTTTGGCATTTTCAGGGCTGATTTAAATTCTTTGCAAAATTGTGAGAGATGGGAAAAAAATCGGAAGTGTAGTATTCACCATAAGCAACGACGGATATCAATTAGAAGGAATTCTTTTTCCCATTGACGGTAGATCCAGCCACGGCGCCGGGGTTCCCATGTCTTTTTTCCCGCGTCCCGCCCTTTGACGTACCGCAGGAAATCTGCACTTACCTTCCACGCACTGACGCTCAATTACCGGCCCTGCTTACCGTGTGAGAACGCGCGTACGACAGTTTTCCTGGTATTTTGTGAGGAAATTGAGAGTGTGGGATTCTGACATTTTCTGAAGGACGTATGCTAGGAATGAGGATAATTAATCGAGATTGATTGACGAGAAAGCATTCAGGATAAAATATGAAAAAAAAAAGAAGAATGTTAAATAATGGATAATAACTAGTTTTAATTTTAAGTGAGATATTGAAATGAAAAATATCTAACTAATTAACTAAGATACTGAGAAAATTTTAAAAAATAATTTTCATTTAAATTAAAATTTTTTATTTAAATTATAGTAATGTATTTTTTTTTTCATCTATCCTATGAACAAACATTATGCTCAGAAAATTTAAATATTTTTAGAAAATCAACACATTTCTCTACTGACAATACACCGTGTAGTAAAAAGTGAAACATAGAACCAATTATATTAGATGTTCGCGTACAACATGAGTTCGCTGAATATAATATAATTATTTTGCGAACTCATCAATAAAACTGGCAAGATCTGTCCTATATTCGCAAGAATATTATTTTAAAATCAAAGCTAACTTTTTCTCATCATTTCGACAGCTCATTTTTGAATATAGGGATGCACACACAATGCATTTTTTTAATCCATTGTTTTTTACTACTTTGTCCATTATAAAATAAATATATTTTATTAAAGAGGGATAAATCTCAAGGGCCGGAAAAGTATTCACGGCGGGCCGTGGGTTGGCCACCACTGTCATAAAGCTTCAAATGGTACTCCTAAAGCCAAAATCCGTTCAAACCATTCCGCTAAACCAATCCACCAAACCGTTCCGCCATTTCAAACTACGAAAAATTTACCATTGATAAAAGTCCAAAGATTTTGCTTGCAATTTAGATTAAAATAACAGATGGCTTTAAAAAATTTTAGCGACAGGTAATTGACAATTCCGTTGACGGATGGCACATCAATTACAACGCCTCCCACGTTCTGTTTACGGGGACCGCATTTTCCTCATTAACTAACTTTTTGTCAAAAATGGACTTGCACTACTTTGAAAGAAAACGGGTCAATTAATAGTGATCGATCGAAACGAAGACGCATTAGCTAAAATTCTTACTGAATTTCGTTTAATTATTTAAGTACAATTTTATATTAATACCATTTCTAACTAATTACTAATTAAATGTTAAATATTTTTTTAATATTTAATTTTCATTTTCTGAATTACATATATTTGACAAATTTTTAATCAAGTAATTCTAGCATGAAGATTTATTTGTTCTTAAAGCTTCATTTGCTGCCCTAAAACAAAAATCTTTGCCATTTCAAACCATCACAAAAAATTACCATTGATAAAAGTCCAAAGATTTTGATTGCAATTTACATTAAAACACCAGATGGCTTTTAAAAAATTTAAAAGACAAGTACTTGACAATTAAAAAATCCGTTGTCATAGCAAACCACCAAAAATTTACCATTGATTCCAAAGATTTCGCTTGCAATTTATATTAAAACACCAGATGGCTTTTAAAAAATTTAAAAGACAAGTACTTGACAATTAAAAAATCCGTTGTCATAGCAAACCACCAAAAATTTACCATTGATTCCAAAGATTTCGCTTGTAATTTATATTAAAACACCAGATGGCTTTTAAAAAATTTAAAAGACAAGTAATTGACAATTAAAAAATCCGTTGTCATAGCAAACCACCAAAAATTTACCATTGATTCCAAAGATTTCGCTTGCAATTTATATTAAAACACCAGATGGCTTTTAAAAAATTTAAAAGACAAGTAATTGACAATTAAAAAATCCGTTGTCATAGCAAACCACCAAAAATTTACCATTGATTCCAAAGATTTCGCTTGTAATTTATATTAAAACACCAGATGGCTTTTAAAAAATTTAAAAGACAAGTAATTGACAATTAAAAAATCCGTTGTCATAGCAAACCACCAAAAATTTACCATTGATTCCAAAGATTTCGCTTGTAATTTATATTAAAACACCAGATGGCTTTTAAAAAATTTAAAAGACAAGTAATTGACAGTTAAAAAATCCGTTGTCATAGCAAACCACCAAAAATTTACCATTGATTCCAAAGATTTCGCTTGTAATTTATATTAAAACACCAGATGGCTTTTAAAAAATTTAAAAGACAAGTAATTGACAATTAAAAAATCCGTTGTCATAGCAAACCACCAAAAATTTACCATTGATTCCAAAGATTTCGCTTGTAATTTATATTAAAACACCAGATGGCTTTTAAAAAGTTTAATCGACAATTCTTTCTTTTAACTCCTGACAGTTCTTTGTAACTCCATTCTTTCACTTAGCTTTTGCAAATCGATCTCTCAATTTGGGTATTTGCACATCGTAATGGGTGTTGCAGGTTCGCGTCCGTTACGTTTGATCGTGTTCTGTGTTCGGCTAATTTCATTTTCGGGGGAAAAAAAAACAAAAACCGATGTGCATGTGTAAGTTGAACCAAAAACGATAACAACTTGAACTGAGTCTGGTTTGCTCTGCTATCAGCAATTAACTGTGCGTATCTAGGGATGGTCACTACGTCACTGAGGTCACTTAAAATGAAACGTAGCATCATGAGTTCGCAGAATATAATTTAATTATTCTGCGAATTCATAAATAAAACTGGCAATATCTGTACTATATTCTCAAGAATATTGTTAATTCTTTCTCATCATTTCGACAATTAATTTTTGAATATAGGGATGCACACATAATGAATTTTTTTAATGCATTAGTATTTACTACTTTAGTCATTATAAAATAAAATATTTTGTAAAAGTGGGATAAAATTCACGGGCAGGAAAATATTCAAGACGGGCCGCGGGTTGTCTTAAAGCTTCATTGGCACACCTGAAGCAAAATCCGACACCATTGCAAACAATCAAAAGTTTACCATTGATTAAAAGTCCAAAGATTTCGCTTGCAATTTACATTAAAACACCAGATGGCTTTTAAAAAACTTTTAAACGACAAGTAATTGGCGATTCCGTTGACGGATGGCACATCAATTACAACGCCTCCCACGTTCTGTTTACATTGTTTGAACTGGATGCTTTTTTCCGATATCGCAACAGCAACCGTGAGAAACTGGGTCAACGGGATGCCGCCTATTTGAAGAGTTTGCGCCGTATTTCTGGTTCGAGTATCAATAGCTTAGAAACAATAGGGGGACAGATTTTGTTTGGGGGGGGAATAAGGGAAATGCAAACGAGGGAGAAATGTTTGTTTTGGGTTTCCTGTCGCAGTTTGTCGGGATAAATGCTCAAAAACGGAATTGGGCATCGCCGATCATTTTTGTGTATGGCACTGGTGAAGCAGACATTTCTTTCTAAGCAAACAGAAATGATCACAAATACGATTATTAAAAAAATTATTCAGAATTATTATATAAACCTATGCAAATTATTATATATATTATTCTGAATTATGTGATTTTAATCAGTGTCGAACACTTGAAGAACTAGTAACAAATGTTTATTTGATGATATAAGAAGAATTTTTTTCACAGAAATATACATTAAAAATAGTATAATATTCGAGTATTTTAAGTTTTGTTTTTTTTGTCGTTTTTGCTATTTTTGTTTGCTCTTATTACCCTCCATTATTATTGCTCGAATATCTAAAATATATATGACAGATTAATACTCCCGTTATATCATATGGTTCACTTAACGATAGTATATAGATATTTTATATACATATATAAGATTTTTTTTATCAAGCCAGCCATTTAACAGTCGGATACTAAAACCTGACGTTATGGAATGCAAGTTTGATCGGCGTAAGATCTGATTTCCGATTACCTAGCGTTCTAGGAAGTGAGAATTTAGCATTCTGTGGAAACACAACGTTACGTTTGGTTTGGTTTGTCGCTCTACGGTCATCTTCTGTCTCACGAGGGCTTCACAGACTGGGTTTAAAGTGGATTCCGAACCACTAACAAACATCCATGGCACCGCCGGGACTCGAACCGAAAACCTGTGGTACAGAGCGTCAAACACAAAGTTACGTTTTTGTGTATTTGATCCATCAGCAGGTAATTTTATGAAAATATGAAGGATAATCAGGGAATTATATTATTATTACTTTTTAATATTAATTATTATCATTTTATATTTAATATTATAATATTTATATTTATTATTATAATATTTAATTATTATTATTTTATGAAAATCAGAGAATTGACAAGAATCCATGCATCCACGACTAAAACAACCATTACCAGTGTCGAAAACCGCGAACCTCCTCCTCGAGCTCAATTAACGGACTTTTCTGTCTATTTAAAACAATTGAATTTCAACTATATAAACTTATTGTAAACTATTTTTCAAAGAATATTTATACGATTCCTTTATATCGTTAATAGGGATATTATACAGTATTTTTTTTAGAGCAAAAAAAAAAAAAAAAAAAAGCGTAACCGGATAAAATTTCCAGTTTTTCACTCGTCAATCTTGGTAGGACAAATAGCTGTTATTATTAAAGATCATTTTTATTACTGTGTTCTCGCTCTTCAGTTTAGCCTCAAAAGAAAAGCTTAAGAAATACATTTATTATTAATTAACATTTATCTCTTTAGGCATTCTCTCTACCGCACTGACAGAGAGATTACCCGATGAGAGTTGTCGGGGTTCTTTTATACGACACGCAAATGCGGCACAGTTACCTCTAAAAGTCCTCGGTGGGTTGTCTGTGATATACATAAATTGAACTCAATGCCCTTTGATTCAAATCATAGATATTTTTGATCTACAAAATGTCCTTAAATAATTTTTAGGGATTCTATCATTTACATCATGATGGGTGGCCAAAACGCGGCAGGCCATGAAAAATTTTTCAGCCCTTGAGATTTATCACACAGAATATATTTATTTTATAATGGCCAAAGTAGTGAAAACCAATGTATTAAAAAAAATACATTTTGTGTGCATTCATATATTCAAAAATGAACTGCCGAAGTTATGAGAAAAATTAACTTTGATTTTAAAATAATATTCTTGCGAATGTAGGACAGATAGTGCCTGTTTTTGTTTACTGGATATTGCCTGTTGACAGTTTACAGTTATGACATGATGCGCGCTCATCTTGGAACATCTAATATAACAGGTTCCATGTTTCACTTTAAGTGATCCCAGTGACCCTCCCTAGATACGCACAGTGGATTGTTGGTAGCAGAGCAAAGCAGACTCTTAGTTGAAGATGTTAGCGCTTTTGATTCAACTTACACCTGCGAATCGTTTTTTTTTTTTTTCGAAAATGAAATTGACCCAACACAAAACAAGCTCAAACACAATGGACGCTAACCTGCAACACCCATTACGGTGTGCAAATACCCAAAAAGAGATCGATTTGCAAAAGCTAAGTGAAAGAATGGAGAAACAAGTATCGCATTTGTAAAATAAATATTTTTTAATCATTTCCTTTTTTTTTAATTTCGCTTATATTTATATATTTTTTATATTTCATTTTTAGTGTTATATTTTTTACTCCAAAAAATGGTGGGTCTAAATCTAATATAGGGATATATACTTTTATATGCGGCCCGCGGAGTTATGATGAATTTCAAAATTGCCCCGCAAGATCATTTGGGTTGGCCACCCCTATTTTGGAACATTTCATTATATATCTGCGTTTCCACCGCATACATGTTTAATATCATCTGCCGTACAGAAAGTTCATCTTGACACCACGTTTATCGACTCACTAATAGACAGTTTTTTTTTCTTCTTTTCTTTTCTTTTTACCGCTGTTACCCCGGGCGATATACCACGAATTGATAGCACAGAGGAGGGAGAAAGACTCCTGGAAAGTGCGCTTGGACGTCATTTAAAAAGATTCCGTCGCCAACGGCTTGTGTTAAGGGGAACTTTTAAAAAAATTGTCTTTTTTCGGAGACCTGAAAGCTGATTAAAAGGCAGGAAATAAGAATACATACCCTCCCCTTCCCCTTTCCTTGATGCATTTAGGGTTGCCAACGTATGGATTTCTCTCCAAGATATTTACTTGAAGTGTTGGATTCTTGACTTTATTTCGAAAATTACAGAAAATATCGTGTTTTTAATCATATTGTGGAAATATATATATAATTATTTTTATGATGTGAAAAAAATTTTATATTTATGTTGTGCTGCAGTTTTATTCGAACGACATTGTTTGACAAAACAGCCCCTGAAGTCTATATTACGTTTAATACAATTTTTTGTGCCAGCTTCAGATTTCTTTTATTTACTTTCGCTGTTCGTATGTTTCAAATCGTGCCGATAAATTTGGCACTAATTATAATAGTGAATACATTTTAATTCAAAATAAATGAGCTGCATGATGGCCAAATGCCTAGCGTCGGACCGTTATTGCTACAGTACCACAATTTCGAATCAGGAAAGTGGCATCCACGTTTGTTTGTGATTTGAAATCCACTTTAAAGTGTAGTTCCCGGTCTAATTAGCCTTAGTGTGAGGCGGCCAGATGGCAAATTTGGCTAGCGCTCCGGCATTCGGTACTATTGTACCCCAGATTTGAATGTGGGCGGTTTCATCAATGTTTATTTATGTTTTAGCCCTACCCCCAAAGCTCTGCAGTCAAATTAGACCAGAACCTACTGTTTAAAGTGGATTCCGAACCACTATAAACATGCATCAAATCAAATTATTTATTATTTATTAAACAGAATACAAACACTTAAATTAATTTGCATCTTGAATTGGAATTAAATGCGAGCAATTAAATTGCATTTGTTTGGTATTATGGACAAAATCTGATTGGATGCTCTCTGGTAATACAATTCGGAATCTGGTTCTAACTTCTATTTATTTATGTACGGAACTCGAACCCGAAGCCTGTGGCCCAGAGAGCCTGACACTCTGCCATCAGGCCTCGACTTAAATCCTATATTATCGTTATAAATGTCATTTATCTCAATTAAAATAAAAAGTACAGTATTTTATTTAATTCATAAACAAACCTAATCAAAATATTTTTATTATTTTTTTGAAAATAAGATAGAATTATTTGGAATTCATTTTAAAATTTTCTATTCTTTAATGGTACATATTCTAATTTACAAACACACAAATGTTTCTTAGACATAGATTATCATCACAAACTGCATTGTAGTGATGAAAACGAATGTTAAATAATTCCAATATTGTTTCTAGACCCAGTTCATCAAATCTAACGAGGGCTTTGCATGTTCCCAGACATGGGGGACCCTCCCTCCTCAATTGAAGGCGACAGTTTACATTATGGGAGTGAGACAAAGTGTTCCCACTTACTCCAACAAGTGAGCGAGAGGTGTTGCTATCGAGGCAGGCGTCCTATAAATAACTCCTCTCTGAAAAGAGGAAGCCTCTTCTGACTTATCTAAATAGAGGCAACAAATTGGAACCAGAGACTGAGAGGACGGATTTTTTTGACATCAGCAATCACCCTAACGTATCTTGAAGGGTGTGGTTGGGGAAGAAATAAAAATGTTTCACTTTCCATAAAAAAAATATTGAAGCTCTACAAGCTCGTATCTACATAAAATGGTTATCAAATTTTGTGCCTCTGTTCCCTTTCTTTACAGAATTATAAATGTAATCATAACAAATTCTGCTATTGAGAAAAACCTCTCACCCTTTTTTTTTTTTTTTTTTTTTTTTTTCATCATTAACTGTCATGTCTTAAAATTGCCCAATTTGTGAATAGGTATGGCAAATTTCAAATCCATTTAAATATATTTAATCGATTATCTATTGATTTTAATAACACTGTAAACTGTACCAAGAGTGAAGAAACTTTTAGAAAAGAATTCGAAAATTAATTCGAATTATTTCGAATTCGAATTAATGTCAAATTGCTACGAGACTTGGTATGCTGTTGAAAAGTCAAATTGCTACCAAACTTGGTATGTTCTTGAATAGTCAAATTGGTACCAGATTTGCTATGTTTTTGAAAAGTCAAATTGTTACCACACTTGGTATGTTCTTGAGAAGTCAAATTGCTACCACACTTAGTATGTTCTTGGAAAGTCCAATTGTTACCAGACTTAGTATGCTCTTTTAGCAATTTCCATAAAACACGTATTGAATTGTTGAAACAATCATTCCTCGATGGCAACGATGTCGAATTGTCAGCAGTGTTCAGGCCCTCGATAAAGTGTGAGAAATGAAAAAAAAATACCCAAATCGATCCTGCACATGAGACTAAAATTGCTCGTATTTCATTCCGAATAAAAATGAAAATTTGCAATACGTTTTTCATAATATGACTAAATAATAATAGTAAATATATTTATTCAACAAAAATTTAAATAATAAATTAAAAATCAATCTTTGAATAATGATTTTAAAGAAATACACTTAGAATATTCACATTTTTTTATTGGGCTATGGTTTCGAAAACTTGGCTTCATAATTTATTCTTTCATCATAAGTTGAATAATTTTTATTTTATCATGTTTATATATTAATTGTCTATATATATATATATTTTTATCATGCTTATATATATTTTTTTACTTTATCCTGTCTATATATTAACTGTTCATATATATATTTTTTATTTTATCCTGTCTATATATTAATTGTTCATATATATATATTTTATTTTATCGTGTTTATATATATATATATTATTTTATCATGATTATATACTAATTGTTTACATGTTTTTTAATTTTATCACGTTTGTATATATATATATATACATATATATATTTTTTTTATCCTGTTTATATATTAATTGTTTACATATTTTTTTTATTTTATCATGTTTGTATATATTTTTTATTTGTGTTTATAAATTTTTTTATTTTATCATGTTGATATATATTTTTTATTTTATCATGTTTATATATATTATTTTATCCTGTTTATATATATGTTTTATTTTATCATGTTTATATATTTTTATTATTTTATTCTGTTTATATATTCTTTTTATTTTATTATGTTTATACATTCTTTCATTTTATCATATTCATTCTATCCTGTTTAATTTAAAATGACAAATGGTGAGACTGGCCAGAAATGATGCAATGTCTGATTTTTGATGCCCATCATTATTTTAGCATACATTTAAAAAACCCAAACGATTTCTCCTTATATCATAGCTCCCACACCATCCATCTACGTGGCGACGTCATTTAGAAGCAGACAATTTTTCCCTCAAGTATTTTGTTCCCTAAGTACTCTCTTAGCGTCAATACAGATACAGTTCTTTGCGCTATCACTCTTTTTTATCTCACTCCTACGATGTCGCGCTTATAAGCAAAAGAGATACTTATAAAACCCGTCGGTGAGAGAGAAAAAACCGCATGTCAATTTTTTTTTTCTCTTTCAGATCTATATTAAAGCAAGGAAGAAAAGTGAAGTGTTTACACTACGGCTCTCTTAGCAATGCGGTATTCCACACACACAGAAAAAAAAAGAAGAAAAAATTTACCCGTTTGCTGATAAAGGTTGGTCCCTTTCAAACCACCTGCCATTCATCGTAAAGTGGAATTGTATGTTTTTTTTTTTTTTATGAAAATTAGATCTTGCTGATCGCCATGCTTATCTCATGTGAATTCAATTTACGATAATGGCAAAGCATTTAACTTGCAGGAAAAAAAAATGAAATTAATTTAATTTATTTCTTTGAAGTCACAATTATTTTAGCTGCTTCTGTTTTTATTACGCATAAAATGCTGATCATATTTCTATTTTCGAGGGACCTGAATTGCCGAGTGGCTAGCGCTCTGGCGCTCTGTACCACAGGGTTCGAGTCCCGGCGGTGCCATGGATGTTTGTGAGCGGTTTGGAATCCTTTGCAGTTCCCGGTCTGTTTAGCACTCGTGTGCACGAGATGACCGTAGAGCGACAAAGCAAACCTCGTTTGTTGAAACATGTCTACAACAAAGAAGCCAACGGATTGAACGTCAGCCCTAATGCTCATAGGCTGAGCACGTTACCACTGAGCCACCAGTCGAGCAAGATTATATGTAAGGAAGGTGACTGATATTAAAATTAAGGCTCCGATTCCTGATTTATGTATTTTGCCATTATGTATTACCATTATCATTACTGTATTTTTTTAATACATTGTTTTTCATAATTTTGGCTATTATAAAATAAATATGTTTTGTAAGAGTGTGATAAATATCGCGGGCCGAAAAAATATTCAAGGCGGGCAGCGGGTTGGCCAGCCCTGACTTAAAAGAAATTTATCATAATTTTAAATGACTAACTGGTCATAAGTCAATTCTGCAGTTGATCAATCTTCCATCTATTGACTAGACTTCATTAACCCTGACGTGAGAAAGCTTCATAACTTCATTAAAAAAATTTTTTGACAAAAAATAGGTTATCGCATTTTAAAGTGACAAACTCATTTATTTTGACAGAAAGTGTATTATGTTTCAAAGGGTAATAATCGTTCCCGGCAACCTAATATTGAGATTTCCCATGACTTAAGTAAACAATTCGAGAGAGTACCCTTAAAAAAAAAAAATGAAAAATGTAAAAAATGATTGAAATTGGAAGGGGTTCCCTACCCCTTCAGTATCAAGTGGGTATTGAAATCGACTGCATGCAATCAGTAGCCCAGAAACTTTATTTTCCCTAAAAAGGGATTTTAAACTTTTGTAGGGATAAATTTCAAACTGACGTTGCCAGTTTTTTTTCGATTTGCTATTTTTAACTACAGAAAGGGAATTTGATGCATTACTGTAAAATTCATATGAAAAATAATGCTTTTGATTTTCAATAAACAATTTTTAATATTTTTAAAGTTCGCATTATTATTTTAGACTTATATTATTTTCAAATGTTCTAATAATGGGATATTTTTTCTCTATCTGCTATTTTTAACTACAATTTTTACGACAATTTTTAGAAAGGGAATTTGATGCAGTATTGTAAAATTCATATGAAAAATGATGCTTTTGTTTTTAAACAAATAATTTTTAATATTTGATGAATTTGATTGGAATTATGCTTTTTTAAAGACTTAAATTATTTTTTGAATGTTTTAATAATAGAACATTTTATATAAAATTCATATTTTTTTTATTGAAGAATCACATTATGAGTTTTTAAAATAAATTACTTACAGAGTATATTTTTAGCATTTTAAAACTTGTGTGATGAGAATTGTAACGAATGATTTGAGTTAACTTAATAAATTTAGCTCTGTAAAAATATTATTGATGAATTACACTCATGTCCATAAATTAAGGATAATTCAGAATCACATAGAAATTGAACTCTAAAATAAAAATTTCACCTGTAGAATTATCACACACATCTTGAAGAAGAATATGCAAATTACAGGAAACCACCAGATGGGGCGGATAGTACGTCACAATGACGAGAGTGTAAAAGAGGGTTATAAAAGGAATGGTGGCAAAGAAGTAAAATTGTTCACAAGCGCTTTAAAAGCCTTTCAGTGCAATAACCGCATAGATATGGCACAAAGGAAGCATTTGGATGATTTTTTACGTGGTAGAATTATCGGACGACTGGAATGTGGACGTACCCAGCTGGAAGTATCCGAGGAACTTGGAATCGCCCAGAGTGTCATCTCCAGGCTTCGGCAACGATTCCAAGATGATGGTAATGTGAGTAGATGTTACAACACAGGTCGCCCCCGAGTTACAACGCCGAAGGAGGACCGGTATTTAGCAGTTACTGCCAAAAGAAACAGACGGAGCACAGCATCAGACCTGTCTCGTCAGCTCTCTTCAGCTACCGGTACGACAGTTTCAAGGCAGACCGTGTACAGACGCTTAGGGCACATTGGTCTATATGCTTGTAGGCCTGTCAGATGTGTTCTACTTACCTCAACTCACTGTCGCCTGCGATTAACCTGGAGTAGAGAGCACGCATTGTGGACACCGCAACAGTGGTCTGGTGTGATGTTTTCCGACGAGTCCAGGTTTAGTTTGCAGTCTGATTCTCGCCGGACTTTCATATGGAGAGCGCCAGGTACCCGTTACCCCCAAGAGAACACCATTGAACGACACCGTTACGGTGGTGCAGGATGGCTCGTTTGGGGAAGAATTATTCTTGGTTCCAGAACTGACCTGCATGTTCAGAGTGTAACGATGACACGGCCACATCTATCGGGATGTCATTCTGGAACAACATGTACGTTTGTTTCGGGGCGCTATGGGTGCTGAATTTCTGTTTATGGATGACAACGCCCGTCCTCACCGTGCAAACATTGTAGACGATTGCCTTCAATTGGGGGATATCACCCGTACGGATTGGCCAGCATACTCACCGGACTTGAATCCAATAGAGCATGTGTGGGATATGCTTGGCCGACGAATTGCAGCCCGTCAACCCCCTCCCACATATCAACCGGAACTTCGGAGTTCATTGCTTGATGAGTAGTGTAATATTCCCCAAGATCAGATTGATAATTTGATACTCAGCATGCCTAGGCGTTGTAAAGGCCTTACAATGCATCGTCCGGGAGACATACTCCATATTAACCATCATACTAACCATGTTATACTGTTTTTTGTAAATAGGTTCTTTTTTGAAATTTGCTCCAGGGAGTAAAAATCGCAATTTTTATTAATTATGTCAAACATATAGCATCTTTTTTGCTCTTTACCTTTTGTTTAATAAATAGACTTTACAAATAAGTCAAATTTGTTTTGCTTCTGTCTCTTTCTTTGCCTGAACTTCATTATCCTCAATTTATGGACATGAGTGTATGTGTCTGCTTCAATATATAACAAATAATTTAAATTATTTATACATTGTAGTGTGCAAGTTGGGCAACCAGATTGTAATTGGGCAGGTATGGGTCACACGATCACACGTGTGCCACATTTTACTTATTTACACACGCGCAAACACCACACACATACAATATTTAACACATTTAAAGACAGGCAATTATATATTCGTGGAAAGACTCCACTTCTAAGCTGAAAACTAGGCTACGCGCAGAGTCGTGCGCAAAATATACTTCCTCTCCAGGTGAGAGTGTGTACTAATTGACCATTTCTCTTGATAGCTAAAGAGGGGGGAGCTCTTGCCAGTGTGTAGAAGGAAGGACTATTACGACATTTTTTTAATTCATAAAATGGTTGAAATTACAACTGAATAAACAATTCAATTTTCATTCATATAACAACATGAAAATTTCAAGACACAGTTTTACGCAAATATTGAGTTAAATACAGTGAAAATTAAATGTAATTTTTTTTTCTATATTCCAGAATAACTTTTGAAATAAGACATTACATATTTTCTGTAATAACTTAATTTAATTATTCAAATCTATTTCTGAAACAACCTGAAATTAATTTCTTAAATTTATTATTGAATTAAAAACTAAAAGCTACTACTCTAAATACGAAGGAATATCAAACTAAAATAACTATCTAAAGAGATTCTTTTAATATTACAAGTAGTTCTACTGTGACATTTAATAATTTTTAACCTAATAAATCTTTTTATTAAACCTTTTTATTAACTTTATTATAATTTTCAATTTTTTTAGTTACAAATAGATTTATTGTTGAAATTTTATTGCGATAAACAATTATGTACTCTAAGCATTTTAACAGAAATCACGAGAAATACACTTCAGACTAAAATTTAAACATCATATTTTGATAGTATCATGAATTTTAAAGATGTAATAATGCAATTTGGCTACAAAATGTAAAGTAAGATATTAAGGTGCTAAATATTGTGATGCCAAATGCAAGATGTAAGATGTTAAAATGTTAAATATTAAGATATCAACTGTAAGATGTTAAAATGTTAAATATTAAGATATCACCTGTAAGATGTTAATATTAAGATGTAAGATGTTAAATGTTAAAATGTAAGATATTAAGATGTAAGATGTTAAATGTTAAAATGTAAGATATTAAGATACTAAATGTTAAGACGTCAAATGTAAGATGCTATTTTACAATAAAACCATATAACATTGACTCCTATGACTTGGCATAACACTTTAATTTCTATTTAGATTAACATCTAAAATACATTAAATGCTATAAATCTACAACATTGAACAATAATTATTAAATTCTGTATCTTCACCAACATTATGAATTGAAATACGTTTTTCCTAAAGCGACTTTATTTTTATTATTGGGGAAAATTGATATAAAAAAAGGGGAAGAGAACGAGATGAAGAGGGATTTTTGTCCCCACCCCTCTCTAGTGTGCTTACCTGGTTGTCAATCGCAGAGGGCTATAATCAGTTGCGCATACAGTCTGATTGGATTAACTGGACCAAAATATAGGGACGGGGGAAGCCAATTTGTACGGCCTTCAATGTCTGTCAGCAATCTTCCAATGGCTAGATCAGTGTCACCAGATATTTTCGTCCCTTTTTTGTCTAGATGGGGATTTGTCAACAGAGCGCAGGTGGGTACTGGTTTTAATGAAGTGTGAAACGACTGCTGACAAGTCAAGGGTTTTCCATTAGGAGATTGTTTTTTATAGAAAGATATCCTAAATAAGGTTAGGATAAAGGCTAGGATAGGATAACAGATTAGGTTAAAGGTGGGTAATATATGGATTCTAAATTTAAAGGAATTGATTTTTGGTCAGTTGGTAACGTGTTAGGTCAGAAAATTAAAAAAATAGTGCAGTTGTTTCTTTTACAGGATGATGGCACCAATATAGAAGATTCTATGTACACCACTCTGTTGCGTCCATAAACAGGAAGCTTATACAATTTGCTTCGAATCAAGTATCTTTGAATAGGAAACCCAATGCGTTATCTATAATGCATAACTGTCTTTCATAATGTACTATATTATTGAACATTTACGTTTCCAATGTCTGTCCGCACGCTTCCAATGGGCTAGATCAGTGTCACCAGATATTTTCGTCCCTTTTTTGTCTAGATGGGGATTTTGCTACGGAGAACAGAGAGCGCAGACGGGTATTGGTTTTAATGAAGTGTGGAGCGACTGCTGACAAGTCAAGGGGTTTTCATTAGGAGATTGTTTTTTATAGAAAGTTTATCGATTGTTTTTTTCTAAGTAGGTAACAATAAAAACAGGTTACGATAGCAATCGGTAATATATGGATTCTAAATTTAATGGAATAGATTTATCAGTTGGTAACCTGTTAGGCCAAGAAATTAAAAACAAGCTAATAAACAAACAGCACAGCTGTTGCTTTTATAGAATGATGGCAACAATCTGGCAGATTCTATGTAGCATATTCTGTTGCGTCCATCTCTGGTATAAACGGAAAACTTATACAATTTGCTTTTACCCTAGTATCTTTGAATTGGAAATCCAATGAGCTTAATGAGGCATCTCTATCTTTCATGCGGCCTGATAGCCAATTGGCTAGCGCTCTGGCCCTTTTGTACAACAGACTTCTGGTTCATATCCTGGTTGGGAAATGGATGTTTGTTAGTGGTTCGGAATCCACATTAAGCTGTAGATCCCTTAATTAATTAACTTAATAAGTACAAAAAATGACCGTAGTGCAACAAACTAAACCAAACTATCTTTTATAGTGTATTAATGGAGATTTAACGAGTTTTTAACCCCCAAATTCGGGAATAATTCAGATTATTTGCAGCTTAAACAGCATATTTAATTATTATAAATACTTTTTTTATCCCACTTGGTAGACAGTAACATCTAAACCAAGTCCAAGAACTCAATGTCTGTCAGCAGACTTCCAATCGGCAAGATCAGTGTCACCAGATATTTTCGTCACTTTTTTGTCTAGATGGGGATTTGTCAACAGAGCGCAGGTGGGTACTGGTTTTAATGAAGTGTGAAGCGACTGGTGACGAGTCAAGGGTTTTTCATTAAGGGATTGTTTTTATAGAAAGATATCCTAAATAAGGTTAGGATAAAGGCTAGGATAGGATAACAGGTTAGGAAAAAGGTGGGTAATATATGGCTTCTAAATTTAAAGGAATAGATTTTTGATCAGTTGGTAACTTATTAGGTCAGAAAATTAAAAAAACAATGTAGTTGTTGCTTTTATAGAATGATGCCGCACCAATATGGAAGATCCTATGTCGCACATTCTGCTGCGTCCATCTCTGTTATAAATGGAAAGCTTGTACGATTTGATTCGAATCAAGTATCTTCAAATTGGAAACCCAAAGAGGATTGATAGCGAATTGGTTAGCTGTTTGGTCCTTTGGCTTCAGGCTCATATCCTGGCGGTGGTATGATATTTATTAATGGTCTGGAATTCACGTTAAACTGTAGGTCCCGGTCTAATCAGCCTAAAGTGTGCATAAAATGGTCATAGAGCAGCAAACTAAACTAAACTGTCTTTCATAGTGTATTAATGAAGATATAAAAGGTTTTGAACCCCCAAATTCGGTTATAATTGAGATTATTTGTAGCTCAAACAGCATATTTAATCATTATAAATATTTTTTTTTATCCCATAGACAGCAACATTAAACCAAGTCCAAGAACTCAATGTCTGTCAGCACACTTCCTATTTCTGTCTAGATCAGTGTCACCAGATATATTCGTCCCTTTTTTCTAGATGGGGATTTGGCAACAGAGAGCAGGCGGGTATTGGTTTTAATGACGTGTGAAACGACTGGTGACAAGTCAATGGTTTTTCATTAGGGGATTGTTTTTTATCGAAAGATTTCCTAAATAAGTGACAGTAAAAATAGGTTAAGATAGCAATCGGTAATATATGCATTCTAAATTTAAAGGAATAGATTTTGGTTGATGATCAGTTAGTAGCTTGTTGGGTCAGAAAATTAAAAAATAATGCAATTGTTGCTTTTATAGAATGATGGCACCAATACGACAGATTCTATGTAGCACATTCTGTTGCGTCCGTCCTTGGTATAAGCAGGAAGCTTATACAATTTGTTTCGACCCTAGTATGGTGGCCTGATGGCCAATTTACTAGCGCTCTGGTAATACAGGCTTCAGGTTTGTGATTGGTTCGGGATCCACTTTAGAGCGACAAACCAAATCGACCCTAGTATCTTCGAATTGAAAATCCAACGAGCTATCTATTAGGCATCTTAGGCATCTGATGGCTAATTGGCTAGCACTCTGGCTCTTTGTTGCGAATCGTGGGGAATCGGGGAGGGGGTTGAATCGTGGAGATGGTATGGATGTTTGTTAGTGGTTCGGACGTTAAACTGTAGGTACCAATCTAATTAGCATAATGTGTGCAAAAAATGACAGTAGAATGACAAACTAAATTAAATTGTCTTTCATAGTGTATTAATGAAGATTTAAAAAAATATTCGATGTATTAAAATTAACGTATTACAGCCTGTAGATAAGATGAGTTTTCCCCCCACAAAATTCATAGATAAAAGAGATTATTTGTAGCTGAAACAAATTTAATTATTATAAATGGTTTTTTTTTTACGTCATTTTGTAGACAACAACATCTAGACCAGTGGTGGCCAACCCGCGGTCCGCCTAGAACCTTTTTTCCAGCCTTTGATATTTATCACGCTTTTACAATATATATTTATTTTATAATGGCCAAAATAGTGAAAACCATTGTATTAAACAAATACATAATTTGGGCATATAAAATAAATTTGAATATAATAATAAGATATAATAAAATATTATATTATTATTATTATATTTAAAAATTATTATACAAAATAATAATTTTTTTTCTAATATAAACACAGTACTTTATTCATTAACAGATGTTCAATAACTTTCCGAATTTTTGTAACAAAAAAAACAGAAAAAGAAAAAAAAAAAATACAAAAACTGATAATAAAAAAAACTGATAAAATTAATAAATTAATAAAAACATTAATCAAATTATTTAAATAAGTGAAACTTAAATTTTAATTAGTATTAACTATTCAGGGAAATTTTAATTTGGAATTAATATATTAATAAATTTTCAATCAATTAATTACGAATATACTTAATAAAACACAAAATAACAATTTTTAAAATAGAGCAACAGAGTTTTATTCATTAACAGATGTTCAATAACTTTCCGAATTTTTGTAAAAAAAGAAAAAGAAAATAAAATACAAAAACCGGTATTTACTTTTTCCGATTTTGAGGCAGGATATTCAATAGCATCAAACATAAAGAAAAGGAAATCAAATCATCAGGAAACGAAGATATTTAACACTTGTAAACTCCGCATTTATCAAAAAACAATCACATGGGAAAAAGGTGAAATACTAGAACAGACAGAAGTTCTTTTTTTTTTTTATTTAAAACAATCACAAAGTCAAGCATTAAAAAAAAACACTGCTATTGTAAAGCTTAAAATATAAACACGCAAACGACAATTCGCAGAGAATCGTTTGCTGTCACTTGATTGCGTGCCGTCACACTCTCCTACTTTCCCTAATTGCTGAATTTAGAGATCAGTTACTGCTAAGTGGCAATGGCTTTTTGATGTCAAAGGCTGGAAAAAGTAATCATTGTTCGAATTTTCGCACGCAAGAGTCATCTGTTAATGAAATTTACCAATTTCGGTAATTATCGTTTGATGGTGTATGTGAAGTTGAAATGTTGTTATACAATATCATTTGCCCATATGTTACTTTGATACAAAAAGTAATGCCTGAATTGATTTAGTTATTTGAAATATAAAGAACAAATTAAAACGTTTTTTTTTTCTTCTTATATTTAATATAAAAATATAGATTTTCTAAATTGTAGTAACAAGCACTTTGGAAAAAATAAGATTTTCTAAAGAATAAATCCTACAATTCTTTATAATTATTTATTATTATGTTGAAATGTTGTTATACAATATCGTTTGCCCATATGTTGTTTTGAAGCAAAAAGTAATGCCTGAATTGATTTAGTTTATTTAAAATATAAAGGACAAATCAGAACGATATCTTTTCCTTTATATTTATATAAAGTATAAATTTTCTAAATTGTAGTAAAAAGCACTTATTGAAAAAAATAATATACGTTTCTAAAGAATAAATCCTATAGTTCTTTATTAAATTCCTTCTATTAGCTCATACTCTCCCTATATATATCTTGTTCACATTTTCAATCGTTCATGAAATACATTTTATTCATCCACTCAAGTTCAAATACATTTTTTTTTTAACTTGTAGTGGATGACACTGGATATGAATACAGTTTTTCAAATATTAATTCATTCATTAAATTTAATTAATTCATTTTAGTTTTATATGGGAGAAATATTCATATATTCACGCTGCTCTTTCTTCTCATTTGCTCATCATTAATTAATTAATAATTAGTTAATAATCTCTTTTTTCTCATAACTAATTATTAATTAATTAATGATTATTAATTATTTTATTCATTCAATTATTAATTTTTTTATTCATTTAATTACTATTATTTTAGTATCAAATATTTTTATTATTCATTTAATATATATTGTTCAATTTTTAAAATAATGTAACTACAAATTGGCAATAATATAAAAAAATCGTCTGATTTTAATTTAGCTTATTTTTCTGGATATTATTATTCTTAATTTTTTACGTTTGAAATTTGAAACGATCGTGTTTGAGTATTCTTGTTAATGTATCCTATATTTTTTAATTTTAAATGATCAAAAAGTTTTTAATTAAATTTGAACTATAGCATAATATATTTGCTTTTATTATATTTGCTTTTATTATTTTTGCTTTTATTATTTTGCTGTAATTCGAGATTGCTGTTCTTTTTTTTTTCAATTCCTTCTATTAGCTCACACTCTCCCTATATATTTCTTGTTCAAATTTTGAATCGTTCATAAAATACTTTTTATTCATCCACTCAAGTTCAGATACATTTTTTTGAACTTGTAGTGGGGGACACTGGATGTGAATACAGTTTTTCAAACATTAATTCAGTAATTAAATTTAATTAATCAATTTTAGTTTTTTTTTAGATTTAAGTTGCATACATCTACCAATAGATGGAGCCAGATAAACTTAAAAAAATAAATGAAAATTATATATATAGGACTTTCTGCAATAGAGTGAAAAAAAAGAAGGAATTGACTTTCGTTGACTCATATGCTGTTTTGATACAAAAAAAAAAATGATAGAATTGATTCAGTTATTTGAAATATAAAGGACAAATTAAAACGATATCTTTTCTTATATTTAACATAAAAATATAAATTTTCTAAATTATAGTAATAAGCACTTATTGGAAAAAATAAGATTTTCAAAAGAATAAATCCCATTATTCTTTACAATTCTTTATTATTAAGTTAAAACGTTGTTATACAATATCGTTTGCCCATATGCTGTTTTGATACAAAAAATAATGCCTAAATTGATTCAATTATTTGAAATATAAAGGGCAAATTAAAGCGATATCTTTTCTTCTTATATTTAACATAAAAATACAAACTTATTCTAAATTATAGTAACAAGCACTTAGTGGAAAAAATAAAATACATTTCTAAAGAATAAATCCTATAATTCTTTATAATTATTACTAAAGAATAAATCCTATAATTCTTTATAATTATTTCTAAAGAATAAATCCTGTAATTCTTTGTAATTATTTCTAAAGAATAAATCCTGTAATTCTTTGTAATTATTTCTAAAGAATAAATTCTATAAATCTTTATAAATATTTATAAAGAATAAATAATATAATTCTTTATAATTATTTATTTAATTCCTAATCCTATATGTTAATCATTGACTTCATTATTGTAATTATGAAAAGAATAGACTTCTACTCATAATTAAAAACCATCTTAAGAAACTATTTTTCTACAAAAAAAAAGAAAATATTAAAAAATGATAAACATATTTTAAAGTACTTATCCAGTTTGTTCAGTGTGAAAGGCGTCACTCTACAGCAAATTTATGACGCTGCTATTACGTCATTGAATGGATGATGTCATCATTGGGTATCTCCGCCCCCAATTAAAGCGATTGAAAGTCGAAAAGTTTTGGACCAAACACTTAGACGTGATTAGCATGGGTTGTAAATGGAGGGAGGACTGTTTTGGGACCCACAGGGAATTGGAAAAGAGTCCCTAGAGTAGCAGGGACCTAGGATGTATAGGGAGGAGGGGGAACGAATGCTAATCAATGTACAAATAGAGTCAAACGTTTATTGAACAATTCCGAGCAATTTAAAGAAAAATTATTGGGTGCACACTATTTTTTGAAAAATTCAAACGATAGACAATTTTTATGCAAATTATTAAATTGGAACTTATAAAATATTTTTTATTCTCATTAAACTTGTTAAAGTAAATATAATTGGTTCTTTTTTAAAAATTAGATAGTTAAAATGATTTGAAAAATATAAATAGATGAATGAATTAGTCACGAAGAATCAATGCAGTCTAAGCTAGCGCATTCAGTATTTTCGGTACCCATCGATATTTGACGCGTTTGAAGTGAAACATGGAATTGATTGATCCTTTTGAAATTCCAACATCATCAGCAAGGTCACTAATTGTAAATCGACGGTTTTCAAGCACCAAATCTTTAAATTTTTGGACGTGAGCTTCGTCGGTTGAGGTTGAGGATCGACCCGAGGGCTCTTCGTCTTCAATACGTTCTCTGCCTTCTTCGAACTGTTTATACCACTTCTAAACATTTCTTTCCGATATAGGAATGCTCACCGAATGCCTTCTGCGACATTCTATACGTTTCAGCAAACAAAATTTAATGCAAGTTCTTTGCTCAATGAATTCAGACATTTCAAAAATCGCCGTAATCAGTTTTAGCGTCTCACAAAGCCCAGCGTAACTCAAACACTAATGAATATTTTGACGTGAAATTTCACACAGGTGTACGGTCAGTGCCAGCAACCTAAAAAAAGAAGAAAAAAATTGAAATTCCATAAGCCCCGGAAATTTTAAATTGAAAATGGGTCTTACTTTTTGGACACAGTAGTCATGTGCTCAAGATAGTTATTTTTGCTTTAATACCATTAGATTTTGTCAAATTTATTAACACATAATTCCTTAATATCCACTTGACCTAATTACCACTTCCAGTTAAATTATCTCAATGACAAATCAATGGGGATTTTTTCAACAATCCTTCTTTCTACACGAATTGCAGAAAAAAGGCCGAACATATGGGGCCGGTGGAAGATAATGCGCGCGCTATGCTATTGAGGAGCGTGGAGAGGAAAACCAATTACAGGACGGGATGGGGAGGGGTGGTGCACAGATTCACCTCCAGTGCAAAAACTGTAAGATGCTGCTGCAGCAGTGTTTACGGCATCCACCCTCCTCCCCGGTGCTTGGAGTGCGTGTCGCATCTGTCGCTTTTCGGTGATGTGCCGTCGCGGGTGGTTTTGGGGAGGGTGGCGAAATATGCATGCGTCGCAGACTGGGAGGTAAGAGTTGCGATTCAGCTGGGATCGAGACCTGCTATGATTAGACACAGCGCTCTGGGATGTAAATTTGCTTCTAAGCATGCCTGTGTACAAAAAAGATGACGATAATTGGAGTACAATGAAACTAGAATAATGACATAATGCATTGAAGGACTAAGTTATGTAACATAAGAAAATACAAATTACAAACTTCAGTTTGTTAAAAAAAAACAAAAAACACCTCTATTTTATTTTATTTTTTTAATAATTTTTTTCTCACCGATTTTCACTCTAGTTTTTTTAAAACCAAAGTCGACTTTAAAAGGTATTAAAAAAATTTGTACTTAAATCTACAAGCTCAAATGGAAACTTTAAATGGCATAGAGCTTGACAGTAAAAAAAAATTCTGTCTTGTATGTGTTTTTTGCAGTACACTAGGTTATAGAGATTTTGTTCCTTGGCCTCGAATCGAGCTGTGCGGGACTGGTTGAAAGTAACCAGGTTATAAAAATTTTGTCTCCTAGTATCGAACCTCGTTATATGGGACTTGTTGCAAATACACTAAGGAGATTGTAAAGACATTGCTGTAAAGATTTTGTCTCTTGTACTAGAACACTGTTATACTACTGTGTCCAAAAAGTAAGAAAATTTTTCAATTTAAAATTCCCAAGGCTTATAGAATTTCAATTTTTTTCTTCTTCTTTTTTTAGGTTGCTGGCATTGTCCTTGACATCAGTGTGAAATTTTGCTTCAAAATATTCATGAGTGTTTCAGTTACGCTTGGATTACGCTTTGCCAGACGATAAAACTGATTCAGACGATTTTTGAAATGTCTGAATTCATTGAGCAAAGAACGTGCATTCAATTTTGTTTGCGGAAACGTATAGAATGTTGCAGAAGGCATTCGGTGAGCATTCCTATATCGGAAAGAAATGTTTAGAAGGGCCTTCGCGTTGAAGACGAAGAGCCTTCTGATCCACCATCAACCTCAACCGACGACTTCTGGCTACTCCCTAAACTCCCCCGGGGACATCGTTTTGAGTCGATTGAAGAGATTCAACTTGAATCTCCGCGCGCTTTGAAGGCCATCCCTGCCGATGACTTTTTAGCATGCATTGAGTTTTGGATAAAACAGTTGGCATAAGTACATTGTGTCCGGAGGGGATTACTTTGAAGGCGATGAAATAAATTTGGAAGAATAAATAAAGAGTTTTTGAAAAAAAAAATAATTGGTCTTACTTTTTGGGCATAGTAGTATATAGATATATAATCAAAGTTTGCGTGTGCGTGTGTATGTTTGTGTATGGCTATGCAAGGCCACAATTTATATCCAAATTTCAACAAAATTGGTAGGGATACTTCTGATATAAAGCCTTAATCAACTGAAAATGGGTAGATATTCGTTAAGAAATTACCCAATTAAGTTTTACATCGATTTGACGATTTTTCATGGTCGACGTTACATACTTTTATGCTATGCTTTTTTTTCTACAATTCGTGTGGAAGCAGGATTGTTAAAAAAAATCACCATTGATTTTTCATTGATAAAATTTAATTGGAAGTGGTAATTAGGTAAAGTGGTTTTAAGGAATTATGCGTGTATGGATAGTTTATAATAAGGACTAGAATAATTAGAATAGAATTATGGACGTTTTGATTAGATAATTTAAATATTAGGATAGAATTATGGACGTTTATGGAGAATGGGAAAACTATATAAAAGAAAATTTATTATACAAAACAAATAATATTCAAGTTAAATAGCAATTCTTACAATAATAGCTCGCAGTTTATTATATATACGAGTATATATAAAATCAAAGTTTGCGTCTCTTTGTGTATGGTTATGTAAGGCCACAATTTATATCCAAATTTCAACAAAATTGGTAGAGATACTTCTAATATAAATCCTAAGACAACTGAAAATGGGTCAATATTCGTTAAGAAATTACCCAATTAAGTTTTACATCGATTTGACGATTTTTCATGGTCGACGTGGCTTTATATATTTACATATTTTTATGCATACTTTTATATACCATACATATTTTTATGCTCGGCTTTTTTTCTACAATTTGTGTGAAAGGAAGGACTATTAAAAAAACAATAACATTGATTTGTCATTGAGAAAATTTAATTGTAAGTGATAGTTAGGTAAAGTGGGTTTAAGGAATTATACGTTTATGGATAGTTTATAATTAGGACTAGATTAATTAGGATAGAATTATGGACGTTTAGATTAGATAGTTTATAATTAGGACTAGAATAATTAGGATAGAATTTTGAACGTTTAGATTAGACAGTTTATAATTAAGACTAGAATAATTAGGATAGAATTATGAACTTTTAGATTAGACAGTTTATAATTAGGATTAGAATAATTAGGATAGAATTATAGAGTTTAGATTAGATAGTTTGTAATTAGGACTAGAATTATGGACGTTTATGGAGAATGGGTTCAGATAATATTTATGAATATTGCATTAGGCAACATGCGAAATAACAACACTCCAATCTTAAATCATTTGCAATGACGTGATACATTTTAGTTTTTTTTTTTACATTTATTTACATCCGTTATTTTAGTTTTGCTATTTTTTACGTTCTCCGCACGAAATCGACAGATTTTGTTTCGGATAAATGTGAAACAGAGGGGTTTTTTTTTACAAACAAAAGAGTTTTCCCCCCTCAATGTTCATCAATGCTCGGCTTTTTACTAAATCGCAGCGGTTAGGCTTGGTTGACCATTCCATAATGGAAACCATCGACCGTTTTCTTTTATTTTGTTTTTGTTCAAGTGATCCATATGTTATTTTCGATATCAACACTAGATTGGCATATGGGACGAATTGTTTTGTTTCAGTATTATTTCGTTGAACAATAAAACTGCTTCAGTATGTTACTTGATTCGGGTCTTTTCCTTTTATCTATACTTAGGATAATTATTTGTACTTGCATTATTCACTTCTTGTTATACGATATTCTTATTAGACCTATTTTGGTCTATTATTCTGAAACGTAGACTTTGGCAAGATCTGATGGGGCCCATTTCAGTATATTAATAAAACACAATGGCAGTATATAAATTAAATAACAATAAATTTATAAATATTTTTGGTCTGTGATATTACTTAAACTTAGCATCAGAAATTAATTGTCAAAATAATATCTTACCTGAAATAAAAAACAGAATTTGGTCTGCCAATAAGGCCTTTTTTTGGGTTAAGAAAGTTGTTTAATACACAGTTAAAAAGCAGAAAAACTAAATTCTTGCTATATAAAACCCTTATTAGACCTATTTTGATCTATGGCTCTGAAACATGGACTTTGGCAAGATCTGACGGGTATATTTGAGTGGAAGTTTTTAAGGGCTATTCTTGGAGGTGCTGGGGAAAGTGATTGTTGAAGAAGACGGTGCAACGCAGAAATTTATAAATGCTATAAAGACCCAGACATTATAAAATTTAGTAAGATCAGTAGATTAAACTGGGCTGCTCATGTATTTAGAATGAATAATTTTAATCCTGTAAAAAGACTCGTTGTGCAAAGCCACACGGACAGAGAGGAAGAGGATGATCCAAGTTGAGATGGATAGACGCAGTTGAGAAAGCTTTTGCTGTACTAAAGGTGAAGAATTGGTGGACAATTGTCGCTCGGAGGAAAGCATTTAAATCTCTTTAAGGGTTCCTCGTTCTTTTCCTCGATACGCCCTGGGCTACGGTGCTATCGTTGATGATGATGTATTATTCATATAATTGTTATTAATTATCATTAATATTATTATTAATTTTTTTTTATTGTAGATTTTTGAACTTTCTATATTGACTCCTTAATGGAGGAGTTTTTTTTTTTCTAGAATAATTTTTTCTTTACAGAAATCTAAAATATGCATTTCTTAAATTATTCAATAAGTTTTTATCCTGATTTACTTATTTTTTCATTGTAGAAACTCAAGTATAAATTCAGCCATTCAGATTGAAATGAAATTCGGATTTTATGACCATCAATGAATATATCGTTAAAAATATCTCCATTTTCACTCATTGGGAAAAAAATAACAGAAAGTAAATTCAAATAACCATAAAATGAATAACACTCACTTCAACGACTATCTTTTAGCTGCTGAAGGATATCGAGTCAAATGTCTAGAAATGACGAAATAGAAAGTCACACAAAATACATTTTCTCGTAACTTTACATTAAAATTATGATATAAATTTAACAAATAAAATTTTTATACAATTTGTTATAAAGGATAAGAGGTTGAGCCTCTGATATCGTTTATGGAGCTATTCGCTCAAAATTGAAGTCCCTAAATCCTTAAAAGGGAGTGTAGAGTAGCAGATTTGCACGTTGTTAGAAAACTGTTTTCTATCCTAAGCAATGCTGCATCTGCTGTATCTTTGGCTTTTTAGCAATGAATAACTTAGATCAAAATACTAAGTATTCGAGTACCACAACAACAAAAAAATTATATCGAATAAATACAAAAGAAAAGAATTTAATTTATTGCGGTTGCATTGAAGAATTTAATGCGGTTACTTCCAAATTTTTATGTCAATATTTTATCTTTTTTTAAATTAGCTATTTAAATTTTTTTTAAATATGTTTATAGTGTATTAAAAATTTACATTAACAAAGAATATAATTTTTAATACAAGAAAGAAGAAGAAGAAATGTTTGAAAATAATATTCAAAGTAAATAGTATGATGATAGCATTGAATAATAAAAAATAGTATAGTAAAAATTGAAAATAGTATAGTAGCATACAAATTTCCAACTGAAAAAGCTTTTTTTTTTTTTTTTTTTTTCTGTTTCTTTCTACATAAATGGTTGCAAAATAAATGTTTTTTCCAACATAAATGTTTCATATTATAAAAAGTTTCAATTTTTATAATGATATTTTTCTGGCGATTTGTTTTTAAAATTAGGACAAAAGTATTAAAATTTCTTTCTAATGAAACTACGGTCATTTTCGTACTGTTTTTCGAAAAGCATCTTTCGAGTCTTTTAGATGTTTACGTTCGGACAAAAACCAAACAAACGATCCCTCGGCAAGACATTAAACAATCTTGAAAGTGTCACATCACCGGAGTTTCATCACTTTATGTTGCCTTGAGTACCACCTATAGAGGTGCGTGCGCTTGCTTCCTCATACAGAATTCACACCTGGCAGCTCTGCTTAGTGGTTAGTGCTCTGGCGCTCGGTACCAGAGCACTAACCACTTAGGTTCGAGTCCTGGAGGGTTAGCCACTGGGTTCGAGTCCTGGCGGTGCAACGCATGTTTATAGTGGTTTGGAATCCACTTTAAACCGTAGGCCCAGGTCTAACATGATCGTAGAACGTTGCGGGGGTATTGTTACTTCGCTTCCGTAGCCCACCTTCAAGCTACACGCACCTTTTAGGTAGTGCTAAGCTAGTAATGTCGGTGCAGCGCGTGCCTTAAGGCATCAAAGACAATTGTCTAACTGGTGGTTTTTTTTGTTTTTTTGTTTTTTTTTGCAGAAAAAAAAAATAAATAAAAAAAGAGGACTTCTAAAATAGTAAACAAATTCTCAACTTTGGGCTGTAAAAACTTTTTGTTTGTAAACTTTTTATTTATATAAATGTTTCTCTTTTTAGTAATAAATGCTATAGATATTTTTTTTCTCAACATAAATGCTTGCATTCATCATTCATATTATAGAAAGTTTAAATTCTTATAATAAGAATTTTCTGTTTTAGAATTGATCTGTTATAAAATAATCTGTTTTTTGGAATTAGGACAAAAATATTAAAACTTGTTCTTTTTGGAACTCTACGGTCATTGTTGTATTCTTCTTCCAAGAACATCTTTCGAGTCTTCTACATGTTTACGTTCGAACAAAAATAAACAAACGATCCATCGGCAAGACATCAAACAATCTTGAAAGTGTCACATCACCCCAGTTTCATCACTTTCTGTTGTCTTGAGTGCCACCCAAAGAGGCGCGTGCGCTTGCTTCCAGATACAGACATTCACACCTGGCCGCTCTGCTAAGTGGTTCCACTGATTAAAGGCTGCCCGTGTGTTTGCACAAGACGCGTGCCACCAACGCCGAGAGATCTTGAGGAGGCGAAACTTTATTGAACGGCAAACACAGGTAACGAACTCGAGTGCCTTATCAGCTTCCGATTTGACACATCTAAGTTGTGATAATTTTTGTCGTATATCATCGCATTAGATTTGTGACCAGGACGCTTGGAGATGTAATCGCTGGAGATGATGGTGTTTGATTGCATTGAGAACCATATGCTCGATGAATAGTGGTACAACACGTGGCCTTTTCTTAATGAAGTTCAGTGTCAGTCAAACGTGATAAAAGGACTGAATTTAGCTTCTTTTTTTTTTTTTTTTCTTTAGGTTAGACAATGAATTTCCTACCTGCGAAAAGGATAATGATAACGGAAATAATAATGAAACAGAAATGATGACAACCGCGCACTTATAAGTCAATTATTTGGCATTGTGTGATAAAATAGTTAATAGGTCAATTACAATGGCAATATTTTGAACCATACAAATATTTATCTTTAAATACAAAACGACCTGTAAACTTGCCTATACTAGTAAGTAAAACCACGGATTGAGTGAAATGGTAAACATCCGGTTTAACGGACGAATCAACTACTTGTTAGAAGGACTAGTAACATATTTCTTCAATGGCGTAATAGCCACTTGGTGAGCCAAAGCCGTTTGCCTATTGGCAGTTTCCGAAGCATGAGATGTACTTTTTTACGGGGTAGGGATGTCCTACGTCCTACGTCCAATGCTCTACATTCATATTAAACCACTACTACTACAGTACACCCCACCACATCGCTTTGCATAGAGCTGAGTTGCCCCTTTATAGTTTGGGAATGATGTGGTTAAAAAGAAATCTGATTATGCTCTGTGGCGATCTACGGTCAAATGAGACCGGGACCTATGTTTTAAAGTGGACTCCGAACCACTACAAACATTCATGACACCGATGGGATTCGAATCCGAAACCTGGAACCTTATAACTTAAAATTATTTCATAATAAAATTTGCAGCTATTATATTATAAAAATTCTTATTTTATTTGCAGTTTTACTTTATACGCAGTCATTCAAATGATTTTCAATTCTGAAGTTTATGGGTGTTTGTATACACAAAAATTGGCCATAAACGCTGCTAATCGTCTTATATGAACGGCCATAAAAACTTCCATCTCTCAGTGCTAATCCTGAGCTACGACCTGTTGTGGCTTTACAATAACAGATCGTGAGAACCACCGCACTAATCTCTATTACCGTATGTTCAGCAAGCCATAAATTCACTTTACCGACGCTGTGTCCATATCGTAATTCATGCAGCCTTCAGATATGGGCTACTAGATCGGCAAAATGTTTCGTTTTGCTTTTTCAAAAATTAATATATATGTATATTTATTTATTTATTTAATGTAATTGTGTGCAGCTTTTTTTAATATTAAACTTAATTTTTCAGGCGGCATTTTAGATTACAATGGCGGCAGTTTTTTATGCAGTAGAACCTCTGTAAGTCGAACTTCAAGGGAGACGCCAAATACTTCGAGTTATAGAGTTTTCGACTTGAAGAGGTTTAGATTCTTTCTAACTTGTTTTGAGTTAGAGAGGTAAAATAAATAAAATTCAAGTAACAGAGGTTCATTTGCAACTTAAAGGTTATATTGTGTACTACAATAAAAAATCAAAATAATTCCGAAGCAATCTTAAAATTAAAAATATTATGTATTAAAAATGTCAGTTATTTTATTTATTTATTATTATTATTATTATTAGTTTACTTTTAATTTTTTTGCTTTAGACAATTCGATCGTTCTCTATCTATACGTTCGTATACTGTTCTTAAATAGATTTGTATTGCAGTAAAACCAAACTACTTCTGATATTTTTGCAATCGACATTTTTGCAAAGATTTGCTTCGATAGAGTTTAAATGAAATCAATAGCAATAATAAGAATTATAATAAGAATATTTCATAGAATTGGTTATTCTATTTACTGTATACTCATACATTGTTTTCTAAGAAACAATGACGTGCATTGACGACAAATCCTTAAAGTCGGTAACTTATTTTTCTTCGAGCTATAGAGGTAATTAGTTTCAAATGATCGAGTTGTAAAGGTTGTAAAATCAAACATTGCTAATGTTCGAGATACATTGGTCCCATTTTTTTTTATTTTTATTTATTTATTTATTTTTTTGTTACGGAGGGAAAATATATACAAAAATGGCTTGTGGGGATTGACTCATTATTTCGATATATAAAGGGTTGAAATTTCGAGTCATGGAGGTTTTGGGGCTTGAAGGGAAGGGAACAAAAAATTTTTTTCGAGTTTTGGAGGTTTTCGACTAATTGAGGTTCTACTGTATTAGAATGAGATTTTTCAACAGTTACGAACTTCATCCTAATACTGGTATAGAATTTTAAAGTTCAAAAATATAATAATAACTTATGATCCTATGAATTAAATTTTCTATTTAATTAATTAAACAATTAAATTTGAAAAAAAAATTATTTCTAAAATATTATAATGTATTCTAAAATTCTGTTGTTAAATGTTTGAAAATTAAATCTTGAAAATAATTTTGAAAAACGTTTTTAAAATTTTTCACTCTTCGTAAATGAGCATAATTTCGGCAATTTTTTTTAAGGCGTACTCTTTTTTATTTTGATAAAAATCTTAATATTTTATGAAAGTCTGAATATCAATAAAGATGACACAAATCAAATCTGAATAAACAACACATAACGAAATTAAGCGATGTTAGATTTAAAGGTTAAAATTAACCATTAATTTATATTAGCATTAAAGGTTAACACTGTTAATGGGAAATAACAGTTTTTCCCTTATCTAAGGTGCACGTAGTTTCCTATCGTTTGTTGAACAAGACTCTAGGACAGGTGTGACCAACCCAAATGATCTTGCGAGCCACTTTGGAAATGCATCCTAACTCCACGGGTAACATATAAAATCATATATCCCCATATTAGATTTAGACTCTATATATACATTTTTTTGGAGTGAAAAATGGAAGCATAATGAGTTATTATCTTTGTGTTTACTATTATTCTTACAAGTAAACATAGATAATATAATAATAAGGATATTAAGCGTACATTGTAAAGAAATATAGAACACTCAAAATGAAATATAAAAAAATATATAAATATAAACTAAATTTTAAAAAAATGAAATAATTCAAAAATATTTATTTTACTAGTGCGATATGTGTTTCTCCGCTCTTTCACTTAACTTTTGCAAATCGATCTCAATTTCGGTATTTGCACATCATATTTGATGTTGCAGGTTAGCGTCCGTTACGTTTTTTTTGTATTTCGCAATTTCGTTTTTTTAAAAAAAATTATTCCTCTTTTGTGCTGTAAGTATTATAAAAATCTATTTTTGATTTTGATATTTCAGAAATGTGTTTTAATTCAATATTGCATTTTAAGTCAACCAGTTTCATACAATAATAAAACATTTTTTTTCACGATTTTGGCCGTTATAAAATAAATATATTTTGTAAAAGTGTGATACTTCTCACGGTCCGGAAAAAATATTCAAGGCGGGTTGGTTACCCTTGGTCTAATAGATACATGGATTAGATATGTTGTTTAATAGGTGATATATATATATAGTTTAATGTATCAAATTTTGGTAATCAGTTTTATTTTTCGAAAAGAATTCTTGATGAATCATATTCGATGAATCATAATATCATTAAAAAATACAAATACAATTTTGAAAATATAATTAAATAAAGTTAATTTAAAATTAATAAATAAAGGTAATTTTTTAAATAAATAAAGGTGATTAATAATAAAGGTAATGGGGTAATTCAGATACGATTTTTATTGCACACTTTTGATAACGCAATCAATAATTTACAATTTTTTTAGTTTTTCGTTGCATCATTATTATTATTATTTTAACGATCACTTTAAATATATAAGTAATTATGTCATTTGACTTATCACAAATAAAACGACCCAGGTCTAAAAAAATATTAATAATATTAATTATTTAATATAAATTATCATTATGTTCATTGATAAACAAATTAACCGTTTTATTTTCTTTTAAGTGGAACTAAATTCAAATTTTTCTAAATAGATACCATTTTGAATTTAACGTTTAATCTCATATATTATAAATGTTAGAGGGATGGGGGTTGAATATTGGCCTCTAATTGTTCGCCTTTCTGCTACTTGACCTTGAACACTGTAACTGTCGCCTGCTTGCACAATACCCGGAACCGTTTAGAGACGCGATCCAATGAAGCCCTGAAGCACCCTTCAGGCCCAGGAAGTTTGCACGGAGTTTGGGCTCTTAATTAGGGAGGCGCGTGGCGGCCTTCCATAGACGCAAAGGGTTGCTTTTGGCGCAAAAAGGGGCAGCCAAGAGAGGGATTGGCGGCGAATTTCTGAAAAGTAACCAGAGAAAATTTTCTTATAAATGAAAAGATAATGATATTCGGGTAAAATACAATAAATGCTTTACATTTTGAGGACATGAAAATAATATATATTATACTACTGTGTCCAAAAACTAAGACCAATTTTCAATTTAAAATTCCCGAGGCTTATGGAAGTTCATTTTTTTTTTCTTTTTTAGGTTGCTGCCATTATCCTTCACATCTGTGGGAAATTTCACATCAAAATATTCATTAGTGTTTGAGTTACGCTTGACTTTGTGAGACGCTGAAACTGATTACGGCGATTTTTGACATGTCTGAATTGATTGAGCGAAGAACTCGCATTCAATTTTGCTTGCGGAAACGTAGAATGTTGCAGAAGACATGAGGTGAGCATTCCTATATCGGAAAGAAATGTTTAGAAGTGGTATAAACAGTTCAAAGAAGGCAGAGAACGCGTTGAAGACGAAGAACCCTCTGGCCGATCATCAACCTCAACCGACGAAGCTCACGTCCAAAAAATAAAAGATTTGGTGCTTGAAAACCTTCGATTTACAATTAGATGCCTTGCTGATGATGTTGGAATTTCAAAAGGACCGGTCAATTTCATTTTGCGCCTCAAACGCGTCAAATCACGATTGGTAACGAAAACACTGAACGCGCCAGCTCACACTGCATTGATTCTTCGTGACTTTTTCGCCAAAAATGAAAAATGTTCCACAGCCACTGTAGTCACACCGTGCAACTTCTGGCTATTCTCTGAACTCAAAAGACCACTCCGGGGACACCGTTTTGAGTCGATTGAAGAGATTCAGCTTGAATAGTTGCTCGCTTTGAATGCCATCCCTGCCGACGACTTTTTAGCATGCATTGATTGAAAAAAAAGTTGGCATAATTGCATTGTGTGCGGAGGGGATTACTTTGAAAGCGATGAAATAAATTTGAAAGAATAAATAAATAATTTTTGAAAAAAAAAATTTTTTTTTTACTTTTTCTGCACAGTAAACAGATGCATTGTTTCAAATAATTAAGAGGTGTCTTATTTATTCATTTATTTTTTTTATTAATTTGTAAATTCTATTTTGACAGTCGAAAAAACCAACACAATGCCAAACGAGCGATAACGCGCCGATTCTGTCAACCTTTCCCGTTCCTAGCTTGCGCGGGAACAGAAGGTAGAGTGTCGGTTTCCGACTCTCAATCACTCGCCTAAAAGAGAAGGCTAATAACAAAAAAAGGACTTCTATTTATTTTAAAAAACTTTTTTTTAAGCGGGAAAAGGGTAGAGGAGGCGACAAAACGGTCGCGATAGGGTTGACATCGCTAAGAAAAGGTCACGTGTCTGCGCGCCCCACCTGCGCACGACCGAACGCGTGCCCTTTTTGCATCTGCAACTTTGGGGTGTGAAGTGAAGAGAGGGGAGGGAGAAATGATCCCCCCCCTTTCATCTTTACGAAAATTCCATATTTTGTTATATTGATGGTATTGTGTCTTTTGTAATGCAATACTGTTTAATTCTAGAAAGAATAACTTGTTCTGTAATCATAGAGATAGATTACAAATGTTGAAACTTTACAAAAAATCACTATCCGCCAAATGATCTCTGCTAAATGGTTCGTGCGCATTTCTGATATCTATAAAGCTATTAACATTTCTTCTTTAAAAGATTTTCTTAAACACATCTCTGTTAAATTTTTTGACACGCTTATTAATGATGACACTTGACTCATTGACTCTTACAAATAAAAGAAAAGAAAAATATTTAAAAAAATTAAAATAGAAATTAAACTAAAAGTTTGCACGGGCGTTTAAAATCATAAATGGGAACTTTTAGTTTAATTTCTATTTTAATTTTTTTAAATATTTTTCTTTTCTTTTATTTGTTTATGATTGTAGTTTATTTCTTATTATGTTTATAAATATATTCTGGCCAATTTTATTGTTTCAACTATGTTTACCAGTTATATTGGAGATGGAGCCCCCAGGGGCTAAATAGCTCCAAAAGAATACGTCAACCATCATCAAGAAGCAGCAGAACTTAGTCAAAATTTTTGGACACTAGAACTTCTGGCAGAACTGTGATAAAACAATGAGAAAGAGAACTTGTTGTGGATAGTCTTATGATATGTGTATGTATATATGTTTCTTATAATGTTAATTGCTATGCTGTGTAAATTAAATAATGTGCATTAAAAGTGATGCCAAACAAGCCACCTGTTCTTTTTAAAATGCTCTAGATGTCACAAAATTTTAGACCATCACAACTACATATACACTCAAGAGCCAAAAAAATTATGACCACCCCCTACATTTTGCAATGAACTCGCCTGGATGACGTGGAAGGCACGTGATCAGGTGGAAGTGGTATTTAACTGGTATTAAGTGGTGGTATTAATCTATGCACCTCGAAGCTTGGCTCACTCGTTGGCGTATTAAAATAAATGTTGACAAAACCACAGCTGTACTTTTCACGAGGAGAAGACTTACACCACCTAACATTTATCTCTTTAACCAACTAATAGCATGGTCTACTAACGCAAAATATCTAGGAGTATTTTTGGATAATAAACTAACATATATTAATCGCATGGCTCACATTAAACGCAAAGTTAACATTGCTATCCGCATGTTATATCCTTTTATTAATAGAAACTCACCTCTTTCTTTAGAAAATAAACTCATTCTCTATATGTACTATTTGCGTCCCGTAATAACCTATGCTTGCCCGGTTTGGGGTTCTGCTGCAAGGTATCATATTAAATATATTAATACTATTGAAAATAAACTGCTTCGTATGATTACGAATTCTCCCTGGTACTTTAGAAATGATGACATCCGTCGTAGCCTATCCCTCCCTCCTATTCAAAATTTTATGCTCAAGCTTGCGACAAATTTTTACGCAAACCTTAATCTTATTCCCAATGATGAAATCCGTAATCTTCCAAGATACGATTTCACATTGCCGGAAAACGCTAAGCGTCCTCGGGCGTCTCTGCATAATTTGCAATTGACCTAGACTTTGTCATCATTTCTAGCAGCATTTCGCCACTTTGTAGTATATTTCACGTTTCCTTTTTTCTCTTTTTAATTTTTTGTATATATTCTTTGCATTTTGTAATTTTTGATACTGCTTTTCTTTTTCTTTTTCTTTTCTCTTTTTTACATTATCTTGTATAGAATTGTTAATTTTTTGATTTTCTGTAATTGTAAATATTGTAAATTTGTAAATTTGGGCAGTTTCCTTAATCACTTTTCCTGTTGTTTATTTCTGTATCAATGTGTTTTTATCTAATGAACTTTATGTGCTATCCATTCTGGAGTCAAAGGTCCTGCAGGCCAAGGAACTCCGAAAACATTAAGAACGACGATTAATCCATGCCAAGGCGGGTTGAAGCTCTGTTGCGCGCCAAAGGTGGGCCAACTCGTTATTGACAGGTGGTCATAATGCTTTGGCTCTTGAGTGTATATACATACATAAAAGCGCGTACCCAAATGGGTGGACTAAAGATTGCAAGTAGTTAATATGATTGTCTATTCGAGGATTGAATATATAGCGCATTATAAATAATGCCTTTTATTTTCTTTAACCAGAATAGGAAAAAGTGACTTATAAACTGCTGGCTATTTTGTTGTGAAATGGTATGGCAATCGGAAACATGCATTAGAATTGTTATCTAAATACCAGGAAAACAAGTATCATATTTATCCTTTGTCACATTTTGAAAATATTTATACGATAAGAAGAAGAAATAATTGAATCAATCGCTTAATTTATTGGCGTATTTGTTTCGCTTAAATTTACCGAAAATGGAAGGAAACTTGTTCCAACAAATAAGACAATTATTCTTCACAGATTGGTAGGTATTGTATCAATTGTATTGCTTCGAAATCTCAATGTGCATTACAAGATAATGGTGCACCAAAAATTTCGCCAGCTATATCCTTCTAGATCAGGGGTCTCCAAACTTTCCAGCCTTCGGGCCATACTGTTTACTCCAGTGATTACCAAGGGCCAAAACCGTTTTAATTTTTCTGCCATTGTCTATAATTTCTAGACCAGTCACCGAGTACGCGCTCTGGGCAAGCATACGCTTGCTACATTCGCTGATTCAATTACTACAATTACTATTGTGTGTATCGATACGACCGTGACACTTGACGACATCTAGTGATTAAAAGCGGAAATAGGTAGGTATAATTACCGAGGTATGTTCACTAATTTATATTATTAGTGGGATTCATTTCAATTGTTTGTTAGTTGTTATGCTTAAGTTAAATTTTCTGCGTATTATGCTTGTCATTAAGCTTTACCTGGCAAGTCAATAAAACCGAGTTATTATCATTCTGTGTTTTTTTATCCAACTTATTACAGAAACAATAAGCTATTCGCTGTCACGGGTCGGATGGATGACATCTGCGGGCCGGATTTGGCCCGCGGACCGTAGTTTGGAGACCCCTGTTCTAGATGAATAGAAATGCACGAATCAGTGACAATAATGCTAAAACTCTTCAATCCCATAGTTCACAATCTGGACGAAAAAGCGAATGACAGAGATACGTCGTATACTGCTGACATGTTTTACAATTTGGTTTATTAAAGTATTACGATTATGCGATGTATTGCTATAGTACATTGTTAAAAACTATTTTTTTTTTTTTTTTTTTTTTGTGATTAAAATAACAACTGAAGATAAAAAAAATAACGAAGCCGTTACAAAAATATTGCATATTTATGTGCTATATAAAAAATACAGATAGACATACTCGTACAAATTTCTTGCTTCATGTTAAAAGAGACTATTATTATTATTTTTTCCTAATTTCATGTACTTGATGTGAACTATAAGAAAACATTGCTAATAATCTTATACAGAAGGAAGATACTCTAATTCTGAGGCCGCAGGACAAAATGAAGATTTTTAAAGAACTCATTGACAACAAATTTTAAAAGAGTTACCCTTCTCCTTTTAAGTATCGTAATGGATATTTGAATATTTAAACTTCACAACACAATATTATTGCTGAGTTGTCTGATTCAATTAGATATTTTGAGTAGACACACAAAAAAAAGAGCTTTTAATTTATTTTTTAGGTGCGAAATGACTTGTCTAGCAAAAAACACTCACAAAAAAGGGTAACGATAACGAAATGACTTAAATAAAAGATCTAGAGATTCATTCATGTTGAGCATGTTAACATGTTTAACATGAATAAATCTCTAGATTTTAGCAGAAATGATATCAAATCTTGCTTTATAGTTAATTGCAACTTTATACTGAATTAGTATTAAGGAGTAGTAAGGAAACTCCATAAAAATCGATAACATGGAAATTTCATTTAAAATCGACTCTATATATCTGTCGTATATTATGTCTTATATTATCAATATCTGGCAATATCTATCATACATTCGCAAGAATATTATTTTAAACTCAAAGTTAATTTTTTCTTAATAAATATTAACTAAATTTTTTCTTAATAGTTTCGACAGTTAATTTTTGAATGTATGAATGCACACAAAATGTATTTTTTTAATACATTGGTTTTCACTACTTTGGCCATTATAAAATAAATATATTTTGTGTGATAAAGCTCACGGGCCGAAAAATTTTTCATGGCCTGCCGCGTATTGGCCACCCATCAAGATGTAAATGATAGAATCCCTAAAAATTATTTAAGGTCATTTTGTAGATCAAAAATATCTATGATTTGATGGAAGTTAGATCTATCGTATATTTATTCGGATCTATTTTAGATATTTGTGATATGAACACTTTTACTTATGTATTCTAGTATGTAACAGGAATATAAATTCATACGTAAAGTTGTTATCAGTTCACTTTCACTATAAAATTTCAGTCCATCTCTCTCTCTCTCTTTTTTAAATCTGGAGGACATTAGTTAGTGAAAGGGAATCTGCACTTCGTGGTATCGAATTTCGTAATTTATCATCAGTCCTTAACAATAACATTCAGTGCCTGTACCTTCAACGACCGACGCAGTACTGCACGAACTTTTTCAAACCTTTCTCTTCAGTCACCAAATCTGCTGCTGCATACACCATAGTTGATGATATCGCCTTCCGATTCTAAAAAACTTTTTTACAAATGAGGACCCTTTGAATCCATCCTTCGTAACCCCTTTCGGAAAAAGGGATTAAAATTTGGGGGCCCCTTTTTTTAACAGCGTCTTCCTGCTTTAAACCGACTAGATCATCATGTACCTGCTTTATTTTACTTTGCTTTGCTTGCTTATTTATTTTTTTCTTCTTTGCAGAGGGAATGAATGGGACCAGCAGGAAAAGTTCAGGAACTCCAATGGGGTATATTCACCTTGGTTACATAATCCCTGTAATAATAGGGTGGATTATACAATAGGATGAGTGCAGGGAAGTGCGATTTCGGCAGTTTAGGTGCTGCATTCGCCGCTGTTTCTGTACGTACTACACGTTACATACTGGTTGGTTCTATGTTCCAGGAAAAGGTGCATTGCTGTAGCAAAACGACGTTAAACTGAATGCTATATATAACGTTATAACCGAACGCTATATATATACTGGCTCAATAAAATAAAGTGTAACTATTTGACAAAGCTCTATAGGTCGTACTACACCAAATTAGTACAAAATTAAGTAAAAATTAATAATAAAATAATAATTAAAATTGCATTTTCTCTTTTAGATACATTTCCTTTTGCACACAGATTAGTATATCTAGTACAGATTGTATTTCTAATAGTAAATACTATTAGAAAGCGGTTTTCTTTATAATTAGAAATATTAAAGTCTTATTTTTAAAATATTTAATTTTTACAATTGCTATTAATTTTTTCTTGATAAAATTACCGAAGTTTAATGCATCATATCTATTCAGCCCCTATAAATATCGGATTATATTTGCTAGTAATAAAAGTTTTCTAAGAACATATAACTAGAAATTTGGAGGCAAGTAATAACGAGACAGTACTAACTGCACAGTAGTATTGTTTCGTTAACGTTGACTAACTGACAGTACATTTTAAAGTGGTGAAAATTTAAAAAAGAAATTGGTACGATCTGAAAAAACCCCAATAGCAGTTAATGACAAAATATTTTCTTATCTAAAAAAACTGAAAAAATATAATAAAATACTGATACTGCATAACAAGTACTGGTATATCAAGAAAAAGTTATTGACTCAAAGACAATGATTGATTCAAAACACTTAGTACACCTTACATAATTAAGAGTTATCTATGACATAACTTTAGAAATTTTATATTTGGAATAGAGTTTTTAATGTTAATTTGCATGTAGATTTTAGCTTGTTACAAGTTATTTACAAAAACAATCTCAGAAGAATAAAACAATGAAATTTTAGGCTTGCTAAATGCAAGGTGACTGACTGTGGGGCTTGATTTCCGAGTGTCTGGCGTCTGGTTCCATAGGCTTCGGGTTCGAGTCTCAACGGTGCCATGGATGTTTGTAGCTGTAAATTCGGAATCTGCTTTAAACTGGTAAGTCCATCTCTAATATGACTGTAGAGAGTTAGGCGTATTTCTGACAACCCTACCCCGTAAAAAGAAATTTCCTGTCTCGAAATCTGCCAGTAGACAGACGGCTTTGGCCACCATGGGGCTGTCGCGCCAATGAAGACGAAGAAATACAACGGTTCTTTAATGAAAGAAATATATTTATTTTAAAACTAAATATAATTCAAACTAAAATTAATTGTTAAAATATTATATTTAATTTAGTGACCTTGGTACAGTGTTTATAACTGAAGAAATTTTAAACATAAAATATGCATTATAAATGAATTAATTGGTTGGAAACTTTATGCGAAAATCACCATGGAACTTTTCCAATTAATTCTCGCAATTACTTTGTACGCTGTTGCCGTATTAAAAAAATTTGAAATTGCAAAATCAAATGGATAAATAGATATTTTTTTAACAATATATTTAAGAAGACTGTCTAAGAACAGGCGTTACAATAAATTGTTTGTTGTAATGAATGTATTATCAGTTCTCATTACCACAAACATGGCCTTCCATCCAACCTTTTTTTGTAATAATGTTGGAGGAAAGGTGTTCTGATGATTAGTGTGGAGGTCCTGAACTAGAGAAACTACGTTCGAAACCCGTCATCTGAAGCTGAACCAAGAGCTCCTCTGTCTACATTATTATAAATCCATTGGTTAAAAAGTCATTATGTTAAATTCGAGGAGGAATATCAGGTGCAATCCCAGGGGTGTTTCTAGCAAAATTGTGGTAACAACATGCAATTACAGAGTAGCAGCACTTCTGTAAACGCCGAATTCGCTATATGAATATCTAGTGGCGAATGACTCTTATCAAAGTGCCGGGCTTTCGTAAACAACAATATAGAAAAAAGCAAAATATCATTAAAACCATTATCATTAATATCATATCCTATCATTATCGTGTTACATTTGAGTCAGAGAAAGAAAGACATGTCATCATACATAAGTTTCTTTTAAGAATCTATATATAATTAGTAAATTTTTTGTTTGAGACACGCGTAACCTAACGCCCTTTCCACGTATATTTTTTCTTTTATTTCTATGATACTTATTGTCAAAAAACATATTCCATTTTAAAATTGCTGTCAACAAAGTTATGGGTGTTGCTAAAGGACAAGGACGGCTATACAATATATATATATATATATATATATATATATATACACAAGGACGGATATATAAAAATGTCCTTACGCACACGCACACACACACACACACACATATATATATATATATATATATTGTATATCTGATATATATTGTAATACTGAAATACTTATTAAGTTAAATTAAAACACGCATCAACTTTTCTTATGTTCTTTTTGTATTATTTATTTTTATTTTGTTATAAAGAAATAAAGTCAATCTATTTTCGATCATTTTTTGTGAGTGTGCAAGGGAAAAAAATTCTTTATAAACAGCAGGGAAATTAATTAATAAAATAAAATAAGTTAAATAATTATAAATATATATATATATAAACACGAATTGTTTAAAAAATAAGAAGTAAGATATAACAAGTTAAAGAAGTAAGTTCAAATAAAACAATTAACAGCAGTTTATATATATATATATATATAAATAAAGTCAATCTATGTTCGATCATTTTTTGTGAGGACATAATTTTTTGAGTATGGAAAAAAAATCGTAATAAACAACAGGGAAGTTAATTAATAAAATAAAATAAATTAAATAATTATAAATTAAAATAATTAAAAATAAAAATAATTAAAAATAAAAATAATTAAAAATTTAAATAATTCAAGATAAAAATAATTCAAAATTAAAATAATTAAAAATAAAAATAATTAAATATAAAAATAAAATATAAATTAAAATAAAATAGATAATAGGAAAATAAAATAAATTCTTTTTTTGTGTAATGTGCGAACTTGTGTCATGTATGTCTTTTAAAAACCTTGATGCCAGATTATTTTATTTAAAACAGTGGTGTCCAACCCGTGGCCCGCGGGACGCATGCGGCGCGCTTTGGATTTATCGCACTTTTACAAAATATACTTATTTTATAAGGGTCAAAGTAGTGAAAACCTATATATTAAAAAATAAATTTCATTTTAAAATGATACTTTTGCAAATATAGGACAGATATTGCCTATTTTATTTATGAATTTAAAGTTATATTCGGCGAACTCATGATGCGCGCGCATCGATTTGCAAAAGCTAAGTGAAAGAGTGGAGAAACAAATATCGCACTAGTCAAATAAATATTTTTTAATGATTTTATTTATTTTTTTTTTTTCATTTACATTTTTATATTTCACTTTTAATGTTATATATTTCTTTTTAATGTGCGTTTTGGATCCTTATTGTTACATTAACTATGTTTACGTGTAAGAATAATAGTAGACACAATAATAGTGACTCCTTATGTTTCAGTTTTTCCCTCCAAAAAATATCTCTAGTGGGTCTCAATCTAATATGGGGATACATAATTTTACATGCTGCCCGCGGAGTTAGGATGAATTTCCAAAGTGACCCGCAAGATCATTTGGGTTGACCTCCCCCCCGACTTAAAAAGAAAATTAAAAAAAAATATATAAATACATAAACTATTTTAAAAAATAAGAAGTAATAAGTAGAATTTATAATTATTATTTCAAATGAAACAATTGTCAATCTTTTTTCTTTTCTTCTATTTATTTAATTTCCCCCCCTTTCTTTCCCTTTTTTAATTATTCTTTATCTTTTTCATATACAAAACTAAAAAAAGAAAATACTTAATGAGTGTTTTAAATACTACATTTTTTTTTATCATTACTTATTTCCGTTATACGTTAAAAAAAAAAAAAAAAAAAAAAATCCCTTATTTCATTTTTTCTTTTCACACAAAAAACCTTAAAACCCATAAAAAAAACATTTAAAGAATTAAACGTACAACTAATAAAATCTCATTACAACCCACTCGTGTCTTATTACAAAAATCACGGCAGGTGGTTATTCTTTTTGCATTATTTATTTTTGTTTTATTATAAAGAAATAAAGTGACGATAATTCTCTATAAATCTAATATAATTCGAAAATACTCTAATAGTAAGTTATATGTTCGATAATTTTTTGTTAGTGAGCAGGAAAAAAAAATTCCTATTAAATTACAGGGAAATTAATTAATAAAGGGAAATTAATTAATAAAATAAAATAAATGAAATAATTATAAATTAAAATATAAATATAAATTGAAATAAAACGTATAATAGGGAAATAAAATAAGTTCTTTTCTTGTATTATATGTGAATATCATTTTTCAAAAATCGTAATACTTGCTACATTGTATTATTTAAAAAGAGAATTAATATATATATTTTATTTTATTATAAAGAAATAAAGTAAATCTATGCTCGATAATTTTTTTGTGAGTGTGTACGGAAAAAAAATTCTTAATAAATAACAGTGAAATTAATAAATAAAATAAAATAATTAATTAAAATATAAATACAAATATAAATAAAATAATTAATTAAAATATAAATAAAATAGATAACAGGGATATAAAATAAATTCTTTTTATGTATTATATATGAATCTCGTCTTTCAGAAACCTTGATGGTACACTATTTTATTTAAAAAAAAAAATTAAAAACAAGCATAAATCGTTTCAAAAATAAAATAATTATAGAAATAATTAATTATTATTATTATTTTAGATAATAATCAGACTTTCAATTATCAGGCGTTTTTCTTTTCTACAACTTATTTAATTTTCCCCCCTTTCTTACCCTTTTTTTCTTACCCTTTATCCATTTTATATAAAAAACTGAAAAAAAAAAAATAATAATAATAATGAGTGTTTTAAATGCTACATTAATTTTATCATTACTCATTTCCGTTATACGTTAAAGAGATAAAAAAAAAAAAACTCCTTTATTTCATTTTTTTAACATACAAAAAATCTTAAAACCCATAAAAAAAAACATTTAACGAATTAAACGTACAGCTAATAAAATCTCATTACAACCTATTCGTGTCTTATTACAGAAATCACAACAGGTGGCAAGCGTAGCAATCCAATCCAAAACAAAAACCACCTTACAATAACAATAAATAAAAAAAAAATAAAAAAACACCAGCAATCACTTCCCATCAAATATTTCTGCCAACGGAATTCAAACGTGGGAAAGGAGTGAGAATTGCTCAATTAATAGCTTCCGAAAAGATAGATCCTCCCACGCCTAAATAAATCGGCACAAAAAAATATCGGAAAAGATCAAATAAAGAAAAAGAACGAAAGAAAAAAAAATATATCGTCGCGACGAACTTCGCGCCAGTGATTGCATAGCTTCTAGTCACGCGAATTTGGAAGGAAATGTCTCTCGTGAGTTGCCCTCCCCTCCTTACCATCCCCCTCGAAGGGGTTCGAAAGTCCCCTATGGTAGGTGGAGCACACAAACGTCCCAATACGAGACTATTGGACCCCTGCCCCAAATGGGGGATACACCAACCCCCCCTGGGCTTTATATAAACTGCCTCGCTTGCAATCTTGTGTCATATCAGTTTTGGTTCCAAGCGCGATTAAGACTCATTTTTTCTCCCCGGTTCTGTTCTCAAAAACGCGCGTTCGAAAAATAATCGTTTGGTGAAAGATTTGGCATTTTAAAAATCGTCTGGTATTCGATTTTCTGGTTAACAAATATCGTTAGCGATTATTGAAGTGAAATATTGAACATTTCTTTTTATGTGACATGGACATTGGTGTTTTTTAATATTTACCACAACTGCAGATTAATAATTGGTAAGTTAATTTTTTTATTTAATTATTTTAATATTTATTCATAATTTAATTTTATGAATATTTATGATTTTTTATTTAATCTTTTTAATATTTATTCATAATTAAATTTTATTAATATTTGTAATTTTTTATTTAATGAATTTTTTTAACATCCAAAGTAATAAATATGAATATCCAAGTTGTTTCATTTGAAGTATTTTTTTAATTAAAATGTTTAATTTCTGTAATAAATAGCACTAATTTTCAATATATATTTCAAATATATTAAATTTCGTGCATAATTTAAAAGAAATATTTTAAATCTGATAAATTTTATTTTTTGAAGATAATATGTTTTTTAATTTGATAACCTGTGCATACATAGTTAAAAATGCTTTTGTATTTTGTTATATTAAATTGTACTAAAAAATTTGATTATTTAACTTGAATTATACAACATTGAAATAAATTTTTAATTTATTAATTTAAAATGTAGGAAAAAAATGCATTTCAAAATATAGTTAAATTAATTTTAACTAAATTATAAAAATTTTCATTAACTTTTGTAACTTCTAGATGTAAATATTTGTTCAAATTTTGGGTAATATTTAACTGATGTTGAAAAGTACATTTTATAATCGATTGCTATTTATATTATTTGTCATTTTTAATAGCTTGCTAAATTATGGACTTTCGATTATTACAACTGTTATTATTTTTTAAAAATTAAATTACTACTTTTACTTGAAGTGTAATATTTTTTCGCTAAGCGCCTAATAAATGAAAAATCAAACGCATTAAAAATTGACTGATATTGAACCGACAGGTTGTGTGCATTCAACTTCATAAAAACTAAAAAAGTTATCGTTTTCATTCATAATTCAGTTTTTAATGTATATTTCTTAAAATACTTACACTAAATATTAAAAGTATAATTTTTTTTTGAATTTATATGTCTTGTCTAATACATAATTAGCATAATTAAAAAATAATACAAGTACAGTAACATTAATAATAATATAATACATAATTAAAAAATTAATGTAAACAGAACTGAAAACTAATAAAAATTCTTTACATAAAATTATTTTACTTAATTAAATAATTAATATGAATGTGTTTGTGTTTAAAATATTTTTGGTTCTAGTTGCTAAAATACCCGAAAATCGATTTATAATACTGTTATTATTTTTCAAAAATAATTTTGAATTAGTGTCAAATTCTGTTTTTTATCAGATCAAATTAATTAATCTTGCGAAAACTCATAATTTTTCTTTTAGAAACTATAACTAATTTTAGTTCAATTTAATTATTCGACTACATTTCAACAATCAAATAAATCAACATCAAAGGTCAAATTTTTTTAATATATCTATAAATACATACTAATAACAAATGTAATCATGCAATAAATAACTATATAATGTAAACGGAAATTTTAGTAATAAATAAGTGGTTTACATAATGCAAACAGCTAAAATAGGAATTTGTAGTTTTAATTAAAAACAGTTTTCTAACTTTTTAGATCAGTATAGTTTAAGGTCTGTGGATATATGTAAGACGAAATACATATTTATTTTAGTGCTATTTAAAATTCTAATCATTAATAAAAAATATTTACAATTTTTGAATTAACAAAATTACTTTTCTGAACTTCTACCAAATATTTTTTTTTTTCTGCAGTAGAATGTATTTTCCTACTTTACAATACGATGAAATATATTTTTATTTTAGTGCGAGTTAAAATTCTATTCATAAATAAAAAATTTTTTTTACAATTTGAATTAACAAAATTACTTTTCTTAACTCGGACCAAATATATATATATTTTTTTTACTTCATAGAATATATTTTTCAGCTTTATCCTCTTAATCTCCCAGATATATATACAAACAGGCACTTGAGTAAATCCTTGCACATACATATAAATTCAAGGATTTATAAATCGCAAGTTAACCTGTGGGCGGTGAAGTCAACAATAAAATTTCCACGGCGGTCCACAAACATTGAAAAAATATAAATATTTATAACTCTACTCCTTTATGTATGGAGTAAAATTTGCTTGCGGTTTAGATCGATCCAAAAATGTTTTCATAACTACAATAGAAAACTTTTGCTGTGAAACCTTCCCAACAAAAGTGATGCGGTCAATCCCAAGCACCCTCCGCACCATCCCGCGCAGACGATAAACACTTTTCACGACCCCCGTCGTAAAATTATCGGTTGGGTGCTGCTCTGAGAGCTAACTCTTACACCCTTCGCACTTTATTCTAATCTTGTGAGAACGAATTTCTTTTCAAAATTTCGAACATCCACCCCCCGAGGTGAAGGTGTTCGATGCGAAAAAAGTATCGTCTGCAGAAAGTCTTTTGTGGTGATTCTTTCGAATGTTCGATAGAGGGTCGCGGTTGATTTTTGGAGCATAATAACATCCTATCCTTAAAGTGAATGCAACTCCATTCTTTTCTTAAAAGCAACAAATTTTGTAAGCAATGCTGTTTTACGCTTGCATAGTTGTGTATGTGGTGGAACCCTTTTAGAACATTTGTGAGTTGAAAAAGATGGAAGATTTCTTTTTTGTTGCGAACAAATGAGTTTGGTTTTCGAAGGTTTGGATACCAAAAGGATTAAATAAGCGGAACCACTTTGTATAAAATTTGGAAAAAAAAAATCTATTTTAATTTGAAGACTTACCTAATCTACCTATCACACACATAAAAAAGAAAATTGTTCATTGCTTCAATCACGAATGGCCAATCCGCGGGCCGCACATAAAATTTTATATCGCCCTATTAGATTTAGATCCTCTATGGACATTTTTTTGGAGGGAAATGTTGAAACATAATGAGTTATTATCTTTATGTTTACTGTTATTCTTACATGTAAACATAGATAATATAATATAAAACTCTCATTGTAAAGAAATATATAACACTAAAAATGAAATATAAAAAATATAAATGAAATCATTAAAAAAATATTTATTTTTCTAGTATGATATTTGTTTCTACACTCTTTTGATTACCTTTTGCTAATCGATGCACGAGCATCATGAGTTCGCAGAATATAATTTAATTATTCTGCGAACTCATGAATAAAACAGGCGATATCTCTCACATATTCGCAAGAATATTACTTTAAAATCAAAGTTGATTTTTTATCATAATTTCAACAGCTAATTTTTAAATATATGGGTGCGAAAATAATGTATTTTTTTTTAATACATTGGTTTTCACTACTCTGGCCATTATAAAATAAATATATTTTATAAAAGTGTGATAAATCTCACGGGCCAGAAAAATTTTCAAGGTCACCCCTGGTTTAAATGCTTAAAATAATAAAGTTAATTTTTTTTTTATAAAAAGTTATTGTTTAATTCAAATTAATTATATGTAGCTTTTCAAAAAAATAATTAATATTTGATTATTAACTTAAGGAATATTTCGCTACAAGTGTCAGTTAATGCTAATTATGTTAACTGTAAATGTATATATTAGCCAATAAAAAGTTAAAGCAATTTGTATTTGATTATTAATTACAGGCTGTGTAACATTTTATTTAGTAAAAGTTTTAATTTTATATCTGGTTAAAATTATTAATAAATTTTAATTTATCTAATGAGGCAAAACTTTACACAATTTTCTGAAATCTTTATAATAAAATATTACGTAGGATTTTTTTTTTTTTGATTAATTAAGTCATAGTTTCATATTATTGTTAGTTGTAAAGTTTATTTTTGAATAAATATACAACATTTTTCAACAATTAAATAATTAACTATTTATTATTTATCCACTAAAATTATTTATACTTATAATAATGAATGTAACTGAAATTTCACTTCCTTTATAAAATACTTATATGATTATTGAATCAAATGTTTAAACTTTCATTTCAATTTAAAATTAGTCTTAAAACATAAAATTAATACAGTAATATAATTTTTAAAAATTTTAAATGTCAAAAGTATACAAATGTCTTTCTGAATGCAAATTCTTAAAAAAAAAATTAATGAATTATTGTATTCAACTTTTCCATCATTATAATATCGACATTTTAAAAACAAACTTATTTGATCATTCTATTATATTTTCTCATTTGATCATAATATTATTTTCTTTCACAAATATCCAACAATATCATATCCATTAATTCAGATATATCATATCCAATAATATCATTTATATCATATATATTATATCCAACAATATCATATATATCACATCCAACAATATCATACATATCATATTTGCTTGAATACCAACAGACCGGTATTTACCAATAGAAACAAACGTTTCCCATCAAAGTTAATCTTCTAAATTAATTTATCTGAATATTTTATCTTAAGATCCAGATCTTTATCGAAGTATTTTATAACATGTACATGAAATTTAACAAACATTGAAAGTAGTACAGTAGTGTAGTAAGCACAGTTGTAGGTTTTGATCATTTACCAACAACCTAATCAAAGAGTCATTGACAGACTTGTAGAAACGACACTGCAGTAGTAAAAGTGAATACATACCTAACGAACTGAATAAAATGTATGCTGGAGATTCTTGTATTGCGTCTTTCAAGCGTACAAGAGTGTGAAATCCTCCATTGACCACTGAAATCTTACACCACAGAAGAAACGGCACACCTTTACACCTTGAATAGGATTGCGAGTATCGCCTTTCTTTGTGTGCAATGGCGTACCAATTGTCCGGAACGGTACTGTATTGGTGAATGTACTTGAAATATCAGCCCTGGTCTTAATGTTACCTGCTACTTCTGTAGCCAGTGGTATCGGATGACCGCTGGTTGTAAGAAAGGTGAATTGGATTTAGAGGTGAGAACCCCAAATACTTGAGTCAAGCAGCAAATTGTTGGAAGTTTCGAGTTTCAAGTGCACTCAAACATTTTGGTCAGAATATGTAGTAAAGACATGACGGCAAATTTTTATGTGACTATGAATATGACCGATTTGTTAATTTTTTTTTTTTTAATTTTGAATGAATTTTTTTTAGAGATATAGATGAATGAATACTGAATATGACAGCAATCTAAATGAGTTAAAAAGTAGTTACATTTAAATAAGGACACTTACTTAACCGGCTAATAATTAAATTGTTAAAAATAGCTATTTGCAATTGAGTTACACGAAAACTACATAATTTTTAACAAACACTGATGTTGAATCAAAATTCAATACTTATCATTTATTAATTTATACTATCTAATTAAGATACTTGTATGAAAAGCATTAAAGTAAATTTCAATTTTTCAAAATACAATATCTATTATAAAAATGGAATTATAAAATAAAACTGTTTGATTAAAGACGACATTATGAAATTAATTTTATGTAATGATAAACATTATAAATAAATTAATTTAATGATTCCATGTTTGATTATAGTTTTTTTTTTTTTTTTTTAAAGAAAATTTAAGTTTTTAATAAAATATTCTATTTCAAAATTAGAATTTCGCAATGCAATACTTTTTTAATTTAATCTATTTAAATAAGTTATAGAGTTTTTTCCTTTATATTTTTTTATTATTCTTTTGTTGATAACTATTTATGCCAAAATTATGTTCACCAATAAGAATAATTATCAAGTCAATAACAATAAAACAGAAAATCATATACAAATATAGAGTGTACAAATATTATTCAAATCACCCAATGATATTACATTTTGAATTATGTTACACTTCAAATATTAACTGCAAATAAAAACAATAATACTCATTTTTTAAATTTTATTTATCAGTTTTTTTAACTTGTAATTGTGCAGTGTTGAATTATTTTTATTTGAACATATTATTCACAGCACTTTTATTTTCCAGGTTTATGCAATAATAATCAAGTATGACTGCGGAGACCCTACGATCTCCTTCTACTTCCACTGAAGGAGTCCACCTTCGTCACCAGACACCTACGCAGAACTCTACTTCCCTTGAACCCAGAAGGCCATTCCTCAACGGTCCTGGCTACTCACCGACTCCTGCCACTTCACCCAAGTCCCAAGACGAACCTATATACAGGACAAAACTTCACAACCAACCAACAAATATGGACACTTCCGATTACATGATGTCCCCCGCAATGACCACCGAAGGAAGCACCGTCGACAGAGAAGATCTCGGTCACCGAGACTGTGACGACGACGACAGGAAAAAGGACAAATCGAAAAAGAAAAGGTACACCAAATCTCGCACCAGAGTCAAAAATCCTGGTACCGTCGTAAAGATCAAGAAAACAAGGCGTCTTAAGGCCAATGATCGGGAAAGAAATCGCATGCACAATCTCAACAGCGCCCTTGACAAACTCAGGTGCATCTTACCAACTTTTTCAGAAGAAACAAAGTTGACAAAGATAGAAACTCTCAGATTCGCGCACAATTACATATGGGCACTGTCAGAAACGTTGAAAATGCTCGATTCCAAAGGTGGTCAACCTAATTCTGCTCAACGACAAGGTGATGGCTTAGGACATTGCATGACATCTGACTCTTCCATTCAGCCACCGCCATTGTACGGTTACTGTTCCGCTCCAGTCATACCTCCCAGTCCAGCATGGTCGTCTGTAGGTTCACCTCATCCAGCCAGTTCTTCGTCTGTTCATATGTCTGGTTCATATGCGTCCACTGACTTTTCTGACTCTTCTTGTTCTGCATCCGACTGTGGCAATAGTTTCATGCAAAATGACTTGCTGTGATAATTAATATAGCAAAGGTTTGATGGAGATTTTTAGTCCTCAGACTTTTTTTTTGTAATGATTGGAAATCATTATATCCCGAAAACTGATTCTGAACTTTCAAAATGTTTTACATTTTGAAAGTGAGAAAAGGCAAACAAATTATTTCGCAAAATAATTAAAATATAATTTTAACTTGAGAAATAATATTTCTTCATCTTATTAATTATACCAAAAAGGTACCAAATTAAAGAGAGGGCTTTTTGTTGAAAAAATATAAAGAATCAAACTAAGTTTTTTTTGTATTAATTATCGGTTTAATTTTTTTTAAATAAATTGTTTTACATAGAATTTTTATTAATAATTTTTCAATATTTTTATAATTAACATTTAATTTGATACGAATTAAAATTATGCACTGTATTCATTTTCTTACTTAATTTAATTTGCTTGCAAAAGTTATGAAATTTATCGTCATTGTTAAAAGTTGACATTTATTGTGTATTCAAATCATAACAATAAGAAATTAATAGTTACCGTAATTATTAATGTTAAGTATTTTGAAAATTTTTATAGCATCAATTTTATTAACTTTAAGGTATTTCTCTCAAATATTTATTTAAAATCAACTAACTATAACTTATTTATACCGTTTTGATATCTTATCGTAGCAATTTATACTACTCTATGAATGAAATGAATCATAATAAAATGTAAAACAATGTTTACAACAATATAAAATGCTAATAACAATATGAATTGTAATAAATTGCAGTAAATTGTAATAAATAACAGTGCTATTTTTATACGAATAAATTTACGAAGAAAATATGGGAAAAATAACAGTGCTATTTTTATACGAATAAATTTAAAAAGAAAGTATGGAAAAAAAATGTAGAATCTGAGAGTTATGTGAGAAAGAAATGTTCTTAGCATGTATAATGAAAATTGCGAAACATCACTCAATTGAAGTAAGACGAACAATTGCATAGATAAAGCAATAAAAAAAATTGCAATTGTTGTCTACATGTATCAAAAGATTTTACGTATTTTTATATATAGTTATAATATATTCTTTCAAAATGTGTAGATAGTGAAAGACACTTTGTACAGTTGACTATATACTTCAGAATTATTATATATTTATTAATATATTTTTCTAACAAATTCCTTATTTTTTTGTATGTACTGTGAATTTTCCCAGTAAACAATTTTAAAAACAATAATATATATATTTTTAACGAGATTTTTGAATGAATAAATGAATATCTTTAATACTTAGTGCATTATTTTTTTTAAAGAATTCAGAATTTTGAATAGCATTAATTTATTTATTCTCATTTGTAAATATTTTCTCGATTTCATATTGAATATTAAGAATTCAATTTGTAATGCAACTTTTTCAAATATTTCAATCTGTACATTATGATTCAAATGTCAATGCTCATAAATAAAATGAAATAAATGTTATTTTATTATGAAAAACAAATTTGATTTGATTTTTATTTTCAATTCCTAAGACTTAAAACTTTAAAACTGGAAAGAAAAAAAAAGACAATAATTATACAATATATTCATTCCAGATAAATAATAAAACAATATATTTTTTTTCATGAATTAAAAAAAATATAAGATTCAAATGTCTTCACAGACTGAAATGTTTTTAATTTGTCAGGAAATATAACAGTAACAACAAAACATTTTGATTTCAGATAAATATTCAAAACAATATTTTTTTGATTAATTGTTAAAAAATTTTTAATTTGTCATGAAAATTGTCACAATTTCGCAAATTTTTTTAATTTGTCACAATCATAGTAAAGCAATAACAAAATATTTTGTTTCCTAATAAATTTTCGAAATAACTTTTTTCACTGTTTAAAATTAACTTTTAATCTTGAAACTGTGTGAAAATTAGAAGTATGAATCTTAATCAATATAAGATATTTTCATTTTAGAAAATTATTCCAAAAAACATTTTTCCACATATATAAATTTAACCTTAAAAGACTTTGTAGAGTGTGAAGCATACAATTTTCAAATAACACTACAATATTAATATTCTGAATAAGAATTAAAAACATTAATTCTCCTACGAATTTTGAAATTTAAGGTTTAAATGACTTGACAGCGTGCGAAGTTAAACAAATAAAGACATTTTTAATTTGTTTTAAAATACAGCATAATATAGCAATAACGATAAAATAATTTCGAAATAATGTTTTTCAATGCTTAAAATTAAAATTTTAGTCTTGAAATTGTGTGAAAATTAGAAGTATGAATCTTAATCGATATAAGATATTTTCATTCTAGATAATTATTCCCCAAAAACATTTTTCCACATAAATTTAAGCTTCAAATGACTCGATGGAGTGTCAAGCACACAATTTTCAAATAACCATACAATTTTCAAATCATTTATTATTATGTAAATAACAATCGAAAACAATATTCTCCTACGAATTTTGAAATTTAATGTTTAAATGGCTTGACAGCGTGTGAAGTTGAATAAGTAGAGGGGGGACCCATCATATTCAATTTAAAAAAAAAAAAAAAGTTTAAAGTAAAAAAAAATCCAAAAACAGGCAGTTATTTAGTAGAGATCAAATATCGTGAGCGCCCATCTTTTTCTAAAAACTATTACAAAAAAATATATATATATTTTTTAACATATATCTGTAAGCACAGGGGATTCAAACTTCAAAGTGCATCACATAATGGGCATCAGAAAAAACCCATTCGCTTCAATAAAATTGACAAGGATTTTTTTTTTTATCTTACTTTCAAAAAGCAATAGTAATAGCTACTCCTTTTACCACACTCAGGCTCATCTTGCTGTCAATATACGAGATTCCCTATCGAGTAAGGAAAAAAAAAACGAAAGAATAGGAAACTACCCACCGGATGTGACGACAACAATTATTCGACCGGAAATAGTCTCGAACCCCTAAACAAGTGTGGATGAAAATGCAGTGTGCAGGTTTTTACGGTTGCCCACTCTTACCTTTGAAATGCAGTGACCTGTCTTGATTTTATAAAGTGGGGACTTCACTCGGAGATTATGGAGGGTTTTAAGAAATTTTTTTTTCATTCTTTGAGGCAAAAAAGTTTTCAGTTAAAAGGATGTTTATTCGGTTTACTCCTTTCAAGTTAATTTTATGTTTTTTTTCCTTTTTTTCTTCTGTATCCTTGAAATGAAAAGGTTAGATGGATTTCAGATGCTAACAGGAAGTTTTAAGAAATGCTACTTAGCAATTTTAAATATAGCTGCCTTTTCTTTTTTGTCTTCTTTGACCTTGAAAAAGAAAAAGAATAAATAAATTTAAGAGATGATTTCAATCAGTAAATATCCAATTTAAATGTGAAGAAATTTTTTTTAAATTTTTTAATTAAGTTAAGATTTTTTGTTCATTTCATAATTTTAAATACAATACTTCGGTTTTTTGATTTAATATTATTATTATAAGCACAATTTTATATAATTTAAAGGTTTTTTTTAATAAAAATGTATACTTTAATTTTATAAATATATAATAAAATTAATATATTTTAATCAGAAATAAAAAAAAAAAATTGAAGAAGAATAAAAAAAATATTAAAAATTGTAGTAGGGGATATCTTTAAAATATAGCTACATAAAGATTATTAACAATTACATATTTAAGATTTAGGAAAAGATATATATTTAAAATAATTAAATTAATATAATAATTGATCATTTTTATTTATTATATACATGAATAAAATTAAAATTTATTGAAAATAGTTATGAAATTATCTATATAACAATGAAATATCGCAATAATAATAAAAATGTCGTAAATGTAATAATAAAATAATAAAATCAAAACTGAAGAAGTTGATTTTGGATATATGTACTGTAACTGCAAAGAATAATATTTTTGATATATTTCATATGCGCATAAAATTTGATAACATAAATACTATTCCTATTGCTTGATTTATTGTTATTATTATTACAGTTTTATGTAGCTTAATGCTTTTTAATAAAAATGTATAATTTAATTTTATAAATATATAATAAATTTAATATATTTTAATCATAAATAGGAAAAAAGGAAGTAGAATTTTAAAAAAAGCATAGTAGGTGGTATTTTTGAAATATAGCTACTTAAGGATTATTAACAATTATAGATTTAAGATTCAGAAATGGATGCATATTTAAAATAATTAAATTTATATAATAATTGATCATTTTTATACATTATATAGTTGAATTAAATTAACATTTATTATAATTAAAAGGTTTTTTTTTCTTGAAATCAAAATAATAATAATAATAACACAATAATAACGCAAATGTAATAATAAAATAATAAAATAAAATCTGAAGAAGTTGATTTTAAATATACGTAACAACAAAGAATAATATTTTTGAAATATTTGATACGCGCTTAAAATTTGATAGCATGCTTAAATTCATATAATATAAAATTAAAAAATATATATATATATTTACCTGTATAAAATTTGATGTTCCAAATATTTTTTTAAACATGTTTTAATTATATATAATTCAATATTAGATGATTTTTAATATCACATGATTAAAATTATTCATGATTATTACGATTATAAAACATAGATTATGAAAAATTAAATTTTAGTTATGAAAAATTAAAATTAATATTACATATTATTATTAATATTTTATATTTTATATTTATATTTTATATTTATATTTTATATTTATATTTTATATTTATATTTTATATTTATATTTTATATTTATATTTTATATTATATTAATATTTTATATTTTATTTTATATTTTATATTTATATTAATATTTTATATTTTATATTTATATTAATATTTTATATTATATATGATTCATATAAATTGCGAAAAATTAATATTTTACAAAAAATGCTTACATTGGAAGTTTTGCATGATAAATACATATTTTACCATTCAATATATTTTTTAAAATTATGTTTTAATATTAAAACTTTTATTTTACCGTTTATTCTACTGAACTTTTTTACTGTACAATAAAAATCAAAAATTTATTTTCATTAAAATTTAATTTTTATATATTGTACAAAAGACATATAATTATTAAAGAAATATTTGGAACATATTTTAAATATTTTTTGTTTAAAATTTTTTTTTAATTTCGACTATATAATTATAATTATAAACATGATAAAATTATATGCGCATCCTTTAACATTTCTTTATAAATATTATTTATGGTTATTTTTATGAAAATATCTAAAACTTTTAAAATTAAATTGTATGCATAAGGCATAATAAAAATATGCATTCTGTATTTTCTATAATATGCACAAACTATGTACTATGTATTTTAATTTTATTATTTTGTAGTTAGAAAATTATTTTGTTATATTTATTTGTATTATTTTTTTAGTTGTATTATTTTGTATGCTAATTAAATAATTAACGAATTATTTAATTAACATTTTTTTTAATATGCATTAGAACTCCTATCTATCTTTTCTTCAAAAAATTAATGAAAAATTGATGATTGATAGTAAACGTAGAATGATTAAATATCTCTAAACTCTGAAATGAATATATAACAAGTATAAATACATACAGAGTAAATATACAAATCTAAATACTAATATATCTCATATCAGATAATTATTTATTCAATTTAAAATTAAACAATATTTGCTGAATCAATTTACAACATATAACTATAACAATTTACAACATATATGCTATAAACAAAATTTTTGCAAGTTCTAAGAATAATAAAATAAGAATAAATTAAAAAAAAAAAAAGTTTAGCTTTACAATGATGTGAAAGAAAATTTAATTTATGTGTATTTTTAAGCTAGTTGTATCTATTAAATAATTTTAAACACGTGTACAATTGAAATTTCATTTAAGCCAAATAAATTACATTACAAAAAATAGCTAAATTTCAGCCACTGTAAAATTATTATTATGAAGTAAAATCATACTTAAGCAAATTTTTTAAAATAATAAATATTTAAATGAAATCAATTAAATTGCTTTTTTAATATTTAATATTTGTATATATTTTAAATTTTTTTATAGATTATTTAATTTTACAAATTTAAACACCGCTTATACTATTAAACCGCTAATAAACACTGCTTATACTATTAAACCGCTAATAAACACTGCTTATACTATTAAACCGCTAATAAACACCGCTTATACTATTAAACCGCTAATAAACACCGCTTATACTATTATTCAAAATAGCATTATTACAATTAAAGTTATAAAAATAAACATTTGCAGAAAAATGATTTTTTTATTGCTTACAGTATTTTAAATTTAAGAAGAAAAGGAATAAGAACAAACTTCATTCCATGTAAATAATAATAAAAAATATCTTTTTAAATAAAACACGAGAACATTAAAAATAATAAGGTATTTTTCAAAAAAAAAAAAAAAAAAAAAACTTAGCAATGTAATATATAGTTATTTCTATATTCTTGATGTAATTTTTTCCTCAAAAATAAATAATATTAAAATAAAAGAAAAAATATCTGTATTTATTCAATTTTTGTATTCAAAATAGATTGTAAAATTCTAAATTTTTTCAAAAGCTAAAAATTACTATTTTTTTCATTTTTTATTATTATTTCTTTCAAAAGAAATTACAATGACGTTATTTTAAAAATTTTAATTACTATTTGATTATTTTGTTATCTAGTTAATAATAATAATAATAAATTATTGCTTCATTCCAAAATTTTAATTATTTTCTCTTATTAAATAAATTTTGTCTTTCATTTAAAAATCTGTACGTTTTTTCCAAATTTACATTTTTTCAACAAAATACAAAAAAATTTCAATTTATATTAATCATTTTAAATAACGCAACAACTGTATTTGCGTTCATTAACGTATCTGCTAACCTTAGATCAAAATTATTTAACAAATTTAATTATTTAAATACTAATTTAGAATGCTATAATTTTATTAATTCTGACAAATACATTAAAACTCTTGTTTGAATTTTGTTTATTTCGGTAGAAAAACAAGTCTAATAAACATTAGAATGTAAAACATTATACTTTAAAGAGAAATTTTAAAAAAATAATTTTTTTAAATATATGCGTAAAATAGGGGGGGGAAACCTCTCACGGAAATATACAGGATAACTTGGATTTTCACGTTATTTCCCATTTAAGGTCTTAGCGCCATCTATCGAGCGCCCTTTTAACTATAATTTGAATAAACTCCATTATAGTTTTTTTCCCTCAGTGTTTTCGCTCATTTAAAATTATAATTTTTTTTTTTTTTAAATAAGTTTTAAGTAGTGATATTTATTTAGTGATATTATATTTGATATTTAATGATTTTTTTTTATGATTTGATATTTAATAGTGATATTTATTATATTGATAATTATATTTATTATTAATATTGATATTTAAATTTACTAATTTAACACTACCATTTATAAATTCGATATATTTAAAAATAGAAGAGTTTGATAAATTTTTATAGTAAAAAAACCTTTTTTTTTAGACCTTAGATTATATTTTTATTCATAATAATTCATTCACATTTAAAATATAATGAATTAACTTCAATTTTTAATAATCATTGCAATATTTTTTAAACTTTATGTTTACATAAATTACATTAATTTATAGCTGATTCATTGATTTTAGTAAATTTTCATGTCCAACAAAACTAAAAATTAAAATTATAAACATTTTTCCCTTTGATAAATGCTACCGATTTTAATTATGAAAAGCAATATTTAATATTTTCTTTTTTCTATAAGACCGGAATTTGTTAAAAAAATATCACATAAGGCAATAGTTCTCAAAAAATTTTCATAATTTTTGGGATATTTAAATAAAATAAAATAAAATAAAAAAAAACGTTAACCATAACTTTTGTCATAAAAAGGTGCATTCCCTTATTATTTTTTCTATAATTTTTTTAAATTTTAATATTTAGTTAACATTTCTTTTAATTAAATAATATATAAATATTTTCATGAAAAAATGTATTCAGTTCTATACAAATTTTTAAACGTTTAAAAATAATAAAAACGGAAATAGAAATTATAGATCTGATTTATAATGAGAACTTTCACATTGTAAGTAAATAATTTTAAAAAGAATTAATCTTGATTTTGCCTGATTATATTATTTCTGGAACTTAACAAATTATTGCTATAGAAATCTCATATCCTCATAATCTTATAATTAAATGCTTTAATTTTATAATTTTAAAAATAAAAGTCGTCTGTTACCTTTTCTAGATTAATGCTAGAGATGTTTTAGATTATCCTTTCAAAATGATATTCGTAGAGTTTCAAAATAATAATCTCGTTAAAACTTAGTATTTGACACAATTGTCAATTACAATTAAATTTATTTAATAAAAATAAAACTTAATTAATAGATCTCTTTTCTTTGAAAAGTTGTGTATCAAATTCGAAGATGGCATTTTTTTTCTTATACATTATGCTTACTTATTTATTTAAATCCTTTTTTTTTTTCAAATTAAATCTTTTCCTAATACTAAAAACTTGTAAACAAAATTCTGCTGTATAATGATGCATCCAAGAGGAATTTAAATTATTAATATAATGTTGGTAAAAAGAGTTATGATACATTACTAATTACATTCAGCAATGTGAAATAAACAAACTTTTACAAATAAAAGTAAAAATAAATTTAAAAACAAATGAAGTAAACGAAGGCTAATAATGCAATAAGTAAACGTAATAAATAGTACCTATAATACTTTTTTAAGTAAACCTAATAATAGTTACTGATAAGTTATAGTTACTAATAAAAGAGTTATTATTATTACTTATTATTATTTTTTTCTTTATACAGTCGTTTAGGATTATATAATCAGATTCCGAATATATATAAATAATATACACTCAAGGGCAAATACATTATGACCACCTGTCAATAACGAGTTGGCCCACCTTTGGCGCGCAACACAGCTTCAACCCGCCTTGGCATGGATTAATACCATCACTTAATGCCAGTTAAATACCACTTCCACCTGATCACGTGCCTTCCACGTCATCCAGCCGAGTTCATTGCAAAATGTAGGGGTGGTCATAATGTTTTGGCTCTTGAGTGTAATTTCTAATATAATTTAATAATATATATATATAATAATTCGTAATATAATATAATTTCAGAATCCATTTAAAATATATGAAAAAATAAAAAAGTCAGGATCAAAAAGTGCTGAAATATTTAAAAAGTAAAAAAATTACGTGCGTAAATATGTAACTAAAGCTTTTCCAACGAATATATGCGTTACTTTTAACAATTTAATAGAATAATGTTCATCTTTGAAAAATTTGGAATTTAATGAAAAAAAAAAAAAAAAAAAAAAAAAATGAACAAATGATGTATACTACTATGTCCAAAAAGTAAGACCCATTTTCAATTTGAAATTCCCGGGGCTTATGAAATTTCAATTTTTTTTTCTCTTTTTTAGGTTCCTGGCACTGCAGTTGACATCTGTGTGAAATTTGACGTCAAAATATTTATTATTATAGTTTGAGTTACGCTTGGCTTTGTGTGACGCTAAAACTGAAAATGTCTAAAACTAACTAAACGCTAAAACTTTGAAATGTCCGAATTAATTGAGGAAAGAACTTGCATTCAATTTTGTTTGCGGAAACGTATAGAATATTGCAGAAGGTATTCGGAGAGCATTCCTATATCGGAAAGAAATGTTTAGAAGTGGTATAAACAGTTCAAAGAAGGCAGAGAACGCATTAAAGACGAAGAGCGCTGAGGCCAAACATCAACCTCAACCGACGAAGCTCACTTCCAAAAAAATTAAAGATTTGGTGCTTGCAAAACGTCGATTTACAATTAGAGACCTTGTTAATGATGTTGGCATTTCAAAAGGATCGGGCAATTCCATTTTGGGCCTCAAATGAGTCAAATTTCGAATGGTACCGAAAACACTAAATGAGCCAGCTTCACATTGATTCTTCGTGACTTTTCGTAAAAAATGAAACCCATATCGTTCCACAACCCCCTATTTACACCGTGCGACTTCTGGCTATTCCCAAAACTCAAAAGACCACTTTGGGACACCGTGTTGAGTCGATTGAAGAGATTCAACGTGAATCGCCGCGCGCTTTGAAGGCCATCCCTGCCGATGACTTTTTAGAATGCATTGAGAATTGGAAAAAGAAGTCGCCATAAGTGCAGTGTGTCCGGATGTGATAACTTTGAAGGCGATGAAATAAATTTGGAAGAATGAATAAAGAATATTTGAAAAAAAAAAAAAAAAAATGGTCTTACTTTTTGGCACAGTAGTATATTGCTTGTTTTAATAATTAGTATAATATGTTAAAAATAATAAAATTTACGATAGTTCAAAAATTAAAAGTAAATTAATAATTTATAAAACAACCTACATTTAAAAAAATTTATTATGCATTTCAATAAGAAAACATTTATTATACATATTTAATTATTTATCGGTCTTATTGGTTTCGATGTCCCTGATTAAAATTATTTATTTTCTTTCTAAAATTTATTAATAAAAAAATTTAATATTAAAAAAAATATTATTATTATTGCTTTGAGAAAGTCTTTTTTAAGACTTAAAGAAAATTTTGCTTAAATGCTGTTGAATTTAAAACGCTTTGACGAAACTTTTATATGATTTATACTTTTCCGACTACAACTACTTGTTTTTAAAATTTATTAACTATTTAATTAATAAAACAATTATTATGCATATTTACATCATTTATAGCAGGCCATTGATTGAAAATCGATGTCCTTGATTAAAATGATTTATTTTGTTTACAATTTTCTTCAAAAACTTTATTAATTAAGAAAGTTTTAAATTTAACTTTAATTTTTTAACATTTAAAAAATATTATTATTATTATTATTAAGACTTTATTAAAAGACTAAAGAGAATTTTGGCATAAATGCTATTGAATCTAAAACGCTTTGAAGAAACTTTTGCACAATTTAAACCTTTTCCACAGATGGTCGGTCATCTTGAAAATTATCAGATATTTGCACTGCATGCACTTGAGAAGAAACCGAAATGTGAATCCAAATTGCAAAAGCATGGCTCTGTTGATATATCCCACGGCAAAAAAAATAGAAACTTTATCATCTAAAAAAAGAAAAAAAAAAGTTCCCAATTTAGACAGGGCAACAGAAGAAAAGAATCGCGAGACCAAATTGACACGAAACCGAATCGACACCATCAAATCAAACATTGGGTTATAATTTTTTTTTTATAAAAGATACCGACACGCACACGACTCGTTCAATTCAATGGACTCGCCGCTCAATTTTCCTCACGTTGCGTAACCACAGGCACGTGCCAGTGTCACTTTCCATTGTTTCCGGAAGTCACGTGATCAGGCGCTTCCGACTGGAAGTCATAAAAATGGCGGCCGTAGGTGGGTCACGTGATAGGGGGCAAAGGCAGCACGTTTACCTATTTAGGAAATGTCCACTTAGCCACCCGGGAACTGATAGAGGGGTCTTTGGGTTTTGGGGGTTTTAAGTTAATATTTGAATTGATATGAGTATCAAAAAAATGATATTGATTTCTTTTTTTAAGGGAACAGTGATATAAAACAATCGAAAGATAGTAGTCACTTAAAATAATTAATGATCAAATCTGTTTAAATATCTTTATAACCGACTTTATTTGTTTAATATTTTAAGAGTGAGGCTCTCTGTTTCCAATTTCAATTAAAATAAATTTATTTATCACATTAAAACTAATAAATCTAGTTCATATCAGTAACATAAAGATAAAAGTAATACAGTCCTATTCAGTTTTGATAACATGTTATTAATCATTTTATAAATATGAAAAATTGTTTATACTGCAATTAGTAGTTGCTACTGTGTACTGTAATGATAATGCTAGAGATTCGATCACAGAAATTTCTTGTAATAATGTAGACCAGGGGTGGCCAACCCGCAGCTCGCCTTGAACATTTTTCCGGTCTATGATATTTATCACACTTTTGCAAAATATATTTATTTTATAATGGCCAAAGTAGTGAAAACCAATGTATTAAGAAAACACATTGTGTGTGCATCCATATGTTGAAATATTAACTGCCGAAATTGTGAGAAAAAAGTGAACTTTGATTTTAAAATCATATTCTTGCGAATGTGGGACAGATATTGATAATATAAGACATAATATACATCAGATATGTAGAGAAATTTTCCAATTTGAGAAATATGGCACAAAAAGTAGTCAGCACTTTTGTTTCAACTTACACTTGCGAATCGGTTTTTTTTTTTCTTTGAAAATGAAATTGACCCAACACAAAACACGTTCAAACATAACGGACCCTCCCCTGCAACACCCATTAAGATGTGCAAATACCCAAATTGAGATCGATTTGCAAAAGCTTCGTTTTCATTTTTTTTTTATTTCGTTTATATTTGTATATTTTTTATATTTCCTTTTTAGTGTTATATATTTCTTTACAATGTGCGTTTAGTATCATTATTATTGTAGTATCTGTGTTCACATGTAAGAATAAGAATAACTCATTATGTTTAAATTTTTCCGCAAAAAAAATGTCTGCAGTGTGTCTAAATCTAATACGGGGGTATATAATTTTATATGCGGCCCGCGGAGTTAGGATGCATTTCCAAAGTGGCCCCCAAGATCATTTGGGTTGGCCATCCCTGGTTTTAACGAAGACAAGTATCAAGTAAAAAATATTTTGCTGAACATAGATTATCTTTATATACCAAATGTTATTGAAAATTTGCCAATTTCATTTCATTGTAATGACTGCCATTGTTCAATCTGCCATTTTTTTTTTTTTTATTTTTTATTTTTTTTTTTTTTTTAAATATCGTTCTATTTTCTCTTCTTTTGCAAGTAAAAAGGGATTTTTTTTACATCATATTGCATTATAATGTTGTTAATATTGCAAATGGAAATCTCTATGTGTATAATCCAAGAAATTTGCCTGTATTTCCTAAAATGTAAAAATTTTAAATTTATAATACTCCAATTTTTTTCTTTAACTATTTCGACCAAAAGATCATACGAAAGTTCTTATTAGGTATATTTACTTAAATTGAAACTTTATTTTTGATTGTTAAATTGTGTTTTCAAATTAATTAAATTAATCAAATTCTTCCCCCAAACACCGAAAAAAAAAAAAAAAAAAAAATTATGAATTGAAATGTCGTCATAGCTTTTTAGGCATTTTTATTTATTTTTATACATAAGTTGGCATCTTTAGACATTTTTATTTATTTTCTACATAATTCGGCACCTTTAGACATTCTTATTTATTTTTCAACATAATTTGGCAGCTTTAGACATTCTTATTAATTTTTATACATAGTTTGGCATCTTTAGGCATTCTTATTCATTCCTAATTTGCTCTTAATAAATATTACTTTTTTCAATTTTTTTTTTTTCCGTGAGCCAGATTAAAAATTGTTTTAAAAATTATCTTCGAATTAAAATAACTTTTGTATATATATATTTTTTCTTTTTTGGAATATTTGATTATACAGACATAAATTATTTTAATTACCTTTTATTTACTACATGCTTATTCTAAATGCTTAATTCTTTTTATTTAGACATGCATTTTTATTTTTCAGTTATGAAAGTTATGAAATTAATTACATATTTATATCTGGTATTTTTGTAACTAATTATTTTTTTACGACTTTAAAATTAAATTTTCCAAACTAAAATATATGTATATCATTTCACTGAAATTGGGTAGCGCTCATCATATCAGCTAGTTTCTTTATCAGATATAAAGGCGAAACTAATTAACTAACTCCCCGACACTACAGTCCATGTTTCCACAATGGACTTCCTAACAACACGACTTGAAAGTCGTCTATCTCGAAATTTGGTTTTCCAATGTGTGATCAAATTAGGTTCTTCAGATCCTTTTCCACTTCATCAATCCATCTCATTTTTTGGCCTTTCTTTTTTCTTTGGCCCTGGCACTTCCCCTTGAAAATCTTCTCTGTGCCTCTGCTATCGTCCATTCTCTCTTTGTGTCTTAGCCATTGAATTCTCTTTGATTTTATATAATTTGTGATATCCTTTTCTAAAAATAATTTTGCAATTTCATGATTGTAACGCCTCCTACAAACATCACCCTTTTTGATAGGTACAAATATAGCTCTTAAGATCTTCCTCTCACAAGCTATCAACATTTTCTCCTATATAGTTGAAACATTAATATTAATTTTAAGAAATGTATGTTTCTGGGATCAATACTTCGAGAAATTTTCTTACACCTATATATCTTATAAGACTTGTAATCATTCCAATTGGAATATTTTTTTGTTTGAAATTTTGTGAAGGCAACTGCTTTTTTAAATTTCGTATATGTGTGTTGATTGCGGAAAATCTTCAATGTGATCAATATTTTTTTTTCATTTATTCTAAAGCATGTTTTAAAAAAAAAATTCATGAAGATAAAAGTAAAAAATTTTTTTTAATGAAAATTTTAGAAATTTGTGGTAAAAATGGCCCATTTCGTTAATAATTGTTGAATATTTAAGAGGGCAGAAATTTTTAGAATAAAAATTATAGAGGATTAACAATATAAAGAACTGTAACTTTATCTTTTTATAATTTTATCTAATCTAGTGTTTTTGTTAAAAACCTTTGTCCCAATTAAAGAAAACTCATGTTTTATTACTGTAATATATAAATTAATATTTTCATACAATGTTCATTTCTTTTAAATTCTCCACCACCCAGTTATTGATTAAGAATAATGTTAGCAACAAAAATTACTGGAAGTTGTCCAAGTCTTCTTGCTTCTCAGGAAGTTTACCTTTTTTATGTTTGGCAGCAACTTCCGAGTGACTCAATTAGGAGTTCATTCATTAATTCAGCGGAAACCACACGAGGAATTTAAACCACTGCCTAGGATTACTCTCTCCAATCGAACGACCTTCCCCACCCCATTCACAAGTACAACTAGGCGTAGCCTAGCTGTCCTAGTAAAAAGGCACCCCCCCCACCTTTTCCATCTAAAACCCCCCCACCAACAACACTGAAAAGCCGGGCTTTGCTTCTACACATGTACTACGTGGTTGTTATTCACATGTTAGCAGCAGCACAATGCCTTCACAATCAGTTGTTCATTTCGCCAACCATTCCTATTTTATAGACTCGCTTCCAGAAAAGACTTTTTCCAACTTTTGTTGTTAATTTTTTGTCGTCTGCACCCTCCCCCCTTCGTCATTCCCCACTTGCGGCATTGCCAAACCTAAATCCGGTCCGAAATGGTGACATTCGAATTGTAAGAATGAATTTTTTCGTCGTCAGGCGGAATTGCCAAAAAGGAACGAAAACGGAAGAGACCATGCCCTTTTGCTGCTTGGGTTCGATATATTATAATCCAATCACTATAAGCAGAGGGATGTATTTTTTGAATGGATACATATGTATTTATACTTGTGTATGGATATGTGTTGGAGGTTAAAGGACTCAGAAAGGACTGTAGTAAATCATAAGGGGGGAGGGGGCAGCAGAACAAGAAGAATTGGGTGATATGGAGATTTGGCATCAAGATCTGGAAAATAAGACGCTAAGTTGACGGTTGACCCTCATAATGAAAAAAGGGACTAAGCTCAATATTGGATTAAAGTTGTCAAAATGGTCAAGATTTCCATAAGAATACGGGTTGGTGATAGAGGATCAAGTTACTGACTGGACCACCAACAAGTGATTGGCGCTTTGCTACTTTCTTATAATGCGAATATTGAATTTTGTACACTATCATGAATTTTTAAGCTTTCAGATGATATTTAGAAATTTCAGATAGGCAATATCGTTTTTTCATTTACCCTGTAAACCAGGGGTGGCCAACCCAAATGATCTTGAAAATGAAAATGCATCAGAACTCGGCCGGCCGCATATAAAATTATGTATTCCCGTATTAGATTTGGACCCACTATAGACATTTTTCGGAGTGAAAAATTGAAGCACAATGCGTTATTGTTATTGTGTTTACTATAATTCTTACATGTAAACATAGATAATATAATAATAATGATACTAAACGCACATTGTAAAGACATATACAACACTAAAAATGAAATCATTAGAAAACATTTATTTTGTTAGTGCGATAACTCTTTCACTTATCTTTTGCAAATCGATGCGCGCGCATCATGAGTTCGCAGAATATAATTTAATTATTCTGTGAACTCATAACTAAATTCATAAATAAAACAGGCAATATCTGTCCTATATTCGCAAGAACATTATTTTAAAATCAAAGTTAATTTTTTCTCATAATTTCAACAGTTAATTTTTTAATATATGGATGCACGCATAATGTATTTTTTTAATACAATAGTTTTCACTACTTTGGCTATTATAAAATAAATATATTTTGTAAAAGTGTGATAAATATCACGGGCAGGAAAAATGTTGAAGGAGGGCCGAGGGTTAGCCATCACTGCTGTAAAAAAAATTTGAATTCTTTGTAATATATTAATTTTAAAAATTTTGGTTGGAATTTGCTATGACATTTTGTTGTCATTGTTAAAGAATACACTTATAAAAAAGTATATATGAATGTTAATAACTTAATTAATCACCAAGGATATATTTGGAAATTTTCGATTAATAAATTTCGAATAATTAATGCGATAGATTTTTGATGAATTAATGTGCAAATTAATGAAGATTTATCTTTAATTTTTGTGAATTAATTGTAAAAATCCTTTTAGAAGTAATATATGCTACTTTATACTGGTAAACAGGATGTGATTCTTGGACTTTTAACCTTTAAGCTTCTTCCCTCTCCTTATTGAACTGTATTGTTTAAAATGGACACATTCAATGATAAAAATAATTAATTTAATTGAAAGAATTATTGTAATTCAATTTAAAATGTGCAACCATAATATATAAAAATTACATAAAACTCTTCTTTATATAAAAAAAAAAATGCGTAGAAATTCATTTCAGACTTGATTTGAGTAAAAACATGTTTTAGTATCTGGAGTAAAATAAAAATTTCTAAGAGATATTTCACAGCTATTAATTCAGGAAAGTCACTTCAGGAGAAAATTACAGGGTATTCAATGCTTTTATTTTTAAATACGGTATTTTTTAAGGATACATTAATCTATTCTAAATGAATTAATATATATATATATATATATATATATATATATATATATACTAGAAGACCCGGCCACGCGTTGCTGTGGCTTTCTTGTATTTCGTTCAATTATTAGATACTATAATTGGTATTGTTATCGTTTACTGTCGCGGTTTGATTTGTTGACATGAGGGCCCTCTCAGCACGTCTACGTCGTACCTCACGCCTACGGGTATTGTTGAGGTTAGATTTTTTTGGTGGCATTTTACTGAAAATGATAATCGAAAAAATACAATACAATTAAAATAAAATCGAGATATAATAATAAATGACTTAAAAAAAAATTCACAATAAAATGTAAACGATTGTTTAAGGTACACGAACACGTTCGAATGAATTTTTTTGAAATTTTTTATCTTTGTACACATTTTTGGATTGAATGTATCTAAAAACTAATGATTTCACATAAAAAAATTTCATTATTATTTTTTTTTATTTTTATTTTTATAAGCTAAAATAAGGGTAAAAATGGCCAAAAATTGATACTGTTACAAAACATGATAACTCAAAATCAAATCAATATTTTTTAAATTTCTAAGTTTGTATTTGTTTGTACTAACATATTACAGGGAATGGATCTCTGGTAAATTTATATCTTTATTATTTTGTGCTAGTTTAAATGCTGTCTACACAAAATTCTTTCAAAATTTGCATGTCATTCCAAGCTTAACAATTAAAATAAAAAATACTTATGTAGCTATAATCATTTCAGAGTTTTATTACCTGTAAACATTTATGATAAACATAAATACAAAGTTTTGTAACATTTGGATCAAAATTACTTGTGTTATGGTGCTTCACATGAAAACAAAAAGCATAAAAATTCATTCTGAGAAAAAGTTAAAAACAACTTTTAATTGGCGATATTACTTTTAAAAATGTTGTAAATATATTAAAATGCCATTGAATTATCAAGTTCATAGTCTTATTTATTAAAAAATATAGTTTTATTTTTCCTTAAAGCTCTAAATATTTTCTGAGCTTTGTTTTGAAAAAGTTAAAATTTGCTCAACATAATTTTTTTTTACAACTTCCTCCTATTTGCAAAGGCTTTTTAATATGAAATGACCTGGATTTAAAATATTTAGCCTTTTTTCAAGTGTTTTGATTAAATACATTCAAAACCTTTGAACTTCACATAAAAATATAAACTTTAACTATTTTTTATACAATTTATTCTTTAAAATATGGATAAACATTGCAAAAATGTGATATTGTTGCAAAACTTGATAATTCAAAAATAAATAAAACATGAATAGTTTTTTCCTTTGCAAATATTTTTATGCTGGGAATATCCTTATGTAGGTAATATACTGTTTTCAAATTTATATCTTAATTATTTATACATTTTTGTATGCTTAAAGTTTGTCGACACAAACTTTTTTTTTACATATTTACAAAAATTCTTAGTTTAAAAACTGAAATAAAAATAAGTTATGAATTTAGGTTAATTTCCATGTTCTATTCCTTTCATACATTTAAAGAAAACTTTTACATGAAGTTTCAAAGAATTTAAATAAAAATATATGGGTATTATGATGTTTTGAAGGAACACAAAATGCATAAAAATTCAAATAAGAAATAATTAAAACCAACTTCTAAATGTAAATAAAAACAAATGTACATACATAAAAATGTTATTGAGCTTTAAATTCTCCTTTATTAATATAAACACTTATTTAGTTGTGTTGTTTCCTTTAAATAACTTCCAACTTAAAAGTATCATTTATCAATTTTTCTTCGACAATATTCAAATCACTCACATTTATAACTCAAATTCTTTGTTTTTCAAATAACAAAAGTTTAAAAAAAAAAAATGTCCTTGATTTTCAACTTGAAACTATTATAATACCTTTTATAAAATTTTAATGTTATCATTATATCAAATAATTGCAGAGTTTACTTCATTTTGACACTTTTCAAAAAATGCTTAAAATTCATCATATTTCTTTAAAATTATATTGTCTATATTATATTATCTTGCAGATCACATTTCATTTTAGAATTCTTAATCAAATAAAACACATGTTGACAAACTTTAAGTATAGAAAAGTTCAATGTTTTTTTTTCATTCAGTATATTTTATTCCAATTCAAATTTAGAATTTTATGATGAAAGAAATCACAAAACAAATGGAAAAGTTAATGAGCTTTATTGTCTATATTATATTATCTTATAGATCACATTTCATTTTAGAATTCTTAATCAAATACAACACATGTTGACAAACTTTCTCAAAAAATGCTTAAAATTCATCATATTTCTTTAAATTTACAAAAATTCTTAGTTTAAAAACTGAAATAAAAATTGAGCTTTAAATTCTCCTTTATTAATATAAAAACTTATTTATTTGTTTTGCTTTCTTTAAATAACTTCCAATTTAAAAGTACCATTTATCAATTTTTCTTCGACAATATTCAAATCACTCAAATTTATAACTCAAATTCTTTGTTTTTCAAATAACAAAAGTTTTTAAAAAAAATGTCCTTGATTTTCAACTTGAAACTATTATAATACCTTTTATAAAATTTTAATGTTATCATTATATCAAATAATTGCAGAGTTTACTTCATTTTGACACTTTTCAAAAAAATGCTTAAAATTCATCATATTTCTTTAAATTTACAAAAATTCTTAGTTTAAAAACTGAAATAAAAATAATCTATGAATTTAGGTTAATTTCCATGTTCTATTCCTTTCATACATTTAAAGAAAACTTTTACATGAAGTTTCAAAACATTTAAATAAAAATATATGGGTATTATGATGTTTTAAAGGAACACAAAATGCATAAAAATTCAAATAAGAAATAATTAAAACCAACTTCTAAATGTAAATAAAAACAAATGTACAGACATAAAAATGTTATTGAGCTTTAAATTCTCCTTTATTAATATAAAAACTTATTTATTTGTTTTGCTTTCTTTAAATAACTTCCAATTTAAAAGTACCATTTACTGCATTTTGACACTTTTCAAAAAATGCTTAAAATTCATCAAATTAATATTATCAATATATTATATTATCTTGCAGATCACATTTCTTTTTAGAATTCTTAATCAAATAAAACACATGTTGACAAACTTTAAGCATAGAAAAGTTCAATGTTTTGATTCACAACTTTTCATTCCATATATTTTATTCCAATTCAAATTCAAACTTAGAAAATAAAAAAATATTGATAATCAAATCAGGTAATACTTGCATACATTTGATTTATTTCGCATAGAAATAATATAAATTTCATACATTATAATTTTCACAACATTTAAAGTAGTACATAAAACAATAATATTCAGAATTTTACGGTTATGTAGTACAGGCATCAGGACACGGCGCCATTTAAAAATAGTCATTATATTGTTCGAAAAAAAAAACACTACACTGTTGCCACTACATTGGTCTGCCAAAGAAATTTTAAAAATATTTAGGGGTGGACCCCCTTATCACTTAGGGGTTTAAAAAATAGATTACGACCGATTCGCAGACCTACCAAATATGCACAAAAATTTTCATAAGAATCGGTCGGGCCGTTTCGGAGGAGTTTGGCAACAAACACTGTGACACGAGAATTTTATATATTAGATATATATATATATATATATATATATATATATATATATACGAAAATCCTTCCGCAGTGGGACAATTGTCCTTGATAAAATTATTCATCTTCCATGTGACACAATGAAGTAGGTACATATGCTGTGTTTTTTAACCTAGTGGCCAATTTTGGTCAAGCTGCTCTAAATAAATCGCAGTATTTCAAAATGGAATGATAAAAAAAAATTATATAATCAATTAAAATTGCTTCTGTTAAACATTAAAAAGCAAGTAAAAGATTCAGAATAAAATAAATTGAAAAGTATCACAAAACAAACTTTAAATATAAGGCACAAAAACCAATATGAGACACAAATGAAAAAAGATTAATATTGGGAGTGTCTTCCAGTAAGTCAGATGAGGCAGGATGTTCATTACCAAAAAGAGTGGGTCGGATTGTATTGAATTTTTGGGCACTCGACTAGTATACGTTTAATGGGCGAAAACAATGTCACATGCGGAACAAGCTAGAAGAGGTGCGGATATGGGACATAAAAAACAATATGAACGACATGATTATCACGCACACATACATACAAATTATGTATACATAATTATATGTAATAATGATAATAATAACATACACGATCTTGAACAATTATGTTCTTTCTCTTTTTTGAGGGGACTGAAAGTGATGTATTTTATGGTTTATGTATAGGGATAAGGTTTATGGGTTTTATCAATGTGATTTTATTGTATTTCTTTGAAGCACATGAAAATTACTGTAACGCATACTCTTGTGACTTTTTTACGCAAACTGATTGGGTTTATTGTTTATTGCTCCCCCTTTCTATTTTGATTTTTATATCGATATATTGTGTCCTTTATATGTATTATATATATATACATATATATATATATACACTCAAACATTATGACCACCTGTCAATAACGAGTTGGCCCACCTTCAACCCGCCTTGGCATGGATTAGTACCAGTTAAATACCACTTCCACTTGATCACGTGCCTTCCACGTCTTCCAGGCGAGTTCATTGCAAAATGTAGGGGTGGTCATAATGTTTTGGCTCTTGAGTGTATATATATATATATATATATATATATATATGCTTGTGTGTGTGTGTGTTGGAGACAAATAGAGAGGGAGATGATATGTGTTTATGTATACGTGGATGTGTAACAAGATAGGAGGTCACTACAATGTATAATGGGAAGCCAAGGGAATCAATCAGCAAGCAAATGAATAATCATGAATCTATTACTTCTTTTTACACGGAGTTTAACGAGATGGGATCCAGTTTCTGGTGGCAAATATAAAAGTAAATAACACGTCTGAAGGCGTGTGAAAATTGTGTCTTCTAGTTAGAACGGATGATAGTCAAAACAAATTATTAAATACAATTAGGTTAGCTTTTTACTGAGAATTTAAAAAAAAAACACGAAAAGAAGTGTAGAAATCAGAAATTATAGAAAAGCAAAGAGCTAAAGTTCGATGATAAGATGTGAAAAGAATGCAGAGTTAATGGGTTTAGTGCAAGCAATTGAATTTTGCAATGTGTGTAATGTAACGTGTAGTAGACGTGTAGTGTCAGAAAACTATTTATTTCAAATAATTCTATCTTGTTCAGATTTTCAACGAAGAGATTTGCAACAAATTCTCTCCTTTGCAAGGTGCTCGCGCCTTATAGTTCGTGAAAAACTGCTGTAAAAAAGAAATTTTGTTAAGATATGCTTACAATTGCAGATATTATATTTATTCGATACATTCTTACACAAATATGTATGATGCAGGTACAATTTTTATTACCTCTTAAAAAAAAATGTGACTTCTAAGAATGTAAAATAATATGAAAGAAATACAATTTTTTTACTATATTAACAACGAAAAATAGTGAATAACACATATAGTTCTATACGTGAAACTGTATAGAAATAAAATATTTGTTTTCAATAAAAATTGGTTTTTTTAAAATCCATTTTGAAGATAGAGAGGGGGGAGAGATGCTGAAATAAAGGTGTCTTTTATCTCAAAATATTTTATACACAATTACTTCAAGGAAAAATTATGAGCTTGTTTTCCAAACTTTCCGCAAGCACAGGCTTTAAGTATACCTCACATTCATAAACCATGTTTCGCAGCAAAACATTTCAATAAAGATTGCCAACGCCATTGATATCATGTTACACTAAATAGTGAAATCATGTCGAAAACCGATATCGCACCAGCAACATTATCTTATTATCAGCCATAAAACTTTATTTTCCCTCTAAAAAAGTACATAGGGAACATGATCATCTGAAACTTTAAAAAAATTCCCCATTTTGAAAAAAAAAAAAAATAAATAAATAAAAACATACTTCCATAGGGTGAAGGACATAACAATAATAATAACAATAATAAACGTGAAAAAACCAACTCCATAGCAAACAAGACCAACCACACTGGGACATCCCCTCATTCTTTCTTGAAGATCTAATTTATGGATGTTGACGAGAAACTTCAGGACATCCAGAACTAAGAAGAAAGGCTGTACATTGAAGGCGTGCTCCTGTGGTATACCAAATATATACTCTATACAGAGAGGCGTGAGACTATCAAAAAAGGTGAAGCGATTATGGATTGAAAAGTTTTGCCCTTTTTTTTGTGTGTGTGTGTGGGTTTTTTTTTTCACCAGGGCCTGGCCGGTCGGGGAAAGGTGCGGTACCCACAACCCCCCATCTCAAGAAAAAGGTAGGAGGATTGAGAAAAAACCACACCAAATAGCCAGCCCACAAAAAAAGTCTGCGCAGGGCTTGGCTCTTTATTTTGCTGAGAATTGAAAGATTTATGAGACTGCAAACGCTTTCTGCCAGGATGTTTTGGATGGTGGCTTATTTGCAGGACAGTTGGTCATCATGCAAGTGTGGGAAAGATAAAAATAGAACAATAACAATGTATAAATTGGACCATCTTTTATTAAAATAATTAACATAATTTCAAGGAAATGACATCTATGCAGAATTCAATGTGCATCCTTAAATCAGGAGTGGCCAAACCGCGGCTCGACTTGAACATTTTTTCGGGCAATGAGATTTATAACATTTTGCCCATCGGCCAAGTAAAACATATATATATATAGCATATAAAAAAAGTATTTCGTTTTAAGCTAATTTTTCTGTAAAAATTATTCAGAATTTTTTGAAATATATAAAGTTTTTTTATTTAAAACAATAATTGTCTTCGTACAATACAACTTACAGAACTAGCGAGGAGGCTTACAATTGCATGTAAAGGAACAACAAGTTAAAATTTATTATAATAATAATATAGAATTATAAATTGATGAAAAATGATCATTTAAACTAGGGGTGGCCAACGCGCGATCCGCCTTTAACATTTTTCCGGCCCGTGAGATGTATCACACTTTTACAAAATGTATTTATTTTATAATGGCCAAAGGAGTGAAAACCAATGTATTAAAAAAATACATTATTGGTATATCCATATAGTCAAAAATGAACTGTCGAAATTATGAGAAAAAATTAACTTTGATTTTAAAATAATATCCTTGCGATTATATGACAGATATTGCCTGTTTTATTTATGAGTTTACAGTTATAAGTACGCAGAATTTAATTAAATTATATTCTGCGAGCTCATCATGAGTGGAGAAACTAATATCGCACTAGTAATATATATATATATATTTTAATGATTTCATTTTTTCTTATTTTGCTTATATTTATATATCTTTTATATTTCATTTTTAGAGTTATATTTCTTTACAATGTGCATTTAGTATCATTATTTTTGATTATCTATGTTTACATGCAAGAATAATAGTGAACACAAAAATAATAACTCATTATGTTTCAATTTTTCACTCCAAAAAAATGTCTATAGTGGGTCTAAATCTAATATGGGGATATTATATGATCCGCTTTATTTGAAACAATTTCCATTTGAAACAATTTGCATTCCATTTTTTCCAAAGATGGACTTTCAAATAAAACGCACCAAAACGTAATATAAGAAATATGAGATGATTATCTTGTCTGATCCTGATATGAATATTTAATATGTTTATGTCCTATAGTTAATTAAGATTCCGAGTGACTGGAATTCGATGCCGCAGGTGTCTGGTTAGAGTCCCGCCATGGATGCTTGTAGTAGTTCGGAATCCACTTTAAACCGTAGGTTCCGATCTTATAAGACTGTAAAATGTTGGGCGTAGGCCTGACAACCTTACCTTGTAAAAGGAAAGTCTCTGTCTCGAAATCTGTCAGTGGGCAGACGGCCTTGGCCCACCATGGGCTGCAACACCAGGGAGTTAGTTAGTTAATTAAAAATGTTAGGAAAATGCAAAAAAAAAAAAATACTTAGTATGCCTTTTGATATTAATAATTAATAATAATTTTATGCAGTTATTTTTAATAAAATAATTTTGAGGCTGTATATTCTATTTCTTGTAACCTTATAAAAAGAAATATTTCTATATCCTGATTTATAATAATTATTCCTGTCCATTGATTGATTGATTAATTAGTCAGTAGTTTAATAATCGAATGACGATTGATCCAATCCATCATGCTTTACGTTGATCAATTAGCAATTCATCCAATTTATTATCGTTTAATAGACAGTAACACTGATTCAGTTTAAATGTATTGGTTCTGTAGTTTGACAGTCTTACAGAAAATCATCGCTTCAAAAGGAGCTTTTAATGAATATTTATATCGCTTAACTTTGAAATAATATTGTTACAAAAACTCAATTATCTATTGCTGAAAATTTAGTTTCAAGAAATAATATTGATGATAAAAATACTGTATTACCTTTATAATTAATGCAATTGTATGTGTTTATTGTATTTCATTAAAAGAATAAAAATAATTTAAAGGAGATGGTGTCTAATAATGTTTCAACTCGACAATTTTTTACAAAATATAACAATTCCAAAATTAAAAAGTTTAGTTTACCTGTAAATATATTTGGCACATCATAATTCATTTGTTTTCCTTTAAGCAGTTTTCGATAAGATTAAAAAAAGAATTAAAGTTTTCCAGGTATCTTACAATTCAAATAGAAAGTTTAAAACTTGTGTTTATCACTCCCATAATTATAAGTTAGTGTATTATTTGAAACTTATTAATTAGATAAATTTAAAGAAATATCGTGCATATTTTTAGTAAATTTTTTAAATATTTATTTTCATTTCTATATAATATAATTTTATAATAGTATTTAATATATTTTTTTTTTAATTTTCAAATGTTTATTTTTAGTAATTTTTTAATCTATCTATCTATCTATATCTCTATCTATCTCTTTATCTATACATCTATCTATCTATCTCCCTCTCTTTCTCTTTCTATCTATCTATATATATATATATAAAGTGTAACTTTTATTCAGCATAAAATTTTACCCTTTTTTAAGAATGGTAAAAACAAGTTTTGTGAAGTATTATTCTTTTTAAAATGGAAAATTAAAAAAAGCTCAAATATAATTTAAACGTATACTTTAATAAACTACAAGAAATAGTGTTTATATCTTGTTTTTGGAAACTTTACGAAAACCTTGTTGGTCAAGCAATTAGTATAGACAGTTTACATCATAAAAAGAAGCATCTAGTGGATTTGGATTATTTTATTTACATTTAAAGATAAAATGCATTAAACTTTCTTAAAATTAATTTCTTTATTGGAAATTTGGTTTTATTATCTAGTAGTAGATTTGTTAAAATAATTGTTGACTTATATAAATAAACCATCGAATTCTTTGTAGCCAAATAATCTAAAAACATAAAATAAAAATAAACTCAAAAGCACTACAGATTTGTAATTATATGTTTTAGGAATGATGTTAATTATACTTGTACATCCGAAGTTCAAAATCAATCTAAAGATTTATTAATAATTACAATATGTATTATCAGAATGGTAAACGATTCAAACTGTCAGTTTTTAATTTTATTGGAACTACTGCCTTATTAAATTTTTATGTTATATTACACTGAAGTGACAAAAGTCATGGGATACCTCTTAATATCGTGTCGGCCCTCCTTTCGCCCGGCGAAGTGCAGCAACTCGACGTGGCATGGACTCAACAAGTCGTTGGAAGTCTTCTGCAGGAATATTGAGACATGCTGTCTCGATAGACGTCCATAATTGTGAAAGCGTTGATGGTGCAGGATTTTGGGCACGAACAGACCTCTCGATGATGTCCCATAAATGCTCGATGGGATTCATGTCGGGCGATCTAGGTGGCCAGATCATTCGTTGGAATTGTCCAGAATGTTCTTCAAACCAATCGCGAACAGTTGTGGCCCGGTGACATGGCGCATTGTCATCCATAAAAATCCCATCGTTGTTTGGGTACATGAAGTCCATGAATGGCTGCAAGTGATCTCCAAGTAGCTGAACATAAGCATTTCCAGTCAATGTTCGGTCCAGTCGCACCAGAGGACCAAGTCCATGCCATGAAAAAACAGCCCACACCATTACGGAGCCACCACCAGCTTGAACAGTGCCTTGCTGACAGTTTGGGTCCATGGCTTCATGGGATCTGCGCCACACTCGAACCCTACCATCAGCTCTTACCAACTGAAATCGTGACTCATCGGACCAGGCCACGGTTTTCCATTCATCTAGGGACCAACCGATATGCTCACGTACCCACGAGAGTCGCTGCAAGCGATGTCGTTCTGTCAGTAAAGGCACTCGAGTCGGTCTTCTGTTGGAATAGCCCAAGAAAGCCAAATTTCTCCGCACAGTTCTAACAGACAAGTCCCTTGTACGTCCCACATTGATTTCTGCGGTTATTTGACGCAGTGTTGCTTGTCTGTTAGAATTTATGACTCTTTGCAGACGTCGCCGGTCTCGGTCGTTAAGTGCAGGCGGTCGACCACTGCACTGTCCATGGTGGGATGTAATGCCTGAAATTTAATACTCTCGGCACACTCTTGACACAGTGGATCTGGGAATGTTGAATTCCCTAACGATTTCCGAAATGGCATGACCCATGCGTCTAGCTCCAACTAACATTCCGCGTTCAAAGTCTGTTAATTCCCGTTGTGCGGTCATCATCACGTCAAAACCTCTTCACATGAATAACTTGAACAGAAATGAAAGCTCTGCGAAAGCACTGCGCATTTATACCTGTTCTACGCGATGCTACTGCCATCTGAAAATTTGCATATTGCTATCCCATGACTTTTGTCACTTCAGTGTATAACTTTAGCAATGAAAAAAAATTTAAAAAAAATATTAACCAGCAAATCGAAAGGCTACTTCGACTTCATTCTTCGTTGGAAATATATATGATAAAAGAAATGCAAGCCGTTTTACATGGTAAGTACAATCCAATCTTTTGATGAAAGAAGCTTTAAAAAAAAGCAATTTTTGTGGTTTCATAAATTTGGAAAGCAACAAAGTTTATAAAGCAGTATTTGAAAGAGTTTGATTTTATTTTTTTAAAAAGGACACTTCTTCGTTGACTGGACAAGGAATGACTATCATTTCATGAAATGGGGGAAAATATTCGTTGATGATATGATTGATAAATGTTTTTTTTTTATTTATTTACATTAGTCTTTTGGAAAATATTAATACTTTCTTTCTTCTTACTCATCTTCGTACGAAATGAGATTGATATAATTATTTATCACTTGAAAAAAAAACATTTTTTTAATTTAAAGATATTATATTTAATTTTGAAAGTGATGGAAAATTACATTACATACAAGGGATATATCCTAAAGAAATTTTCAAAATAAATTTAAAGTAGATTTATTATTTTTATTATTTTAGAATTATTTATTATTTTTTATTTGTTTTAGACATTATTGGTCTAATAAAAAATTATTTTTGTTAGACCATTAACGCTTTTTTCTTTGAATTGATTACTTTTATTTTGCTTATTATAAAAATTTTCTAGTCATTAGTTTTTTTATGTTTTCACAAATAAACAGTAGATTTTGGAAATGATTTTGATTCATGTGATTAGAAACACCATTGACTTTAATATAATTAAAAATAAAAATAAATACATAAATATCGTTGTAAATTTGTATATTATTTAATAATTTGTTTATTTAAAAAAATTAATATAATTTTTTCACTGGTGTCAACTTGCCTGATTGAACATACAGAGGTCATAAGGATTCTAGATATGTTTTCTCACATGTTTTCAAAATTGCAGAAGACTCAGATTGCCAACTTTTAATTTTATTGTACCCCACCCTTGCCGAGTTTTGCAATTTTTGTGTTGGGTCATACCATTGCTCTCAGTAGAAAGTGAAACATTAATCAACAAATTGAAAAGGCTGCTTCGGTTCCTTTACATACCACTTCAACTGGATCACTGCAACATAACAATGCAGCGAACACAATTGCAATTACATGGTAGGTTCTGCCCATTCTTTTGCTGAGAGCAACTTAAAAAGAGCAACCCTTGTGGTTCCACCGAACCTTGTAATCTCAACAAAGGACACAAAACAGTGTCTCAAGACGTCCGAGTTTTTACCACCGAAAAGAACACCTCAGTGGTTACATGGCTCATTGACCGGACGCCATTGCATGAAATGAGCCAAAGAAAGGAAGAAAGGCCCCTGCAAGGCATTGAAAGAAGGCACCATGACCGATGAGGCTGCGAAAATGTGTGCCCTTTCTCACTCCTATCTCGTTCTTTTGAGGCACTATTAGGCACGCTGGGGTACCTCGAGTGTTGGTGCATTATCCATGGTCGTCCTGGCTTGTGTACCGCGTGTTGATTTGCACGCTCGAATCGTGGCGAATGAATTGGACATGCTTACTTTGTAGCATTGGAGACGGTTGTCTGTGTGGTGTAAAGGTGCCGACTGGTGTAGGATTTCACCTGTAACATGTTCTGATTATAAAGATGTAAAGAACGAACATTGTGTAAGAGCGGATGTCCTTTTTTCTTGTGTGTATGTGCAAGCTCTGAAGGTTTTAAGCATGAATTTTTGAGAACTGTTCAGTGAAACTTGTAAGGAATCTCTGACTAAACTTTGAAGAGTTGATATACAGACATGAAGACATTAAAATTAACAAATATGAAGATTAACAGACATCAAGACATTAAAATTAAATAACATGACGATTAACAGATATGAAGACATTAAAATTAAACAACAATGAAGATTAACAGGCATGAAGACATTAAAATTAAACAACATGAAGACACAAACAACTTTAACAGACACGAAGACAGACGATGATAATAAATGAAAAATTATCATCTTAAAAACTAAAGAGTGATAGACAACTTAAAATGAAAACCTTACTATCATACACAGAGGCCATGATACATTCGTTCTGTTTCATTTAAGTCCTGCAGGTTTTAAACATGTATTTTTGAGAACTGATCAGTGAGACTTGAAAGGAATCTCTAACTAAATTTTGAAGACCTCATATACAGACATGAAGTCATTAAAATTAAACAACATGAAGACACAGACATAACATAACATACACAAACAACATTAACAGACATGAAGACAATAAAATTTTCAAATTGACAATTAATGTTTTTTCCCCATGATATACAATGATAATGAATGAAAAATTGTCATCTTAAAAGTTAATGGGTGATGGATAACGTAAGAGGAAAATTTTATCATACAGAGGCCATGAATCAATTCGTTCTGTTTCATTTAAAAATTATTTAAAATCAAATGGGTGATGAAATGAAAAATCTAATTTTACCATCATACGAGAAGATATGAATCAGTTCGTTCTGTTTCATTTAAAAAGTTCATGACCTTTTAAAATTTCGTGAAAAAAAATCACGCAATCATTCTCATCCAGCTAACTAAATTACCTGTATGTAACATTAAAAAAAAAATAATAAAAAATAAAAGTAAAATATTGTATCGCATTGCGTTCAACGGGACAGTAAGAAACCCAATTGGAACACGTACAAGCACTTTATTCTGGAAAGGGAAAAATAACTTTTTGTGGAGTGTTAGTCGTTTAATAAGTCGTTCAACAAGCTTCCGAATGGCCTATTCAAACCAATAAACCCCTCCTAAGGAAAAAAAATGAAGAAAGAAACCGAACTTCATATTCAACTGTATACATGAAGGAAAAAAAAAAATGAGCAACTCCCCTGAGGAAAAAGGCGAGGCAAAGAAAGAAAAAAAAAAGTCGTCCGTGAAGTTGACGTCGTGTGACATCACCTTTAGACATACCTGTCGAAAATTTCTCCGCCCCACCCCGAATTCGAATCTCCCCCCCAAAAAAAAAAAACTTCTTGAAGCGTTCTCTGTCACCATGTTTGCTTCCTGTCCAAGAAGTAACCGTATACTCGAGCCCTAACTCCATGTCACCAAGAAGACAGTTTGTTTTGAGCCCAAGTGGTGAGTTACAAGACAGATTATGAAGGCCTTCTTTTGCTTCTTTGTTGCTTTACCATTGAAAATGTTGAAGAGTTTGTTTGCAATGTTGGAGAAGAAGAAAAAAAAATGAGACTTTTTTTATTCATCTTTCCTTTGCCCAGTGCATCTTCAGTGAGTGTTAGATTTGGCATAAAATGAGCGATTTGACGTGTTTTGTGTCTGCCCTCACAGAAGTAGGCATGTTAATAGTTGGCCTGAGGGAGATATATGAAGAACTGAAATGAAATATAAGATTTTGTCCTTGAGAATATTTTTGAGTTCAAACAGTAGCTATTTTTTTTTAACATATCTTTGTAGCTCTTTATGTTTTTTTTTTTTTTAATGGACAGTTACATTACATCTTCTGAGTTCTTTTATTCAACTTTTTTATGAGTACACTCAAATGAGATAAAGAGAGAGAGAGAGAGAGAAGAAATTTTAAAGGGATACCATCACCGATTTAGAATTTTCATATTTTTTGATTTAGTAGTACAAAGCTTTTAAATAAATATCAATAATTAGAAATTTCAGCGAGAAGTGTTAGTGTTAGATTTGGAATAAAATGAGCGGTTTGACGTGTTTTGTGTCTGGCCTCACAGAAGTAGGCATGTTAATAGTCGGCCTGAGGGAGATATACGAAGACCTGAATTGAAATATAAGTCTTTAATATAGTCTGATAATATATAAATATAAATATGATCATATATAATAAATATAAGTCTTTTGAAATATAAGTCTTTTATATTGACTTTTTTTAAATAGGTAGTTACATTAGATCTCATGAGTTCTTTTATCCAACATTTCTAATGAGTACACTCAAATGAGATAAAGAGAGAGAAAGAGAGAGAGAGAGAAGAAATTTTAAAGAAGTGGATTCAATAACCGAGTTAGAATTTTCATGTTTTCCGATCTAGCAGTACATAACTTTTAAATAAATACCAACATTTAGAAAATTCAGCGAGAAGTGTTAGTGTTAGATTTGGTATTTTTGTAGCTATTTCTGTTTTTTTAATAGTCAGTTACATTAGATCACCTGAGTTCTGTTATCCAACTTTTTTTATGAGTACACTTTAATACGATACAGAGAGATAACGGAAATTTTAAAGAAATGGATACAAGCACAGATTTAGAATTTTCCTATTTTCCGATTTTGCAATACATAGCTTTTAAATAAATACCAATATTTAGAAAATTCAGCGAGAAGTGTTAGTGTTAATTTCGGCATAAAATGAGTGATTTGGCGTGTTTTGTGTCTGCCTCGCAGAAGTAGGCATGTTAATAGTTGGTCTGAGGGAGATATATGAAGACCTGAAATGAAATATACGAGTTTGTCCTTGAGAATTTCGTGAAATTCAATCAGTAGCCATTTTTTTTTAAGCAGATCTTTGTAGCTCTTTCTGTTTTTTTTTTTTAATTTTTTTTTTTTTTTTTTTTAGGCACTTACATTAGATAGTCTTTTTTTATGAGTACACTCAAATGAGATAAAGAGAGAGGGAGAGAGAAAGAAATTTTAAAGAAATGGACTTACCGACTTTAAGGAGCCTGTTGGCCGAGTGGCTAGCACTGGGTACCACAGGTTTCGGGTTCGAGTATTAGATGTTTGTGGATGTTCATGGATGTTTGTAGTGGTCCGGAATCCCCTTTAAACTGTAGGTCCCATGTCTAATATGACCTCAGAGGTTTGTGGGGGTAGTGTTACTCGCGTCCGAAGCATATTTTCAAGCTATACGTGCCCCCAGGGCTTTTTTAGATCTAGATGATGCAGCCCTTGCTTATGGCATAAAGATTAACCGTCTCTGTAATGCCAGCTGCCTTAGAACAACAACATATTTTCCGATTTAGCGGTGCATAGGTTTTAAATAAATACCGATTTAGAAATTTCAGTGATATTTAAAAAGTACATTGAGATTTGTTGGCAATTTTATACTTTAAGCAGGAATGCATAGATTTCGGTTTGTCTTAGTTGCAATTTTAACCTTAAAAAGTTGCATAATCGGTAATTATTTAAGCGCATGCGCACAAAAAATCTCAATTATTCAGCATCTTTTTTCGTACATTCAGAAATTCAAAAAAGTTCATAATTATATTTTTTAGAAACCTTTTGTCATTTTGCTGAAAAATTAATCCCAACCATTTAATTTGGTTGGGATTGATGGTTAATTGATTTTTTTGGTTAATACGTTTCCTGATATATCACACTTTAAAATATTCTCAAAGTAAACTTTAATATCTTCATTACACCTTTATTACTTTTAAAATATTTAATATTTATTTTTTTGTGTCAACAAATTCAAAACAAATTTTTTTTAGTCAATAAAGGAAACAAATAAAAATAGTATTCCATTGACTAATGATAATTCATATTTAATTTAGAGGTTGAATCATGTTATATAAATCAACTATATAAATCAAACAATATTACAGCAATTGTAAATCATACCAACAATAAATTTCTTATGCCCTTTAGAGTAAATAATTCTCTGATTTAAATCTACTAAAATATTTATCTTAACAACCTAAACGATTTTTTTTTTTTTTTTTTTTTTTTTTTTGACATCAATGGAAAAAATCAACTGCATTAAAAATCATAATTAAATATTATAAAATGAAAGCATTTCAAGGAGTTCATTTAAAGTAATTAATTATTTATGGGTTTTATTAATTAAATTTTATCATATAAGACATTTTCGTAAATAATTATTAGTACTAATGAAATTTATAAAAAATTAACAAAAAAAAATCGTTTATTTTCAATAAAAATTTGAAAAATAAAATAAAAAAAGAAAGTTTGAAAATTTTTAATTTTGTTTTTAATACTAAATAAATTAACAATTTTTGTACTTTTTTATATTAATAATTAAATTTATTTATATTCTGCGTAATTTAATTATATTCTGATGAAACAACAATTTCATCATTATCTAAAAGAAGCAATAATAATAATAATACTATTTATTTTTAAATTTACTTGTGTATTTAAAAATTAAAAAAAAACATTAAATTCAAAAGTTAATTTCAATTAGATAGACGATATATTAGTAAGAACACCTGAAAAGTAGAATTTTATAAAAAGTAATAATTAAAAATCCTTATTTCGATTAATAAATATTAATTTAGAAAGATTACTAGAAAAACTATTACGATACAAAATAAAGTTACTTATTTCATTTTTGGAGAAAATTAACTTTTTAACAAAATATAAATTTTAATTGTATCCATTGAAATATATTAAATATCATGATATACGGTTTTATACTTCTTTAATTTTAAATAAAATTTCCGAAATAAAATAATTTAAACCTAATCTCCAAATATTAAATTCCATGAATTAAGATACGCTTTTTAAATAATGTACCTCTTTCTGATTTAAGCCACTTGTTAACGTATTAAAGATAGCTAAATTATCTTATATTTTTATTCTATAAATGCAAAACACATTTAAAGGAATTAGTTGATTTCATATAGTTTTCACTATTTGCCATAGTCACCATAATAATGAACTAAAAATAATAATAAAAAAAATAAATAATAATTATTATTTACCAAGAGAAATAATTTTTTTTTTATCATTATCATAATCCAACATACTTATTACGTTTTTTATAAACCTTTTGTTAGTGTTGATATAAAATGAAAGTTTTTTATTTTATTTCCAATGGTAAGCTACAATAAGCAATACAATAAAAAGAGGAACATGAAAACAATAACGAGAAACGAAGGAAATCACATAGTGGCACGTTTAGCTCATAAGAGCCCTAGCTTCCCAGTAACGACCCTACACAGTAGAGGAAACAAGTGCAGGGCAGACAGGAAGGTGAGATGAATCCATGTCCTCTCCCAGATTACAGAGCACGCATTTTGGGCTTTCAAATATTCTGATTCGAAAAAGTTAATTGGCCATACAATCATGGCCCGTCAGGAGTCTGAAAGGGGCAACTGCTTTAAACCTGGGCTGATCAGGGAAGTTTAGAATAAATTTAAACCAGATGAGTTGCCTTCACGGAAATTATCAGATAGTTTCCGGAAAAATAAAAATGAAAGTAACCTTAAGAAATTAATTATTTCATTCTCTAAATATTTTCATTCAAAGTAGAAATTGCAAAGTGTATTTCAAAGTACAAAATTTACGTTAAAAATAAAATTAAAAAAAAAATATGACTTAAAAAACAAAGTTTTATTTATTTTATAGTTTAATGAGTGCTTTTGAATAATTTTAACTACAGATTTTTTCAACCATGACAACACGCTTGATATACATTACATTAAAAATAATTTATTTTTAAAATTGGTTTGAAAATTTATAAAATTAAATGATGAATTAAATGTATAAATTATTTATAATTTGAAAAAATATTTTTTTGCATAATAATATTTTCCATAAAAAACTTTCTCAAGTGGCAAAGGTGCAATTTTGAAAAATAATAATAATAATAATAATAATGAGTTAATAATGGTTTTTATTTAGACACAAATATCTTTTCTTATTTTTAATAACCAAGTGACTAATTATGCATCTAACAAAATTTTTTTTTCAGTTTTTTCACTTAACTTCAACGCAGATGAAAACCTTAAAACTTTGAAGATGCTAATGCACAAATAAATAAATTCATAACTTTAAAGATACGAAATATAATGTAATTTAATGTATTTTAAATGTATTTTTTACTTTGTTTGCGAATTAAATTTATGTTTACTTTAACAAACACATATTCTAATAAACTTTGATATTATGTTAGATAACAAATATTCTAATTTTTTTTCTGATGGAAAACAAAATCGTTAAAAACTACAAGAAATTATTATTGCATAATCAAAATGTTATTTATCTCCAATCCCATACCCAATTTCATGGTTATATTTGTATATCTAAATGTATATTTGTTTCTTGTAGAATTGGGAATACTTCATTCTTAATTTGCGACTACATTTATTTTACTTTTGTATATTCTTTTAGAGATTCTTGAACAATTCATTCTTCATGAAGTTCTTGATCTATTCAACATTACTATATTCATAGGGCTATTTGAATTTGGCCATTCTTGTACTATTCCAGTCAATTGCTTCCTATATCTCTTGCATTATTAAGCATTGGCATATTCCTGAGTTTATTCATCCGTTCTCCAATGTTCACACATGATAAGTTGAAATTTGCAGAGCAGATTTCAGTTTTTTTTTTCTTATTTTAAATTTTATTTTATGTGCATGTATCTAATCATTATATACGTATATATTTATAATTTGTATTTAAATGTAAGCATTTGAAATACATTTGTTTTTGATGATTTCGTAACATACATGTATATATATTAATAAACTTTGACAGTCAATAACATATTCTTGTGTAATAGTCTAACATATATACTTTCATGCATATTCTAGTCTAACATATGTACTTTGTTAGTCAATAACATATCCTAACCCTTTTTCTGATGGACTGATGGAACATACCAGAGAAACAAAACCATTTAAACCGAGGGAAATGCACCTTGCATGATCAACTTTCATGTTACTTAACTCCGATCCAATATCCAATTTCATGTATCATATTTCTATATCTGGTATAGATTGTTACAGAAAAAAGGGGGGATCTGCATTCGAGAGATTCCTATTGCAATTTTTTTTTCTTCCCCTTCGCTGTGTTACAGTAAAGTTTTACGGCGCAGTGAAAATTTTGTTACCCTGACGGGGGTGGATCAAACAATAGACGCCAGAGAGAGGGGAGATGTATCAAAGGATATGTCAGTCCAGGTGCTACTATACGGAGAGCATTTGTTACCGCTTTTATGAGAGTTTTTAGCCCACTTGAGTTGAGGTTACAAACCTGGCTCGGACAACTAACCTACAGCAAATTAATTTTTTTTTCTCCCTTACTGGAGTGGTACCTGGAAAAAATAAAATGTAATAATAGAGAATTTAAAAAAATATTTTTTGAAAATTTATTATTATACATGTGCAAGTGTTAAAAAAAAATTATTTTTTATTCTAGATAATATTTTATAAAATTTGAAATAACAAAAACTAAATTATTACCCTGTAAGATTAATAAATAATCTAAATACTTTTCCACTGTTGCTTATTATTCATAAATTTACGCTATAAAGTGAAGTAATAAATAAAAATTATTTATAAATGTTACTAATATTAATATGTATTATTAATGTAATATGTATTAAAACGTATTAAAAATTTGTATTATTAATAATAATATGTATTTAAATATAAAAATTATTAACTTTAAGTGAACACAAAAAAATTATATCTATGGTAAAGTTATATTTATTAGATAAAATTTTATAAAATTTGAAACAATAATATTTAAATTATTACTCTAAAATATTAATAAATAATATAAGCCCTTTTCTACTATTGTCTGATATTCATAAATTTATATTATAAAGTGAAGTAATAAATAAAAATTATTTATAAGTATTATTAATATTAATATGTATTAAAATGTACTAAAATGTGTATTATTTATAATAATATGTATTAAAATGTACTAAAATATGTATTATTTATAATAATGTGTATTTAAATATAAAGATTATTAACTTTTACTGAACACAAAAAAAAATATATATTGTAAAATTATATTTATTGTAAATAATAATGCATAAAAATTGTATTAAAAATGTAAAATATTAAACAATTAGACGAAATAACATTAATGTTATGCTTAAATGCAAAGAAAAGACAATTACTAAATTAATTACTAAATTTTAAATATATTTGTTATCGCAATAATATTTAATAATTACAATTTAATTAGAAATTATGAAAAGTAAAAACAATTAAAAATCATAAATTGATATGAACTTACGCCACACTATTAACTATTTAATTAATAAACTAATACTAATTTTTGTACAATATAAAATACAATAACTAATAATACAATTTCATTCTCCAAGTAGAATTTTTTGTGTTAAAATTTAGCAAAACAAAATAATTTTAAATAAAGAAGCCTGTAACTCTTAGAATCTTAAGTCACAATAAAAAAAGTCTTTTTAAATCTAATATTAATAACAATGTTAATGAAAACAAAATTATTTTTCAAAAGTATGCAATTTTTTTTTTTTATTTTGCATGTTTTTATTTCAACTTTGCTTCTATTTTTTTCCAAACACGCTTTTTGCTCTATGGCATATTTGAGGGAAATTAAAAAAAAAAAAAATTGTAATAATAAATAAAAGTAATAATGATGACTTTTTTTTACAAAAATAAATTATTTTAAGAATATTTTTTTAATATTTCCCTTAAGATGTTAATCATTACGTATCATAAATATGAAAATAGGATTATAAAGAAATTTTATTTTTAGTTAGAATAAATAAAGAATTTTTTTTTACATTGATATAAAATATTTTTTATCGATGTAAAAATAATCGATAATAATTTTTTTTTTATATCGATAATTTTTTTACATCGATAGTTCTGATTTTCTATCAGCTAATAAACAGAATAAAATATTTGAACACATAAATTTCACGTCCATAGTATGAACTAAATTTTAAAATAAAAATAAAAATAAATTTTAATCTTAATATAATTCATTTGTAATATTGAAAAGGAAAAAAAAAGATGACAAATAAAGAAAGACATTAAATTCAAAATAATTAAATGAATTACGCTTTGTTGCTATTATCGTAGTGCAAAAATTAGAGTTTGTAGTTAGAAAAAAAATTTAGATTTCCATTTCTTCTATGTGATTTTGTTTTTTACCTGATGCACTAATAAAGAATTAACAGTATATATATATATATATATATATATATATATATATATATATATATATATATATATATATATATACATACATATATATATACATACATATATATATAAATCAGAATGATATAATTATAAATAACAACTAACTAATTGCACTATAGCTCATAGTGTGACAAGGCAGTCTGCTTACTGTCAGATTTCGAGACTAGAAATGGTTTCTTAAGATAGAGTTGTCAGCCGTTGTCCACCACTCGACAGACATATTAGACCGGGACCTATGGTTTAAAATGGTTTCCGAACCACTAGAAGCATCCATAGCATCGATGGGACTCAAACCCGAAATCTGTGGCACCAAGCGCCAAAGTGCTAGTCACTGGGCCGTCAGATCCCACTTATAATTAATAAAAAATTTAAAAGAAATGTATGCGGATAGCTCAAGTTTTTATACTGACAACTGTGAGTACCGATTACGGAGTACCAATGGGGATAGACCCCTTAACCTCCTCATCTTAATTCATATATAAAATTTACAATTATTAATTGGTTGCTTAAGGTTAGCATATGGTAAAAAAATAAAGTTTCGAAAAATTTAAAAAATGGTACTCTAAAAATTAAAAAATACTAAAAATAAATAAAAGTAAGATAAAAAATAAAAAGTTAAAATTAAAGTTAAAAGAATTTAAATTAACAATTTGGTACATTTAGGGATCAGTTTTCAATGCCATAAAAATATTGAAGATTTAAAGGCCGTTCTCAGAACCAAAGTTCTGGTATTTTATTTTTTATATATATCTATATATATCTCTCTCTCTCTCTCTCTCTCTCTATATATATATATATATATATATATATATATCAAAAGTAAACGAAAAACACTACAATATTAGATCATATATATATCTTGTATATATATATATATATATATATATATATAATTTTATGATAATTTTTGTCTATTCTTAGATTTTACAACGAAAAGAATAAACTTAACTGTGGTCACTAGTCGGAAAAAGAATTAAGGTGCACATCGTAGTTGAACAGCGAATGGAGCTGGGCTTTGATTTGAACCTTCGACCTTGCAGACAGAGATCTGATTCTTAAGTTTTTATATATTCACATTTATTCTGAAATATTGAGAATCATTTTAAATCATTTTGTTTTTCTTGATTTCTTGAAATAGCTTTCCCCCTGACATATATATATATATATATACTAGATATATATATGATCTAATATTGTAGTGTTTTTCATTTACTTTTGATAGATAGAGAACATGAGAAAGAGAAGAACAATTTTAATAAATCGAAAATTCAGGTTTAACATGCATGCTAATAAGAATTCAAAGCCGTGATTGATTCAACTGCAGTATACCGAACATTCCAAAGCCAATCGCGGTTATTAATCTTTTTCAATCACAGTAATCGAACATCCCTCAACGTGAATTCGAACTTTTCACCCATTAATTCCTCTCTAATGCATCTCTTGCTTATCCTACCGCAAGGGAACACACTATCCATTCGCCGCAAGCTCGTGCAACCAAACTGAAAGACCCCACCAACTCGTTCGAAAGGCAACAAGTTAGGTCCATCCACGCATCATTGCTCTGGATCAAAAGGGCCCTAAGAGTAAAAAGCACCCCCTACACTGCACTTTACATGCACATCCCCTCGCCCCCCGTGGTTCGGGGCCTTTAACGCCCCCACAGGGGGGTTTTATGTAACTTTTTTTTGCCTCCCTTTTGTGACGACTTTTAATCTCTGGCCAGGGTCATTTAATTTCTTCCCTGGAGCAGTATGTCGAAGAGGTGAATGGCGCTTTGATGGAGGCATACAGAAATATTGTATGCTGAGGTAGTTAAGTTTAATATCTTCTGAGGGATGGGCCGAGGGGTGTAAATGAAAAGAGAAGGCCATCATTCCAATTTTCGACACCCCCTGTCTACGCCATTGATGATCTACCTGTAATGTAGTGATTGGTGTGATGGGCATATTCTAGAAATGAGTCATGTACTTCCATATCAGTCTTCTATGTATGTCATTGATAATTGAGATTTCTATTTGTATTATCATCCTCTTCATATTATATCATATCCTATCATTATATATTATATCAGTGTCATATTATATTATATGACATCATCACCATCATCATGACCCCCAATATTATTATTATACGAGTATTATATAACATCATATCATTGTTATCATTATTAATTATCCTATGATTATCAAAGTTTACATTAACTCAAAAAGTTATAAAAAATTAATTCACTTTATGGAAATCTTAATTTTAATGGTATATAATATGTTTATTCATCATCATTAACGCACATTCCATTGTGGACCAAGCCGCCTGCTTACTAGCAGATTACGAGACGAGAGATATTTTTCTTTTTACGGCATAGGGTTGTCAGCCCTACGCCCAACGCTCAACAGCCATATTAGACCGGGACCTAAAGTGCATTCCGAACCACTACAAACATTTATGTCAACGCCGGGACTCTAACCCGAAACCCTCAATAATTATAACTTATTTATGTTGTAATTAAATTTGTCTATTTGACTTTTTGTAAGTCATGTACTTTCATATAAGTCTTCTACATACGTTATTGTTAAATTGAGATTTCTGTTTCTATTATCATCATATCACATCATACCATATCATATCATGCCATATCATATAATCATCATATTACAACGTATCATATCATATCATATCATGCCATACTATATCGTATCATATCACATCATCATCATATTATATCGAATCATATCATATCATAACATTATATATTATATCATTATCAAATCTGGCGCTCTGTAGGACAGGATTCGGGTTCGAGTCCCGACGGTGCCATGGATGTTTGTAGTGGTTCGGAATCTACTTTAAACCATTGGTCCCGATCTAACAGAATCGTAGAGCGTTGTTGGGGTAGTGTTACTCCACGTGAGTAGCTTATTTTCAAGCTACGCGCACCTCCTGGGTAGTGCTAAGTGAGTAACGTCAGTGCAGCACTTGCCTTAATGCATCAAAGACAATTGTTTAAGTGTTTGCTGCATTAGAAAAAAAATATCATTATCAAATTATATTGCATTACATCATCACCACCAACATCTATATAATGTCATATCATTAATTATCCTATGATCATCAAAATTTAAATTAGTTCAGTAATTCATCAAAAATTGACTAAATTAATTAATTAATTGATTGTTTAAATTGAATAAATTAAAATTAATTTTAATTAAAATTAATTTTTATTAAATTTTAATTTTCTAATAACTATTTAGTATATTAGACGGTTATTAAATATATTATGCATTACAGGAACCTTTACACGGTTAAACTTGATGGCAACTAAGCATTAAAATAAATCATATTTTATTAGATGTTTTTTTTAATTAGAACACTTAGATTATTTTACACTTTCTTAAAAACCACTTAGAATTTGAGACTATTTACATCGCACAGTAAAATAACTGTACATCGTATAGTCATTTGCATCGCATGATAAAGATTTGGTATATAAAAGCCGAATGTAAAAGTGATAAATAGGGCTAAGAAGATTTGTGACAAAGATATGAAGATTTATGACAAAAATATATTAGGATATAAAATTCTTAAAGACGTAAAATAAAAAAATAATGATACTTTTATGTTTTAAATGGTGAACATTACTTAATTTTTTTCAAATAATCTGTTAATTATGACATATTTTCTGACTCGTGGTGTAATGGCAACTTGTGTAGGTAGTGTAGTTAACTTGATGGAGATTATGAAAATGTACACAAAATGTCTCGCATTGATAGACAGGCTTACTTGGTTTGATTTTTTTGGGTTTTCTTCAATGTGACTAGCAAATGAGGAGCAATCACTTCTAAAAGTCCTCAAGGAAGGCAATTTTCTCTCCTTAACAAACGTCAGTGAGCTGCTCGTGAGATAAATCGGAGCTCGAGGCGTCGATGTTCAACAACAACAACAAAAAACTTTTTTTTTTGAAAGTACAAAAACGTAACACCTTTTATTGTAATTCTTAAGTGATAAATCAGCTGATGAGATATTTGTTAAAATAAGTCAGTCAGTTTGTAATTTTCGGAATTCCTTGGCCCCGGAGGGGCCTAACTCCTGTCTGCAAAGTAGGAAGCATGGTAGGTAAAGTTCATGAAATAAAAGTCAAAGCAGCAAGTGACCAAGGTCTGTCCCAGTTCAAAGTAAGTTTAAAAGGGCAACGGGGGAAAAAAAATAAGTATATATATTTTTAATATTATAATTATATAAAAAGAGAGCTATTAAAAATAAAGTAAAAATAAAAAGCAAAAATCAACTAAGAATACACCACAGAACGCTAGAAATGATGACTAAAGGAACAGGTCAGGGTGCTGCTGACGACTGAGCCAGTTCGTCTAGGGTAGTTGCAAGTTATATAAGACCGCCCTTGGGCGTTTAGCATTCTCCGGCAAAGAGAAATCGTATCTCGGAAGATTATGAATTTCCTTTTCGGGATGTGGTCAAGATTTGCATAAAAATTTTCCACAAGCTTGAGCATAAAATTTTGAATAATTTGTTATAATAAAAGAAATGTTATGAATTAAACTTATATCAAAGACAATCAATATTATTGTTGATATTTGAATAAAATTTTACGAAAATACAAATAGCTAACGATAATAAAAAGACATTTTAAAACAGAGAAGGAATTAGATTATAAAAACTATATTAAATTATCTGGAGATATTATTTTCATGGATTTACACAAAAACTTTTGATAGAAAAAATTAAATGAAGAGGAAGAAATAAAAAAAAATTCTCCAAATTTAGGTATGAAGTATCTTATTGATAAAAATATTAAAATAAAGTCTCGCTGATTTATCAGTAAATTATTTTGTGCATTTCAATAAATTAAATCTGTCTTGAATTAAATTTGACTATTTGACTTTTTGGTGTGGCAGTGGGGCATTTTTAAAAAAAAATTAAAGTGCGTTTCAGATCTGGAGCGACTTAAAAAAGTTTGTGATTTATACTTTTTTTTCACTTGCAAAGAAGAAACTTAAGATTAAAAACAAAATTGCCATATTCAGTCATAAACTAAGAAACCGACCAGAAATTTCTCAGAGATCTCCACGAAAGTGGAAGCTTTCTCAACTCCAAAAAGACTTCTTTAGAAATCATTAAAATCTAAGTCGTAACCGACTTGAAATTTCTCAGAGATCTCCACGAGAAAAGAGGAAGTTTTCTCAACTCCAAAAGAACTTCTTTAGAAATCAAAATGACAAATGTCCAGCAACCTAACTGCAACCAATATACCTGTCAACAAGTCTAAAGGCTAAAGAAATTATGCTGTACTTGCACCCATGAATTACGAAAAAGAGTTACTTTCCTCCGCACACTCTGTATACAGGACTTTCCAAACTTGAAGGAACCACCCCACGGACATGACCCCCTTCAGAACTGTTGACAGATGTTTCGGACGCAAATGAAGGTAATAATAAATTCCCTTCTAGTAGCCATTTTCTTTCAAAAGATCCGGATTTTTACGCCTGGTTGTTCTTTTGCGAGTTACAGTTCCCCCGCAATGTTTGCTTTAGAGTTGAGTTTACCAATCATTTCGATACCGTAGTTTTTGGAGTGGTGTTGACAAGGTTCAACAATTGATGTCAAGTGCACAACGTCTGCAGAAGGTTTTGTACAAACCTTTTAAAGATGTGTCTTACAAAAGATCTGTGTGTTGAATTCACAATGAGTTGATTTTGAATGCGAATGTGTGAAAAAGATTCAGAAGATGGTTTTGGCGACAAATTGTTGAAACTGGTTCGAGTAGTAGGTGATTACAATATGACTACTGACCCTGATCTTAAATTATGATTTTATAGGGCAGTAGTACTATATTTAATGAGAAATTTTCTAAAGTTTCAGAAGAATTTAGAAACTGGTTCGAGTAGGAGATTACGATATGACTACTGAACCTGATTTTAAATTTGGTATGATTTTATAGGACAGTAGTGCGTATTTAATAAGAAAAGTTTTGAAGTTTCAGAAGAATTTAGAATGTACTATTTAAAGATCTAACTAAATAGTTTTAATGCAGCTTTTTATTCATAATTTTTTTAAATCAAATTATATTTTATTTAATTAATTATTCTGATTTTTGACACTGGTGACACATTTTTGAAACTGGTTCGAATAGATGATTACAATATGGCTACTGACCCTGATCTTAAATTTGATATGATTTTACAGGGTAAAAGTGCGCATTTAATGAGAAATGCTTATTTTGAGAAGAATTTAGAATGTTTTTTTATTTAATTAATTAGGATGATTTTGGTGACAAATGTTTAAAACTGGTTTGAGTAGGTGATTATAATGTGATTACAGATTCTATAGGGAAATTTGGTATGATTTTATAGGGCGTATTTAATGAGAAATTTTTTGAGATTTATGAAGAATTCGGAAAGTACTATTTAGAGATCTAACTAAATTGTTTAATTTTATTTTTTATTTATACTTTTTAAATCAAATTATATTTTGTTTAGTTAGTTATAATGAATTTGGTGACAAATTTTTGAAACTGTTTCTAGTAGGTGATTACAATAGGGCTACTGACCCTGATCTTAAATTTGTATGATTTTATAGGGCAGTAATGCGTATTTAATAAGAATCTTTTGAAATTTGGGAAGAATTTAAAATGTACTATTTAAAGATCTAACTAAATAGTTTTATTTCAGTTTTTTTATTTATAATTTTTTTTAAAACCAAATTACATTTTATTTAATTAATCATGATGATTTCGATGATAAATGTTTGAAACTGTTTCTAGTAGGTGATTACAATATAACTACTGAACCTGATTTTAAATTTGGTATGATTTTATAGGACAGTAGTACGTATTTAATGAGAAATTTTCTGAAGTTTGAAAAGAATTTAGAATGTACTATTAAAGATCCAGTTAAATAATTTTATTTCAGTTTTTTATTTATATTTTTTTAAATCAATTTATATTTTATTTAATTAATTAGGATGATTTTGGTGACAAATTTTTGAAGTTGATTTGAGTGGGTGGTTACAATATGACTACTGACCCTGATTTTAAATTTGATATGATTTTACAGGGCATTAGTGCATATTTAATAGAAATTTTCTGAAGACTTTAGAATGTACTATTAAAAGATTTAATTAAATAATTGTATTTCTTAATTTATAATTTTTTAAATCAAATTATATTTTATTCAATTAATTATGATGATTTTTGAGGTAAAGTTTTGAAACTGGTTCTAGTAGGTGATTACAATATCCTATTGTAATCACCTACTCGTAATCACTATTACTACTACATCCATAATGCTATTGTAATCGACTACTGACTGAGCCTGATCTTAAATTAGGATTTTAAAGGGCAGTATTGCGTATTTAATGAGAAATTTTCTGAAGTTTCAGAAGAATTTAGAATGCACTATTTAAAGATCTAATTAAATAATTTTATTTATAATGTTTTAAAATCAAATTATATTTTATTCGATTAATTATGATGATTTTGGTGACAAATTTCTGAAACTGGTTCGAGTAGATGATCACAATACGACTACTGATCTTGATTTTAAATTTGGTATGATTTTATTTGTAGAGCGTATTTCAGAACAATTTAAGATATAATATTTGAAGATTTAAATAATTAATTTTATTTCAGTTCTTAATTTATAATTTTTTTAAAAATCAAATATTTTATTTAATATAATGGTTCATTTTTTCAATTCCTTTTATTAGCTCACACTCTCCCTATATATATCTTGTTCAAATTTTCTATCGTTAATAAAATACTTTTTATTCATCCACTCTCTTTCTGCAATATAGTGAAAAAAAAGTAGAAATTGACTTTAAAATTTTTTTTTATATATATTAATTGTTTAAGCTACTATTACTACACCACACAACATCACTTTACCTAGAGCTGAGTTGCCCCTTTACAGATTGGAAACGATGTAGGTGAGAAGTCTGATGGGCTCTGTGACACTCTACGGTCATATGAGACCGGGACCCACAGCCTAAATTGCATTCCGAACCACTACAAACATCCATGGAATTGCCGGGATTCGAAACCTGTGGTACCGAGCGCCAGAGCTCTAGCAACTCGGCCGACAGCTCTTGGGAAAGGCCATCCTAAATTGCATTCCGAACCACTACAAACATCCATGGAATTGCCGGGATTCGAAACCTGCGGTACCGAGCGCCAGAGCTCTAGCCACTCGGCTGACGGCTCTTGGGAAATGCATGATAAATCTGTTGGCTGGAATGCTCCTTCGTTTGTGCTCGAGGAAGAGGAAATAAGGAGGTGTCGAATCCACATATGCTACTCAGTCACTTTCATTCAACTGCTCATCCAATTTCCCATTTTTAGGTTGCCAAACGTGGATTTTGTGTAGCAGACCCTCCCTTGTGCATTTTGATTAACGCTGAATATGCAAGAAATATATCATTCTAATCTCAAATGCCATCGTTTGAAGTCCAAAAATATTTGCAATTAATACTTGTCAAAGTACTTATGTAATTTATTCTTTGATTTTATTAATGTGCTTTTACAGGTTACTACATTAATGGTGATAATACAACTTATAGTTTCTTCTTCTTCTTCTCCATTGGCGTAACGGCTGCAGGGTAGGCCAAGGCCGTCTGCCAGATTTCGAGACAGGAAATTTTTCTTTTTATGGGGTAGGGTTTTCAGTATTAAGCACAACTATCTAGAGTCATGTTAGACTGTTTACGGTTTAAAAGTGGATTCCGAACTACTACAAATATCCATGGACTCGAACTCGAAAGCTTGTGGCACTGAGCGTCAGAGAGCTAGCCACTCGGCTATTTTATTATTAATGAGTTTAATAATCATATGAATAGATTATAGAAGTCCTTTTAAAATCACTATCAGAAATTTTAGCAAAAAATTGTGCATTAACGTGCACCTGGGTGTAAAGAATTAACCCTCTTCCCCCTAATATGCTTTAAATCTAATTAAATTCAAAACCTGTCGAACAGTTCTTCAACCTCTTATTCAACAAATGTGGACAAAAGTGCGATCATATACAACGAAGACAAAATACGCTTTAAGCCATGAATACCAACCAAACTTAATGTATTCAAAAGCCTGTGTGGTATAGCAAAAGAGGCTTAAGTTTTCCTGCTACAGTACTTTATCTCACTATTGTGATTGGGGTGAGATGGGGAACTCTTGATCCCTAGAGTTCCTGGTCCAGGACCAGCTGGAATTCGGAACGGGTTTCCCTTCGCTACGGATTAGTTTCAAACGGTTTTATGAACTACCTAGGACGCTAGTAAAAGGGATTTGGTTGATGTGGTGAGTTTATTAGACTTCGTTACTCATTGTCAGGTGTGTCTAAAGAGTGCTGAAGGACGGGTGTAATGAAAGGTTACATTTGAATTTGACACATTGAAGGATGTTTCGACGGGTATTTTTGGAAAGTGAATAATTATTTTCGTATTCAAATGTATAAATACTCTTCGCTTGGATGTTTTCAGAAATGTAATATTCATTTCAGTTCCAAAAATTTAAATAATATCTGAAAAAATGTAAATAAAATGAACGTTGAAGATTGAACTTTTCAAAATATGTATTACCTTCGCTACGGATTAGTTTCAGCGGTTTTATGAACTACCTAGGACGCTAGTAAAAAGGATTTTGGTTGATGAGGTGAGTTTATTAGACTTCGTTACTCATTGTCAGGTGTGTCTAAAGAGTGTTGAAGGACTGGTGTAATGGACAGAAAACCGAAAGTTAATTGAAGAATATTTGGACGAGTATTTTTGGAAAGTGAATAATTATTTTCATATTTAAATGTAGAAATACTGTCCGCACAGATGCTTTCAAAAGTACAATATCCATAATGAGTACATAATAAAATGAGTGATACTTGAAAAGATGAATAAATAAACTTAATTTTGAAGATTAAAATTTTGAAATATTCTCTTCGCTGCAGATTAGTGGTTTTATGAACTGTCTAGGACATAGTAAAATGGATTTGGCTAAATCTAGAGAATTTATTAGATATTGTTACTTATTCTGGCATAGTCTGAAGAGTATATTGGACTAGATAATGAAACTAAATGGAAAGGCTGCTTTTCAATTTGACAAGTTGAATAATATTTGGACAAATATTTGTGGAATGTGGATAATTATTTTTATATTTAAATGTAGAAATACTATTCGTATAAATGTTTTTAGAAATGCAATATTCATTTTAGTTCTAAAACTTTAAATAATATATGAAAAAAATAAAAAAATATAAATGAACCTTGAAGATTGAACTTTTCAAAATATTATCTTCGCTGCAGATTAGTTTCAAAGGGTTTCAGTGATTTTATGAACTACCTAGGACCTGGACTTCGTTACTCATTGTCAGGTGGCCTAAAGAGTGTTGAAGGACTGGTGTAATGGAAAGAAAACTGAAAAGTTGCTTTTGTATTTGACAAATTGAAGGATGTAAGGACGAGTATTTTTGGAAAATGAATGATTATTTACATTTTTTGTCTCGAAATCTGCCAGTAGACAGACGGGGCTGTTGCACCAATGAAGAAGAATTATTTTAATATTTAAATGTATACATAATGTTGTCCTATATGGCCCCCCTAAAGGTCGCTACCATATCGTATTGCACCAAGTATTATATAGGAGAGATTGAGTAATGCTGCTGATCTTTCTTATCAAGAACAAGGCTACTGGATCATTAGTGATGTTTCGTATCAAGAACAGTACTACTTGAATCGCTACTGATATTTTGTAATGATTTACTTCAGGTCAAGTACCTGGTCAAAAAACAGTAGAATATTTTTATTTATTTATTTATTTTTTTTTCGTACTGAAAAATTTGGCCTTAATATTATTAAATAAATAAAAAAAAAAATTGTACAATGTGATGTTATAAAATTGTTCTAAAAAATCGTCGGGTGAAAGCAAAGACAATGTTAATTCAAAGTGAAAACGAGATTTTTCAAAAAAATTGATTGATATTCCATAGTTTATTTATTTATTATTTATTTTTTTTATCGTTTGATATTCTATAGGTTTTATTTATTTATTTATTTATTTATTTTTTTTATCGTTTGATATTGTATAGTTTATTTATTTTTTTTTGTCGTTTGATATTCTATAGTTTATTTTTTTATTTTTTATTTTTTTATCGCTTGATATTCTATAGGTTATTTAGTTATTTATTATTGTTTCATCGTTTGATATTCTATAGTTTATTTATTTATTTATTATTTTTTTATCGTTTGATATTCTATAGTTTATTTATTTATTTTTTTATCGTTTGATATTCTATAGTTTTTTTTATTTATTTATTTTTTATCGTTTGATATTCTATAGTTTTTTTATTTATTTTTTATTTTTTTATCGTTTGATATTCTATTGTTTTTTTATTTATTTTTAATTTTTTTATCGTTTGATATTCAATAGTTTATTTATTTATTTATTTTTTATCGTTTGATATTCTATACTTTATTTATTATTGTTTATCGTTTGATATTCTATAGTTTATTTATTTATTTTTTATTTTTTTATCTTTTGATATTCAATAGTTTATTTATTTATTTATTTTTTATCGTTTGATATTCTACAGTTGTGCGTTTTGATCTTACATTAAATGCTAAATTTTATGGGTTACCTGTATTTTTAAAATTTTTTGAAATTTATCTGAACTCCGTTGACCTCGACAAATTTTCATCCCAACTCGACCATCACCTCTTTTCTGCCACGCGAAGTGCCCCCCTTGAAAATTTTACGACCAGACCCCTGCTTTTCCTATCAGGAAGGGGATGGGGTAGGTAAATGTCGATCACAAATTCGACAACACACAATACTTCCATCGACCTTCCCCCTCCCCCTTCCATAAGTATGAATAGATGGTGGGAGGTGGAGGGGGGTTAGAAAGTCTTTTGGGGATCAGGAATAGAATATTAGGGGGTCAGAAAAAGGGGGTGGGTTCGATCTGTCCTGTGATTGATGGGAAGCATAGAAATGGGTGTTGGGTTTCTGGATGGTTAAAGATTCTGTTTTTTTTCTTTTGCAGAATTTGTTTGTGGTTTGGCAACATGTGTATCATACACCTTTTAGAGTAGAAGAAGAAAGCTTTTTAAAGAGTCATACAGCATTTGGGAATTCAAAATGAGAAGAAGCAGCTACCTTTGATCTGCAGGTATTGTACTGTATTGATATTGTATTGTACTTGATATTTGGGTTTGAGGGACAGGTTCTCTGTAAAGAAATATTAGTGGTATCATATAAAAGGAACAACGGATTCAAGGAATGTGTTTAAATTTTTGAATGTACCGATACGGCATTTAGTGAAAGTGAAAAGGACCATAGAAGGAAGTGAATATTTTTGGATTGAAATTTTTTTAACTTAACAATTTCTTTCATGTCAAACTACCGTTTTATTTATTTTTGTTCAAAATCAAGAGATTTCACGCCACTGAAGTACAGAAATTATTGTAAACAAGCTGACGAGTTTAAAATTAATAAGTTGATGAATAACAAAATAATAATAATAATAATGTTAAAAACACTTTAAAGAGCTGGATAATTATTATTTGTATATTACTTATGATATCTCAGAAATACTTCCAAACTTTCACAATAATAATTAAGTGTTATTGCTTGTTTTCCATTTTAATATATCTTTGATTTTAATATATCAAGTTATTCATAGTCTCTGTTTTGTATGCAATATATAGGGAGTTCATGAAGTCCCTTTACGATTTCCATAATTTTCAACAAAAGCAAATAAAAAGACGTATAAATGAAAATTATTACAAAATGTATTTTTTTGGCCTCATTTAATTGTAATTTAATTTAATTTAATGCATCACTATAGGGTCACCATAAGTTGCACGAAGCATTGAAAGATGATTCGAATTTTGCCGTGTTCCCTGTAGCATATCATCATCAGTGGTAGCAATGCCATCACTGATCCTCTGTTTTAAATAGTCATATCTCTTACCATTGTCCGATACACGATAACATAACTCTGGATGCCAATACCACTCCATTCGAATAATTTGAATGGGATTATAAAGATATCGTATGTCGAACAAAGGTACGAGACATCAATGATCCTCTAAAAAAGAGGATCATTGACGGATGACATTGTCTCCACTGATGAAGGTATGCTACAACGAACATTGCAAGAAATCGACTACCATCTTTCAGTTCTTCGTGGTACTTATGGTGCCCATATAGAGACGCATTAAATTTTATGGTGCCATATGCCGACTATGGTGTCCATATGGTGCCCATATAGAGACGCATTAAATTTTATGGTGCCATATACCGACTATGGTGTCCATATGGTGCCCCTATAGAGACGTATATGCTGAGACCATATCTGCGCTTATGGTGCCCATATAGAGGCGTATATGCTGAGACCATATATGCCCTTATGGTGCTCATATAGAGACGCATTAAATTTTATGGTGCAAAAATAACTTAAATTCATACTTCTCCTTTTTAAAATAATTTTCGCAATCCATATTTTGCAATCCATAACATTCCACCAAATAACATTTACTGAGTATAATCAATCTAAATAGAGCTCAAAATGTTTTAGTATCCTTTAAAGAATATTTTAATTAACTAACTTTAGCATTAAAAATTATCAAAAAAATTTAAAAATTTAAAAAATAAATAACTTTACGAGTTTCTTTAAATTCAATTGGTTTATTTTAAATTAGAATTGTCATAACGTTTTCTAATTTCAAAAGATCTAGCAATAAAATAGAAAGGATAAATGAATTTAACTACACCATGTACAAACATATATAACTCGAAATATATTTTTTTAAAAATGATAAAATTTGCTTATATTTTTTAATTTTTATTCGAATACAATATTGTTTTGAAAAAATATTTGTGTTTGAAATTATTACCAATTATTCTCTAAATTTGATTGGTACATCAAAAGATTTTAATTTACTGCAACAGAAATTTTTAAAAAGAACAGACATTTTTCTTAAAGTATTTTAATTTTTTTAAATTTTAATCAAATATTTTTTCTAAAACTATTTGAGTTATTATTCAGTTGATTATCGAGTTATTATTTGTTCTACTTGAGTTATTTACTGCTAGACATTCAATAAACTTACTTTTTAGCAAGTAATTGATTTAACTCTTTTTATATTAAGCATTTACTTCATCGAATTTCGTTTAATGCTTTAATATCATTAGGCATGAAATCAAAGTTTATTTTATAAATTTTGTTAACACTCTTTTTTAATATTTATTTGATGACAATATTGTTTTGAAAATATATTTGTTTTTGAAATTTATTATCAATTAGTCTATAAATTTGAATGGAACATTCAAAAGTATTAAATTTACTTCAACAGAAATTAGAAAAAAAATTTTTTTTTCCTTAACGTATTTTAATCAAATATTTTTTCCAAAATTATTTGAATTATTATTTTGTTGATTACTGAGTTATTATTATTGAGGGTTATTATTATGTTATTATGGAGGGTTATTATTGTGTTATTATTATTATTGAGTTATTATTTGTTCTATTTGAGTTATTTACTATTAATCGTTGAATAAACTTTTTCATTTTTAACAAATAACTCATTTTTAACTGTTTTTATACTAAGCATTTACTTCATCGAATTTCGTTTAATGCTTTAATCCAACCAGGCATGAAATCAAAGTTTATTTTATAAATTTTTATTGGTGCAGAAATAAAACGTGTCGAATGCATTACACTCGGAATTAACGACTGCCCTATAAATTATGCACGTCACCAAATTAATCACTGGTATATCTATTCATAAAACGTCAGTTAAAAAAAAACACCCAAAAATTTATTCAATGCGTTTACTGCAACAAGTAAACTCATTTCACACTTGCTTGTAAAACCGATAAAAATTATTCTTACTCGCGATTTTTCGCTCATTTGCACGAACTGCTATTCCATTGTAACTCACCCTCCTCCGCTTGTTACAATAGTGAAAAAAAAAACTGTTTCCATTTCGCTGCGCGCGTTGGCAACACCTCATTCTCCATTCATGTCCCTGCGCCCCCTGCCGGCGCGGCGCGCGAACAGCTGCGTGTGACGTCACGGAAGCAAAACCACAACAACGAGCGGGACATCAAAATGAAATTAAGTGAGATATTGTTCGAGCCACGTGTTTCACCTTAAAAAGGGTGGGGGGTAGGGGGAGAAGAATTCGTAAATTGACTTACCCTTTCAGGTTGAGAGGGTCCTTTACGAGGGATACCTTTGTTGCGAGGGATGGTTTGAGGGGGGTTGGGGGAGAAGAGGAATGATGTACTAGGTTTTTGGATCTAAAATGTAACAAAATATAACGCAGTAGTCAATATAGCTAATTTAACCTTGAGGTTCACGATGGCTATTTTAGTAATGATTAGCAATATACTACTGAGTCCAAACTGCAAAACCAATTTTCAATTTAAAATTCCCGGGGTTTATTCAATTTTTTTTTCTCCTTTTTTTAGATTGTTGCCACTGTCCTTCACGTCTGTGTGAAATGTGACATCAAAATATTCATTGGTGTTTGAGTTACGCTTGGTTTTACGAGATGCTAAAAGTGATTCAGGCGAATTTTGAAATGTCTGAATTAAATGAGCAATAACTTGCGCTAAATTTTTTTTGCAGAAAGAATAGTATAGAATGTTGCAGAAGGCATCCGGTGACCATTCCTATATCGGAAAGAAATGTTTAGATGCGGTATAAACAGTTCAAAGAAGGCAGAGAACCCGTTGAAGACGAAGAGCCCTCTGGTCGCCAACCAACCTCAACCGACGAAGCTCATGTCCAAAAAATTAAAGATTGGGTGCTTGCAAACAGTCGATTTACAATTACAGACCTTGCTGATGATGTTGAAATTTCAAAATTCCATTTTAAAAGATGTTTTGGGCCTCAAACGAGTCATATCTTGATTGGTACCGAAAACACTGAATGCGCCAGCTCACACTGCGTTGATTTTTCGTGATTTTTTCACGAAAAATGAAACCCATATCGTTCTACAACCACCGTGTTCACTTGATTTAGCAACGTGCTACTTCTGGCTATTCCCTAAATCCAAAAGACCACTCCAGGGACACCGTTTTGAGTCAATTGAAGACACATTTCAAAAATTGCTAGAATGAGTTTTAGCATCTCACAAAACCAAGCATAACTCAGACACTAATGAATATTTTGACGTGAAATTTCCCACAGATATCAAGGACAGTACCAGCAACCTAAAAAAGAAAGAAAAAAAAATGAAATATCATATGCCCGAGGAATTTAAATTGAGAACTTACTTTATGGACACAGTAGTAACTATCACAGTAGACTATGATAAATAATAGTGTAGGGATAGGAAGAACTGGGTTTTTTTTTGTCAATCACAGTGACGAATAAGACTGATAAATTGCGACGAAATTTTTGATTGCTGTGAAAAAAAAAATAATAAAAAAAAACACCGATACACAATTACAAAATCACAACATGACAGCCATTTACACTTAAAAATTCGTATTGGTTCCAATTGTGACAAAGATTATAATGAAAATAGTTCAAATCAATTCGTATTCTTAAAAATAATGAATTTATTCTTAAAAGGACAGAACTATTGTTAAACCAAAATTAATAATTTGTGTAAAATTAATTTGAAAATTTAATGTCGGAATTTTTTTTATTGACAAAAATAAGGCTTAGTATGTAGCAAATATTATGGTTTAAATATTTATGGGGCCTAATCCAAATATACTACTGTGTCCAAAAAAATAAGACCAACTTTCAATTTAAAATTCCCGAAGCTTATGGAATTTCAATTTTTTTTTTCTTTTTTAAGTTGCTGGCACTGTCCTTGCCATCTGTGTGAAATTTGACGTCAAAATATTCATGAGTGTCTGAGTTACGCTTGGTTTTGTGAGATGCTAAAACGGATTCCGGCGATTTTTGAAATGTCTGAATTCATTGCGCAAAGAACTTGCATTCAATTTTGAGCCCTCTAGTGAGCCATCAATCTCAATCGACGAAGCTCACGTCCACAAATTTAATGATTTGGTGCTTGCAAACCGTCGATTGACAATTAGAGATCTTGCTGATGATTGCAAAAGGATCGGTTAATTCCATTTTGGGCCTCAAACGCGGCAAATTTCTATTGGTACCGAAAACAATGAATGCGCCAGCTCACACCGCATTGATTCTTCGTGACTTTTTGTTTTGACACGTGTTGACTCGTGAATCGCCGCTCTCTTTGAAGTCCGGCCGATGACTTTGTAGCATGGAAAGAATGGATGGAAGGAAGGATGGGAGGAAGGAACGAAAGATGGAAGGATGGAAGGAGGGAAGGATAGCAGGAGGGATGGAAGGATGGAAGGATGGCAAGAGGGATGGAGGGATGGATGGAAGGACGGAAGGAAAGAAGGCTGGACGGAAGAAGGACGGAAGGAACGATGGAAGGAGCAAAGGAAGGAAAGATGGATGGATGGATGGAAGGGATGAAGGAACGAAGGGTGGAACGATGGAAGGGTGGATGGTAGGATGGATGGAAGGAATGATGGAAGGGAGGATGGAAGGATGGATGGAAGGATGGAAGGGAGGACGGAAGGATGGACGGAAGGAATGAATAAAGGATGGATGGAAGTAAGTAAGTAAGGATGGAAGGGAGGACGGAAGGATGGACGGAAGGAATGAATAAAGGATGGATGGAAGGAATGAATAAAGGATGGATGGAAGTAAGTAAGTAAGGATGGAAGGATGGATGGAAGGAAGCAAGGAAAGAAGGAAGAATGAAAAAAAGTAGGATAGAAGGTTGGAAGGATGGAAGGACGGAAGGAAAAAAGGAAGGAAAGGAGGAAGGATGAAAGGAAAGCAGGATGAAAGGAAAGAAGGATGGATGGAAGGACGGAAGGAAAGAAGGCTGGATGGAAGAAGGACGGAAGGAACGATGGAACGATGGAAGGAGCAAAGGAAGGAAAGATGGATGGATGGAAGGATGGAAGGAACGAAGGGTGGAACGATGGTAGGATGGAGGGAATGAATGATGGAAGGGAGGACGGAAGGATGGATGGAAGGAATGAATAAAGGATGGATGGAAGTAAGTAAGTAAGGGTGGAAGGATGGATGGAAGGTATGAATAAAGGATGGATGGAAGTAAGTAAGTAAGGATGGATGGATGGATGGAAGGAAGCAAGGAAAGAAGGAAGTATGAAAAAAAGTAGGATAGAAGGTTGGAAGGATGGAAGGACTGAGGGTAGGATGGATGGAAGGAAGGACGGAAGGAACAAAGGAAGGAAGGATGGAAGGACGGAAGGAAAGAAGAAAGGATGAAAGGAAAGCACGATGGAAGGATGAAAGGAAAGAAGGATGGATGGAAGGAAGGAACGAAGGAAGGAAGGGTGGAAGGAAGGACGGAAAGAAAGAAAGATGGAAGGAAGGAAGGAAGGATGGAAGGGAGGAAGGATGGATGGTAGAAAGGAAGGAAAAAAATGACTTGAACCTTTTTTATACTTACAAATTTTAACTATTGTGAAATTCAAAATTACTCATAATTATTCTCTTATGGGTAAATAAATCTTCATTTAAAATCTCAAAATTTTAAAGTTCCCCATTCCTATCACCATCACGTAGCTGTACGCTTGTGGAATTTTTCATTTGGCTACAAATTAATTAAAATAAATTCTTAAAAATTATGAAAGTCGATAATGCATTATTTTTTACGAGTATATTCTTTTAAAAAGCCACTCATTGCGTATATGACTAACACCATTTATAAATTCAATTATTTTTTAAATAAGGTATTCAACACTCCCTAATTATTTATTGCTTAAAAATACAACTCCTAAAAATCAAACTCCAATTTTACTAACTTCAATCCAAACTAACTAAATCCAATCTAAATAACCAACACTCCCTAAAAATAAATAAATAAATGCCGTTGATCGTTGATGTTGAACAACATGAACATGCCGATTGAATTCTCACTGATGCTCTTCAACAAGAAAACGTTTGATGTTTTTGAGATGTTCAAGTGTAAGAACATGACCACTGATTTTCAAACAACAAGAACACTTCTGATTGTTTTTGTAATGTTCAGCAATAAGAACAAATCGGTTTTTTTTTAAATGCTTAACAATAAGAACATGTTTACTGATTACCCACTGATGTTCAACAACAATTTTTGTATGGTGGTTGTATCAACAACATATTTTTGAAATTATGCTTGAAATATTTGAAAAAGTAAAGAGTATTTTTGAAATTATACCTAAAATGTTTGAAAAAGTAAAGAATATTTTTGAAATTATGCTTGAAATATTTGAAAAAGTAAAGAATATTTTTGAAATTATGCTTGAAATATTTGAAAAAGTAAAGAATACTTTTGAAATTATACCTGAAATATTTGAAAAAGTAAAAAAAAAATTTGAAATTATACCTGCAATATTTCAAAAATAAAGAATATTTTTCCTAACTTTTCTCTCACAGAAATCTAAATATTTTACATAAATGGCAAAAACGATTTACAAGAACAGTGACTAAAACTTCTACGGAAGGAACATTCTGGATTACTTCCAATTCTACAATTACATGCAGAACATAAAAACGTTTCGAACAAGTTGGGGGCGGACTGACAACAAAAGAAGAATACATCCCTTTTAGAGTTGTACTTCACTCTGTAGTGGTTTTAAAATCTTTTCCGAATCCGTACATTACTGAAAGAACACGAGTTCTACAGAAGCCGCCATTTTGTTCAGCAAGTTTATTATTGCGTTACGAGTGTTTCCAGGTGCTGTTGCCACTGCGCGGGAGAATAATGATGACAAAAAAGGAACCCAACATGCGATAACCACTCCAGTGTTGAAAAGCAGGACAAGTTGGATATTTTTTTTTATGGGCGCGATACAGATAGCATAATCCATGCTTCACATCTCTAGAGTTCTTGATGGATCCTTGACAAAAAATAGGAAGTATGTAAAATTCGATTTCCGAACAAAAGCTATTGAGGAAGTTCCAAACTCCAGGGAGAGTTGCGAATTTTAGAATGGTGTTCTCAAAATAGTTCTAAATGCCCCAAAATAGTTATTTTACATATCGAGGATTTTTTTGGCAGATATTTATAGCAACACGTTTTTATTAATAATCAGTTAATTTTTTAAATTCTCTGGAATCTTTCTATATGATGGGAATAATAATAATAAAAATAAAATAAAGAAATAGTTAAAATTTGAATTCTTAAATCAGGGGTGGCCAACCCAATGATCTTGATAAATTATATATCTCTATATTAGATTTAGACCCACTATAGATATTTTTTGGAGTGAAAAATTGAAATTGAAAGCGATATTTAACACTCTAGAAACCAAACGGGTTGCATCTATTTAGTTGTTGCAATAAATAATCACCAGTACGAGTCTACATTGAAAACAGCATGTTTCATTTTCATAAAGAAATTTTCCTTCAAAAATTGCCCCTGAATGCAAGACCTTGAAGAAAACTTAGGGATAAATATGAAACTTCTGCAACCATGTTGTCCTTCACATATGGTACAGAGCATACAAACACAAATGCACGACTTCATCAAACTAAATATCATAATTCCACAAAAAAGTACATTCAGTGCATAGTATAGTTATGCTAAAAGTCGAAAATTACATAATAATAATTGACATTTATGCAAATGAATATTGATGATTTGATGTACAGCATTTTCTGTAATTAAGCCAGTGATTTTATCATTTTGGAGTTTTTAGTACGCAAAATTTTGATATGTAGTAAAATTTGTGATAATGGGAGATATCTGACTAAATATAGGGTGCATTTTTTAAAACATACAAAAGCAAGAACATACAAAATTTTTTGTTCTGTGTGCTTTTATAGAAATTGTGTATTTTTATAAAAATTGTAATAAAAGTTACAAAATAGTTAATACGTTATACTATACATCGCGACAATTCTTTATAGCTAAAAAATCTAAGAGAGCATAAAAATACATGAGAATAGCAAAAGTAAGGATTAATAAGGATATTTTGAAAAAAATCCGTGGCAATTCCTTAATGAAAGTATTTATAAATGAAAATATTTTTCGTATCTACATCAATTTAGGTCAATTAATTTTCAGCAGCATTTAAAAAAATACAGAATACTTTATATAAATAGGGTTATTTTTTGTCGAATCATGTAGCAACTTCATCTTTTTGAAAAATATTTCATTTATTTATTTTTTTTTTAGAAAAAAGCAATTAAACTTCCTATTAATGCAAATATATATATTCTTTTTGACAGAATTCTTATTATATTCATATATTCATATATAACTTATTGATTGACAGTAAAAGGGAAGAGTGTTTGAAGAAGAAATTCTTGAATAGCAAGATTTACGAATATAAAAAAATTGAATCAGATAGTCTAAAATTAATTTTTCTAAATTGATTTTAACATTTACATTTCTTGACGAGCTTGAACATGTAAGGTGCTTGAACATAGAGAAAAACATCTCATCAGCAAAGACTTAAGGAAAAATAAAAATCTAGAAAATATTTCTAGAAAATAATTTTAATTAACTAACTCAACCATAGAAGGAAAATTCCAAACTCTTAATACTTTGAAAAATGTATTCAATTATGGTATCATCCTAATTATCTGACGAAAGTTCAATACACAAATCAAGAATGAAGAATTGAAGATGTAGATAATCCATATAATATTGACGATAATGGCATAACAGTAATTTTAATATAAACAAACAAAAAAAATGTTTATTGAACATTTTCTTTCTATACTTTATTGAGAAAATCTCTTAATGAAAAAAAAAATGTGGAAATATTTTTATAATGATATTTACTACCTTAAAAAAAATTAGAGCTTACAAAATCGGTTTGAATTGTTTGAAATGCCAAAGAACAAGACTTTGGAAATACACTTTCAAAAACGAAATAAGATTAACAATTACATATATAGTGATGGATTTTGATAGATTTTTGTTTATAGAGTATAAATAATAACTAATTTAAACTGGAGTATAACTAAATAATTGATGATAAAAAAAACTAAACGTTTGGCGCAGTAACGGACGTCCAATTACGGAATATTGTGATTTTATGGACCATTCTACTTAATGAACAAAGAATGATTCAAATTATGAACAGAGAATCATTCCACTTAATGATCTAAGAACCATTCCACTTGATGAACTAAGAATCATTCCTCTTAATAAACAAAGAATGATTCAAACTATGGACAGTGAATCATTCCCCTTAATGAACTAAGAATCATTCCACTTAATGAACTAAAAATCATTCCACTTAATAAACAAAGAATGATTCAAATTATGAGCTGTGAATCATTCCACTTAATGAACTAAGAATTATTCCACTTAATGAACTAAAAATCCTTCCACTTAATAAACAAAGAATCATTCCACTTAATAAACTAATAAACCTTCAACCTAAATGTAAAAAAAAGATACTTTATAGTATCTGCTTCTTAACTGTCGATATGAATTGAGCCTTTTAAAAATAATCAGATAATAATAAAAAAAATTACTTATTAGTATTTAATATTCTGGCACAATAAGTTATCTATTAAATGATACGATAGTCTAATGAAAGGAAAGAAAAATTTTAAAAACATTTTTTTGTATAATGAATCTATTAATAGAAATATGTCTCCAAATTTTAATTTCCAGGGTTGTGTCATTCTTTAAATTTTCCTAAAATCCTCAAAACACTCTTTCTGTGGAACACCACAAGCAAAACGTAACGAGAATCGTCGTTCGTCTTAGAAAAAAACTTCTAATCTTTAATGTCAACAATGGAGAAGAAGAGAATGCCAGTCTTAAATCTTCCTTCCCCTAAATTTTCGAGAATGCATGACATTGGATTAAAGGAACGCCTTTAGAATCGACACCTAATCTTTTCTCCATAAAATTTACGACACATTTTCAAACCGCATGACATCTTCAAACAGTTTAAATATAATATAGTAGTTTGTAATCAAACAAACACCAGGCTAACACTAGGTTCATATTGAGCAAACTAACCTATTTTATTCTGTGATCTCCAACACCCTTGGTGGAATAGTTTGACGATTTATGGTATTGACGTATCTTCTTAGCAAGACCGCAAACACTGGCATTGCTTTCGGTTGTAAAGTTGTGAGGTGAGGCATTTTGATTATAGTTGTACGATTATTTTACAACAATTAAAGGCTTATTTCTGGAAAATTTATGGCTGTCGATTCATAAATGTTGCATGGTCCTTGGATGGTATTCAGTTTGAAAAGACGGGAAGTTTTCAGAACGGGATAAATTTCGATACTAAAGAATCTTTAATGTAAAACGCATGTTTAAACAAGTAAGGATTTGATATGGGCCGAACTTAAATAATCCCTATCTTGTTTGAGTTTTTTTTTCTTTATTTATTGTTCATTTTTTTTTTTTTTTCATAAAAGTTTTCTCGTGAATTAAGGTTATTCCAATGTTTAATATTTATTTGCTAAAACGCAATGTGCGGATCAATATAATCATTAAAAGGACAACAATATTATAAGGACACTCTACTATTGCCACATATCTAGAATAAAGTTGTGTAAAGATTTATTTTTAATGTCACGTGACAAAACACAAAAGGGAACTTTATGTATAATTCAATAAAATTTTTTTTTATTGATCTAATTTATGAGATTTTTTTAGAAAGGAATTTAATCTAAAACATTTATATCATGTATGACTATGTTATATGAATATGATACTTTGGATTATGCTTCGGATTTCCATAAAAATGGTAAAATGACAAACAATAAGTTGTGATTATTATTTAATATCCTTGTATGCACTTTATAATTTTACTGCAAATTTTGTAAAGATATAGATATAGATAAAGCTTTCTAATGCTTACTAACAAAAATAATCAAGCAATTTTTTTTAAATTATCATTCAAAAATTAAAAAAAAATCGTTATTGAATATTTAATAATGAGTTCAAATAATTTGTACAAATTTTTAAAAATATTTATACATACATTCGAAAAATTAGGTGGCAGTTTACCATTTATATTTTTAAAGATGAGATTTGAAAATTTTTCTTATTATATTTAGTATCGATAAAAATTGACATATATTTTTTTGCTTTACTTTTGCCATAAGTGTGTAACTTGAACCTATAATGAATCCAAAACGTTTACCAAGTCAAAAAACTGATGCCATCTTATGAATTCATAATAAATAAATTGCAAACGGAAACCTTTAATAAAGTCCGCTATGGAAAAAAAGAAGTACCAAACGATTTTTTTTTATATCTGCTAACGATCGAACGATAAAAGAAAAAAAGAATATCATAATCAATCAAGTTTTTACAAAAATTATCATTCGAAAATTTAAAAAAAAAATTATTTTTTAATAATTAGTGAGTACAAATAATTTGTACAAATTTTTAAAAATATTAATACATAAATAAGAAAAATCGTTATCTTTATGCATACATCAAATTATCATTTATCTTTTTGGAGATGAAATTCAAAATTTTTTCTTATTATATTTAATATCGATAAAAATTGTCATAGATTTTTTTTCCCTTTACTTTTGCCGTAAGTGTGTAACTTGAACCTATAATAAATCCAAAACGTCTACCAAGTCAAAAAACTGATGCCATCTTATGAATCCATAATAAATAAATTGCAAACGGAAACCTTTAATAAAGTCCGCTATGGAAAAAAAGAAGTGCCAAACGATTTTTTTTTATCTGCTAACGATCGAACGATAGAAGAAAAAAAAAATATCGCACGGACTTGGGTGCGTTCTATTGTGAATATTCGATTCGCTTAAAAATCGTTGGGGAAAAAAAAAAATGCTGAACAATACGAAAATAGTCTCCTGTATTGTAGATTAAGTATGTGACTGCTCAGCTAAAGGCGTTCGTAAAAAAAAACATGGCCGCCATTGAGTTCGAACACTACAACGGAAACAGTCTTTACTTCCTAGGCGTAAGAGCCTTGTTGCGAAAGTAACACACAGTTACTCTTGTTCGTCAGCTTCTTGTGAAACTGAAAACCATTGAAGAAAATATATTTGGGGGGAAAAGGACGACGTAGAAGGGGGGCGGGGATAGAACTACGACGTTCTTTTCAGTGGGGTGAGCAAAAAGTTCGACACCTTTTTACTGCCTTCTTCAGTTCGTGTCCCCTCCCTGCGCAGTCCGTCTTCATGAAATACCCCAGAAATTTAGGAAAATAAAATTTTAAAAAAAAAAAAAAAAAAAAAAAAGCGTATAAGTGCATTTACATCCCATTTTAACCACAAAAGGGTACTCCATTTTGAAATTTACAAGCTTTTAATGTGAGTTTTTTAAAGAAAATGTTCAGCTTTTTTTAAAAAAATATAATTGGTGCATTCCTTAACTAGAATAATTTTTGTTTAATGTATAGATTCATATTTATAATTTTGATAAAGTTACGTTTTGTTCTATCGTGAAATTTTAAAATAAACAGTGTATTGTTTGAAATTTTTTGTACAATCTGAATAGTTCCGAAATATGCATTTTTGCTTTTCGATTGTTGTATCCGATCTGTTCTGAAAGATAATTCTTGCTTTTTTGAATGTATCCTAATTGTTCTGAAACAAACATTCTTGGACAACGGACAACAAGTGTACCGATTACGGAGTTCCAATGGAGGTTTAGTGGTATTAAGTACCACTAAATCTCAACATCTTAATTTAATTATAAATTTTGCATAAAATGTAACCGCTTGGATTAAAAAAAAAATAGAAAAATAAAAATTAAATTGAAGAAAAATATCAGAAAAAAATCTCCTATTATGAGACAATTAAAGCAAGGAGGTTGCTTTTGAAAAAGCATCTGAATAATTTTGAAACATACATACTTGTTATTGCGAATGTATATGAATTGTTCTGAAACATAATTCTTGCTTTTGCGAATGTATCCGAATTGCTCTGAAACAAGCATTCTTGATTTTACGAATGTATCCAAATTATTCGCAAACACACATTTTTGCCTTTGCGAATGCATCTGAATTGTTCTGAAACAAACATTCTTGGGCAACAGACGTACCGATTACGGATTTCAAATGTGGTATTAAGTACGACTAAACCTCCACATCTTAATTTAATTATAAAATGTGCATAAAATATAATTGCTTAGATTAAAAAAAGCTAGAAAAAAAAATTAAATTACAGAAAAAATAGTAGAAAAAAACATCTCCTACAATAAGGCAATTAAAGCAAGGAGATTGCTTTGACAATGCTTCTGAATTGTTCTGAAATACATTCTTGTTATTGCGAATGTATCCAAATTGTTTTAAAACATACATTCTTGTTTTTGCGGATACATTCGAATTGTTCTGAAACATTTATTATTACTTTTCAGAATACATCCGAATTGTTCTGAAACATAAAATTTTGATTTTGAAAATGAATCCGAATTGTTCTGAAACATACATTCTTGTTTTTAAGAAGGCATTCGAATTGTTCTGAAACATGCATTCTTGCTTTTGCGAATGTATCCGGTTTGTTTTGAAACACGCAATTTTTTTCTTTTGAGAAGGCATTTGAATTACTCTGAAACATACATTCTTGCTTTTGAAATGTATCCCAATTGTTCTGAAATATACATTCTTGGAAGTAAGAATGCATGGAACTTAGAATTTTTGATACAAGTTGAATTATTTCAAAGCATGCGTTCTAAACATGTATCTTTTGGAGCAATTAGGAATGTACAGTAATTCTATATATTCATCATTTATTTAATATTTCCTCCCCCCCAAAAAAGTAACTTAATTTATTGTTATAGTATGATTATTGTTAATTAAAAATTAAAATTTCAATAAATATATATACAATTTTAATCAATTATAGTTTGTTGATAAAATATTTGTAAAAATAAACAATAAATGGCGGTAAAGGTTAAATTGATGTAAATATTTCTGTTAAATTGATGTTTATAAATACGTATTTTTGAAATTTATATCTCGTTAATTATACAGCTTTGATTCAACATTTTGTATTATTCTGTCAACAGGAAAAGGAAACTCATCACATTAAAGGAAAAGTTACAAAAATTCAATTTAATTACGAACATATATTTGTTTATCATTAAGTTTAAACAGCAAGATCTAAAAGAATTACTTCATTTGACAATTCTCATCTCTCAATTCGAATTTTTCATTTCATTCTTATCATTTGTGGAATAAATCACAGTTCCTCTATAACCATAGATTAGTCAGAAATGATAATGTTAAAAACTGATGAGAATTATGAATGGTAAAAGAATGATTCTTCAGACTGGAATCAATCAAAGTCAATTACTAGTTCATTTATCTGTTTTCCTTTGAAAATAAGGTTGCATAAATCTTGTAGTATATCCCATAACTGGTATGAACTTAAGATGCAATTTACCTCCATATAATCATTTAAAACGCTTGTGAAAAGGTGATCTTTATTTAAAATATTTATTGACCTTGTTATAATTTTCTTTCTGGGGAAATAAGAAAACAAAAAGTTTCATTTTCAAAGATTAACCCATAAAAGGAAAATGATGAATTAACACGATTTCCCAGCGGCCTGATGGCTATTGGTACCGCAGACTTCAGGCTGGCTAAGCATGGACGCTTGTTGTAGTCCAGAATTCATGTTAAACTGTAGATCCCGATCAAATTAACTAAAGCCACAAACCAAGCCATTTCTCCGAAAAAAAAAGCACTAAAAGATCGCTCTTTGTCTTGATGGAATAAATGGCCAAATGAAATCAAGCTCGAAATAAAAGCTACGTTAAGGGACGTTAAAGCTAAGTTAATTTAATATATTTATTAAATTATGTTACAACTAAACAAATATCATTATTAACTTGGCCGATTTTATTCATAAGTAATTTTTTTCCATCGCAAATTACTGTTATTAAAAACAATTATTGATGCCTAATACAGGGGTGGCCAACCCTCCTTGAACATTTTTGCGGCCCGTGAGGTTTATCGCACTTTTACAAAATATATTTATTTTATATTGGTCAAAATGGTAAAAACCAATGTATTAAAAAAATTCATTATAGAGTTGTGATGCATTTTCAAAGTGACCCCTCATTTGGATTGGCCACCCCTGGTCTAATCAGTATCTATACTAAGTCGAAATTCGTTATTGTATTTTTTTTTAAGTTAATGAATGCTAATTGTAAATTAACTTTGTGTTATCTAAGAATAAATGAAGTTAAAAAAATGATTAACTAAATTAAAAATTGCAAGGAAATGTTCTGTGACCAGATCACCATTCTGCATTTTAGCAAATGGTTAGCGATTTTCACTTTCTTACAAAGCAAATAAAAAAATTGTGCAACTCTGTATTAAGCCTACTATTATTTCCCTTCTCTTTTATTCAAAACGATTCTTTGATACTGTCGGTGTACTAGACTTTTCCGACATACCTGGCTATCCAAGTACTTAAATATCTTTTTTTTTTATATCCCAAGGTGTAAATCTCTTCCCCAGTAACATTGAAAATGACAAATTTTAAAATATCTTTTTCTGGCAGAAAAATGTGTTTTTCCGCGGTAACTTCTTTGACAGGACTTAATCCTGGATTAGCCCTGTTGTAAGCTTCCGATCGAAATAAGACACCGATATCATTCACTGTAACCGTAGAGAAAAAAATGGCCCTCGCCAGCCACTTTGTTTGCGGTTAGCTACGACAGGAAAGAGGGGCGTGGTTTGCAAATCTGACCCCGCCCATCGGACTCAAAGGATGTGGAAAAGTTGAAGGAAAACTGTTTCCACCACCAGATTAACATGTGACGGATTGATAGGTGAAGAAGAAGACTTTGGATCAAAGTCATAAGTCATAAGCTTAGCGCTTTTTACATGACTAAAATATATGACCATCATAACTCTTGGAAGTCAAATCTCTATTACGGGCCATGTATGTAATTCGACACGGCCTTTTCTACATTCTGAAATTATTTATTCGAAACTTGTGAACCCCTTTTAGAGAAAACTAGCATGATAGCATAACAATGCATGTCATTTTTCACAGTTAAATATCAATGCTATACTACTTTTAAGGTTTAAAAAAAAGTAAGACCGGTTTCCAATTTAAATTTACCGGGCATATGGTATTTCAATTTTTTTTCTTTTTTAGGCTGTTGGCACTGTCCTTGACATCTGTGGGAAATCTTATGTCAAAATATTCATTAGTGTTTGAGTTACGCTTGGTTTTGTGAGACGCTAAAACTGATTCCGGCGATTTTTGGAAGGTCTGAACGAATTGAGCTAGAACTTGCGTTAAATTTTGTTTGTGGAAACGTATAGAATTTTGCGGAAGGCATTCGGTGAGCATTCCTATATCGGAAAGAAATGTTTAGATGTGGTAAAAACAGTTCAAAGAAGGCAGAGAACGCGTTGAAGACGAAGAGCACTCTGGTCGACCATCCATCTCAACCGACGATTTGATGCTTGCAAACCGTCGACTTATAATTAGCAACAAAAAACAAAATTTAATGCAAGTGCTTTGCTCAATTAATTCAGACATTTCAAAAATCGCCTGAATCAGTTTTAGAATGAATATTTTGAAATAAAATTTCACACAGATGTCAAGGACAGAACCAACAACTAAAAAAAAAAAAAAAAAAAAAAAAAAATTTTTGAAATACCATATGCCCGAGAAATTAAATTGAAAACTGGTCTTATTTTTTGGACACAGTAGTACAAACAAAAATAAGTACATATAACAGAAAATAATAAACTCTTAATTAAAATTTCCGATATTTTCTGAAGAAGGGTTTACAGAAAAATAGTACGATGTTACAGAAAAATAGTATGATGGCATAACAATGCATGTCCTTTTCCACAGTTAAATATCAATGCTACACTGATTTTAAGGCTTAAAAAATATCATAGTTTGAACTTAAAAGTACAAATGAAAATACGTATGTATAACAGAAAATAATGTACTCTTAATTAAAATTTCAGATATTTTCTTAAGCAAGATTTACAGAAAAATAGTATGATGTCATAACAAAGCATGCCCTTTTTCACAGTTAAATATCGAAGCTGCATTGCTTTAAAGGTTTAAAAAAATCATTGCTTGATTTAAAAATACAAATAAAAATAAATACGTATAACAGAATAAACTCTTAATTAAAATTTCAGATTTTTTTTTTTAAGCAAAGTTTAATTAAACAAAAGCATTTCTTCAGATATTTTGAAAATGTTATTACTGATTAGTTAAAACATCAGACTTCTTAAAAATAATAAATAATAATAATAATATTAATAAATGTTTAGTAGTTAAAAGTTTAAGCTTGAAAGTCATTATTAACATTGTTTTTCTAATGACTTTAAATAAATAGTGATACTTAAGTATAAAAATCTTGGATTGAATGTTCAATACCACCTTATTTTTTTGCATCGAAATAGCAGAAAAAAATTTCTGCTTAACTACTATATATTTTTGGTTTACTATAGGAAACATGGACTTAAATTTTCAGCAATTTTCTCTATGTTGTCAGCATTCTAGAAAATTTAAATCTCTCCTAGTGGGAACCAAATCAATAAAATTGATAAAAAATGAAATTTTCGGGTTTTTTAATATTTAAAATAAAAACAGTTTTTTCGCATGTAATATTATTGTGATTAGCTTGCTAAATACATTACGTTTTAAAAATAACCCTTTATTTTTTTTATCGCCAATATAAATACATCTCTGTATGCCTGACATGTTTATTTATGTAATATTTTAAGACATATTCCTAGTTAAAACATGTAATAGCACTCATCTGATTCCCTATAATTCAGTATAATAGTCATTATCATTTTATAGAAGAACACAAATTATTATTATTTAAAATTTAGGTTTTTCTACAGTTCACGACTTTTTTTTATAACAATTTGAGTAGATTTGTAATGCAATAAATCTTCTTCGGTTGATAATTATAGCTGTAATTATTCTATTTTAAATATAGAGAACAACGACATCATGACGACGATGAATGTTTATCATAAACATTCAGTCACTTATTAAGACAAGTCGCTCGTCCATCATCACTAACACTTTCGTTCATTCCAAAGAAATCTTTTGATGGACATTGAAAATTTCTGCAAGTTTTGAAATAAATTAATTTCGGTTTTTCTTGCATTTACCGCATTAGTCTCTCGGATTACTTGCAATCTCAAGGCGATGATTGTTATTTACCATATGATGATACATGATTTAAGTTTAGTGCAAAATCTCGTGTAATCAAATATGGATCTATATATATATATATTATATATCCAAATATGGATATGACTTATGCATATAAAAACATCCTTAATTAAACAAAAAATTAAACAAATTTTGAAAATTTCGGAAAGTTTGATTTATGCATAGGACAAAGACTACGTAAATACATATGGTTACATGATATGCATTGGACAAAATTTCATTTAACCACAAATGGATACATGAAATGTATAGGACAAAATTCCGTTTAGCCACAAATGGATATATAGCTTATATACAGAATAAAAAATGCAGTGCAACAGCACATAAATAAATAACTTTTATATTGTCATAACCTAATGCATACTGTAAAATTTTATATAATCACATATAGATGCAGGACATGTATAAGTCAATGCCCACTCACACGTTGACTACATTGATATACGTTTAGGACAAATTCCATTAACCAAACGGTTACATTCTACATATATATAGAATAAAAAATCCAGTGTAACAGCACAAAAATAAATAACTTTTATATTGGCCTAACCTAATGCATAATGCAAAATGTTATGTAACCACTTATGGATACATGGTATGTACAGGCCAAACACGTTGACTGCATGGATACTTGATGTGTATAAGACAAAATTCCATTTAGCCACAAATGGATACAGCTTATATATAAAAAAAATTCAGTGCAACAGTACATAAGTAAATAAAATTTTTATTGGCTTAACCTAATGCATAATGTAATATTTTATATAACCACATATGGATACATGCCAAGTATAGGTCAAAGTTCTACTCACACTTGTTCATGGCTATATGATATGTATAGGACAGAATTTAATTTAACCAAAAATGGATATATAACACTGGATATATCCAACATATATACAACGTATAACAAACAGCAGGCAGCACGTAGGGGTCAAAATCCAGTGTAACAGCACATAAATAAATAACTTTTATATTGATCTAATTTAATGCATAATATAAAATTTTATATAACCACATATGGATACATGGCACGTATAGGTAGGTCAAAGTCCTATTCACACATTGACTACATGATATGTATAGGACAAAATTCCATTTAACCACAAATGGATACATAGCTTATATATAGAATAAAAAATCCAGTGTAACAGCACATAAATAAATAACTTTTATATTGGCCTAACCTACTGCATAATGCAAAATTTTATTTAACCACATATGGATGCATGGCATGTATAGGTCAAAGTCCTATTCAAATGTTGACTACAGGGATATATGATATGTATAGGAAAAAATCCCATTTAGCTACAAATAGATACGTAGAATAAAAAAAAAATCCAGTGTAATAGCATGTAATATGAAAGGGACAAAAGCCAGTGAATAAATAAATAAATACAGTACACATAAATAAATAACTTTTATATTGGCTTAACCTAATGCATAATGTAAAATTTTATATAACCCTATATGGATACATAACATGTGTAAGGTCAAAGTCCTATGCTAATATCTGATTATTTACAACATTATTTTATTTTTAGTAGGGATTTGTTTAATTTATTGTTTACTTTTCCAGATGTTTGTTATTAGTTTAAAACTTCAATCATGCACAAAATTCGTTTAGTCAGTAATTAATAACACTAAAACGTTTTACTGCCATTTCCAACAAACTGGAATTCTCGCAACCGAATCTCGATTAATGGAAGGCATTTGATCTCTTTTGTTACTTTCATCACACCCCTGGGAAGATTTCAACGGTCTGAGCAACCACTGGTTCCCATGACATTTCGTCCTTCAGCTTAGCGCATAAAGACTGAGATAACCGGAGACGATAATTGGACCGCGGGAACTGCTGTGATAAAACACACCGCGCACGCGTCGTAGCACCAGGCAAAAGCAAAGGCGCGATTCTTCACGCCTTTGCCGTGAAATTCGAGACCTCGGCAGTGAAAGGGAACTCCATTAGTGGTAATGAAGTGGAGGATGGCATTGTCATCGCAGAGGCGATCGGGAGATTTCGATCGCCGTTGTGTGAAGTAAAGAATGGACTTTTATCTCTCCTTTGAGGGCCGTTCGGGATAGATTTTCCCACCCCAAATGTGAATTTGTCGATTTATGAAATGTAAATTAAAACGGAACTGAATTAAATCGTTATCTTTAATCTTCTTGATTTACATGGTGGCTTCTTCATTTACAGAGCTTCCTCATTATTAAGGCAATAAAGTTGATCCCAAGATAAGCTATTTGAAAGATAATTTTTTTTAAAAGTGATTTACTAAAAGAACAAAAAAAAAGCATTGTGGATATAAGGATTTAAATCATTAGCATATAAATATAATATGCTAATTTGTTGAATTAGATCGAAATTGAATTAAATTACTAACTTGAATCTACCAGTTGCTTCTGAAACTTTGAAATGGTTTCTTCTTTACTGAAAAATAATTGATGCACTATTGTGATGAGATTTTCATAATGAAAAGCTATCTCTAATTTCTTTTATAAAGATGACAATGAATTAGAATTCATTGTTGCAAATCATTTTGAAAATAATTATCCACTATTGTGATAATTAATCTGCAATATGCAATCTCTGCAAATCATTTTGAAAATAATTATCTACTATTATGATTTATTGTGATAATTGGTCTACTATTATGATAATTAATCTACTATTGTGATAAGATTTTTATAATGATAATCTATATCTAATTTCTTTTATAAAGATGATAATGAAATAGAATTCACTGTTGCAAATCATTTTGAAAATAATTATCTACTATTGTGATAATTGACCTACTATTGTGATAACTGATCTACTATTGTGATAATATTTTCATAATGATAAGTTATCTCTAATTTCTTTTATAAAGATAATAGTGAAATGGAATTCATTGTTGCAAATCATTTTGAAAATAATTATCTAGTTCAACGTATGGATCATAATGACAATGAGGTAAATTTGTCGTTATGAATCTAAATTAAATCGTAGTTTATCTATCACTTAATTATCACTAAATCACTAAATTTATTTAATTTACTGAGATTCTATTGGTGTGCTGTGATAGGATTTGCATGATCATCAACTTTTTGTGGTTTCTTTTACGGAAGTAGAAATTGAAAAGCGATTTATTACAATAAATCATTTTAATGATATTTATTTTTTTTCAACATAAGTACTTTAGCAATAATAACATAAATTCATCGTCAAATCGGGGAATTAGGAAAAGTGAATTAAATTGCAATTGCAATTTGTATAATGATAAAAAAAAAAAAAAAAAAAAAATTCTTTGCCGTTCCTTTGACGGAGAAGAAAAGTAAAAATAATTTATTGTATTAAATCATTTTGAAAATGATTTAGTTCATCATAATTAATAGTAATTTTAATTAATAGTGTCGTTATTTTAAATATATACATATATATTTATATTTATATTTATATATATATATATATATATATATATATTTAATCAGATTTTTCATTTATCTAATGACTTTGTTATTGAGGAACTATTAAATTAGTGACTAATGATTCGTATACCGAGGGAACTATTTAAATAATGACTAATGATTGATATACTGAGGAAACTACTAAATTAATGACTAATGATTCGTATATTGAAAGAACTATTTAATTAATTAATGATTCGTATACTGAGGGAACTATTTATTTAATGAACTAATGATTCGTATGCTGATGTAATTATTAAATTAATGGCTAATGATTCGTTTACTGAGGGAACTAATAAATTAATGACTAATGATTCGTATACTGAGGGAACTATTTATTTAATGACTAATGATTCGTATACTGAGGGAACTATTTAATTATTGACTAATAATTTGTATACTGAGCGAACTACTAAATTAATGACTAATGATTCGTATACTGAGGGAACTATTAAATTAATGACTAAGGAATCGTCATTAATTTAATAGTTAGTTTAAATTAAGAACTAATGATTCGTATACTGATCTGATCCTAATATGGTTTGCGGAAAAATTAATATTTCTTTATTGTGTATATATATCTGAATATAGTATTAATATCTCTTAATTGTATCGGAAAAATTTATATCTCTTTTTTCTATCTAATGCAAAAAATGCTCTATGTCTTAGCTTAAACAGAAAAAATAAAATAAAAATAAATAAATAAATAAAAATAAATAAATATAAATAAATAAATAAATAAAAATAAATAAATAAATGAAAATAAATAAATAAATAAAAATAGAATTTGCTGCGCTCTTCTTATAATTAATATTTTAGGATGAGCAATTTGTTTAGACTTTCTTGAAATAATTTATAAATAAATATAACAGAACATTATAACAAATATAACGAGGGAAAGTAAGAAACTGGTCTTTTTCAATTAATATAATTAATTTCGTGATCCTTTCAAAATAAGTTGTAAAAAATATGTATATATATATAGGATTGTTGATTAGATATTTGTTAATAATGTGTTTCGATATTAAAAGAAAAAAAATATACAATAAAAGTACGTAAGAGATTTAATGATCAGATAAATTCATCTGTAAATCACTGCATTATTTTGTTTCAAACCAAACTAATGACAATACAAAAATAATTATTAAAATAAGATTTATTGATTGATAATTATTATTCTCTTTACACAATGTATTAAAGTAAATAAAATAATACCAGGAAATAAAATTTGTATTTATTTAGAAATAAATTTTTTTTTTTATCATTGGGTATTTGAAAGCAATTGAAAAATTGGAATTTTTGCAATACAATGATAAAATGTAATTATCATAGCGATTATTCTAGTTGATAAATGTACTCACTTTTAGAAAAATGACCCAAACATTAGCATATTACTTTGATTGGTTTTTTTTTTATCCACATTTTATTTAATTATAATGATAATTTTTGTTTTTGAATAATTTATTTTACTTGTTTGTTTTGTTATGTGCAACAATTTTTTTTTTCTTTTAATTTTATTATGTTGCTGTGACTAATTCTCAGCGACCGGCAGCGTGCGTATGACACCTATGAGTATTCTACTCATGGATGGAAGGAGAGGGACAGCTTCTGTTGTGATGACTGACTTGGATCCGAGTCTCTGAAGAAGATAGGGCGGTGCCTTATCATTAATAATAATAATCTTATTTTTTTCATATTAGAGTTATTGAAATCGATTTCAGCATACATGAAAATGCTCATTTGCAAATTATTTTTGCATTGCTTTATTTTCATATTTTTATAATGAATTTTTGATAATAGAATACAGTATTTTAAAGCAACTATTTATTTTCATAGAAACATTTCACTAGAAAACTAATATATTTTACAGTTACTAAGATAAATTTACGATTCCTTTGCATTTAAAAGTTAAATTTTTACCAAGGCATTGCTAACGTAAAAATGGACACGTGTTTGATTCTCGCTAGCAAGAAAAGCAATACTAAAGTTTTAAAAAATGTAAATTATCTTTTTATCTTATAATAGAATACTGACCCCCTAATGGGTGTTTTCTTGGCTTTTCTCCTATCTGATAAGTAATGTCCCCTTAACAACGCAAATGGTTTGAGGCATTGCATAGAAATGTAATTTGCTGCAGTTTGGATGGGAATCGAATTGAACGAGGTGGTTTCGTTTGTCAGCTTTCGGGAGTGCAGAAATACCGCTCGACCTGGTGTGTGTTTTTGGTAACAGATCAAAAGATGTACGTTCTAACAAACGACAATCGTAAGTTCACTCTCAAACAGGGACACCGAGGCTTATTTTACGAGTTCAAACTGCATCAGACGACGTTCGGCAAAATGTTTCAGATCTAGGCATGGCTATACGCAAATGTGGGGCAGTTACCTTACAAGTATTTTTGATAGGTAATAATATTACCTCTCACCTGAGGTTACTTGAGAAGAGAGTATAAAGTTACAAGAGAGGAATACTAGGTATCTCTATGGGAATACTAGGCTCTTAATATTAGAAAATTATTAAAAATACAAACTTTCTTATAAATCATCATCATCGGTGCAACAGCCCCACTGTGGGCCAAGGCCGTTTGTCTACTGGCAGATTTCGAGACGAGAGATGTTTTATTTTTACGCGATAGGGTTGTCAACCCTACGCCCAAAGCTCTACAGCTATATTAGACCACGACCTACGGTTTAAAGTGGATTCCGGACCACTACAAACATCCATGACACCACCGAATTCGAACCCAAAACCTGAGGCATCGAGAGCCAGAACTTTCCTATAAAATTTGAATTAAAACCATTAAGCCGATTTTTAGCCATATCTTAAAAAATGGTGATTTTTCCACCCAATAAATTTTATCAAATTTGATATAAATTTTGTATCAAATTCCATAAATTTTTTATATACATTTATATATAAATCTTATATAAATTTTTTATAACGATATAATATTGATTATTTTATATTAAATTTTTAACTTAATATTTTTAAACCAAAAAATTTTATACCAATTTTATATTTTCTAGTTTAAAATTTAGATTTGACATCTGAACTACATTGAATATTTATAAATTTTCCTATCTGAGTTTCAGTGAAATATATTTGTTCATTTTATTTTCATAAAATAAGAGAAAGCAAGATATTTATACATAAAATAAATAATTAATTAATTAATGAAAATATATTATTTATAAACAGTAACTAATTATTAGTGTGAATTAAATCAGAACACTCTAATATTTTCTTCCAATTAAACAACTTAAATAAATTAAATTATCCAACGATAAACAGTATTTATTGTTTAAAATAATTACAATTATTAATATTTGGAGAGTTTTTTTATATGTCACTGTACCTCTAATGACATACATTACAAGATTTAATAATTGTTACAATTCTCACTTTTTTAATACACGATTAGAATGAAAATAATTCACTATTATATTCGAATTAAATTAAAATAAATAAATTTTTTGTTTGTAAATTTAAGTTAATAGATTGATAATTTTATTAATAAAATAATAATTATTATTAATAAACATATATATATCTACATATTTGTTATTATTTATAAGCAATATATTGTTTTATATCTATACTAATAAGTTATATATCAATAAACATTTGTTAAATATTAATAAACATTTGTTATATATTAATAGTCATTTGTTATATATTCATATTATGTTAAAACCTTTTTAAAAATGCACGTAAAAATGTATTGTTTTAAAATGAAGTTACTAATATTAAAATAATACTTTAGATTAATTATTGAAATGTAATTAAATAAATATGAAATATAGTAAGTGTAATTTATTTATGTCAGTCTATTTGTTTGAGTCTTTTTTGGTATAAGAACAAACAATTATATTTTTTTACTTCGTAAATTTGACCGATTTTATTTCTTAGCGCCATCTAGGGGCGGCATTCAAAACTAGCGTTACAAAATATTATTTTAAAAGTATAAAATAAAATATGTAAGAACTGAAATATTCATTTTAGAAATCCATTATACATATCTAAAAATATTGCTAAAAGTTTGAATATTAAGGTTTGAATATAAGATATTATGTCTTTTTACCATTATTCAAAAGTATTTATTTTTACCGTTTTAAAACTCATTCTTAAAAAAGTATTTTAAAGTAAAAAATCGTCAAAAATATTATAGTGATAAATGTGGTTTACATTAGATAAGCTGTTTATTTTATCTTATTAACAATACAGATTTTCTCTAGAGATAAGAATGTTATTAAAATTAAATTATAGAAATGAAAACAAATATACTATTTTATAACTTTTCCCCATTATAATGAAAATTACATCAACTGCCATTTTAAATTTATTAATGGATGTATTATGATATATAATAATTTCTTACTAATTTTATTCTATTGCGTAGTATAACAGCAGTAAACTTCAATTCCGGCTCGGATATTAAATTATTTACATCCACTCTATAAAAGCACTAGCAAAATTTCGAAGTTAAGAAATTTTAAATTGTTTCACTTTTTTTTTTTGTCTGTTTTTTTTATTTTATCCATAACAAATAAATAATTTTTTTAAAAGTCTATTTCCTGCACGATCAAAAAATTAATAGGTCAAAACATAATTTACCAGCACTGTACCACTGTACCACTGTAGATTCTCTAGGTAGTAGAGAACAATGTCTCGTTTTATAAATTTCTGATAATAGGCATATTTCCATTTGTGTCAAATTTGGTGAAGATTTGATAATGTTCAAGGCTGGTATTACCACGAATGGTTTAATTAACCTCCACACCTCTGGAAAATGATTCCTGATGGCTAGCTATATATTGTCTTTGATCTTTGCATATATTGTCTTTGTCTTATATTGTCTCGATATATTGTCTTTGATCTCTTTCTTTTAAAGGACCAGTTCGTACTTGTCTGATAGACATCTTTCTTAACGATGAAAGCTCAGAATGATTAACCCAGTATGTTCTCTGGATATGAACTCAAATACGCATGTTGAAGATATCCTATACAGAAGATTTGCTGGTCACATATCGTGCCCCCAAACAAATGGTTCAAGATCTGAAAGAGTGGCACAGAATAAATACTTAAGTCCATTCTAAATACCTTATTATAGGCTCCATTGCAGCACAAATTTTGAAAGCATCTCAGTTTCTTAACAGTACTCCCTATTATAAAAATTGCACATTTTTCGTTTCGTACAAAATAATAATAATAATAAATAAAATAAATACATTTTTTTCCACTTAGATGTCACTTTTTTTCTGACCACATCAACCACTCAAATTCTTCTTCATTCGCATTATCTGTCCAAAACCTAAACATCCTTTCATTTTTTTTATGTGGGGTATTTTATTTAATAACTAAACTTCCCCCCTAATAATCTCTTTTTTTTTTTATACAGTGAAAATAGTTGTTTAACGGATTTCATATATGTAAAGGCAATTTTCACTTTATAAATCAATGATCTTTTGCAAATGTTTTGTTTTAAAGTTTTTCTGATAGTCATTTATTAAATGTGAATACATTTTTCTTGGATAATTTTATTTTTCATTCTCTAAAAATACTTTTTTAGCTGAAAGTTTTTCATTCTGAGGAAATGGTTGCTATAAATGAATCATAAATATGCTTTCAATGATTTTTTATACGACTTAAAAGTAAATAGTCAAATTTTTCCAAGAACATATGTTCATATATATTTTCATCATTGTTGTTCCAATGCAGCTGGTAATACGGAAACAGTTAATCTTGATGCCATAAGCAAGGGCTGCATCGTTGTTACTCATTTAGTAGTACCCAAGGGGTGCGTGTAGCTTGAAGATATGCTACGGACGCGAATAACACTACCTCCATAACGCTTTATGATCGTATTAGACAAGGAATTACGGTTTAAAGTGGATTCCGAACCACTACAAATACCCGAGATCTGTGGTACCGAGTGCTAGCCCCTTGGCCAACAGGCGCCTATTTTTCATCGTGCTGTATCTATCGTATTAACATTTTTGTCGTATCTATCGATATTGAACATATATATTTCAACATATGTTCATTATATTTTTATTTTCATGTTCATATATATTTTCATCATTGTTTCAATGTTGTTTTTTATCGTTCTTTTTCATGTTTCGTTATTATTTTATTTGTTTTTTATAAAGATACTATCAAAGTATTTATTATTTAATGAATATTTCTGATGATCGTACATTTTCAGAATTTCTTTTATGCTTATAAATTAGTTCAAATTCTTAGAAAATCATTGAACACAATCATTAATTTGCATAATTTGCATGCCATCCATAGCTTTTATATTGCTTTTGCAAATTCTATCAGTTTAGTTTGTAAATGAACTATTTATTATTATTAATGAACTATTTATTCTAAATCTTTCACTCCGTGTAAATTATCTCAAGATGTTTCATAAATAAAAATGTTTTCAATGCCAGATCTATAAAACAATTGTACAGTACGATTATTTTAATATCATTTTTGAATAATGTACTGCAAGTGCTTGTATGTACTGTAATGTAATTCATTTTGAATTTGTAGGCAAAATTCTGAAATGTACGATCATAATGAATATTTCTGATGATCGTACATTTTCAGAATTTCGTTTGCGTTGATGAATTAATTCAAATTCTTAGAAAATCGTTGAGCACAATCATTAATTTGTATGCCATCTATAGCTTTTATATTGCTGTTGCAAATTATATCAGTTCAGTTTGTAAATGAACTATTTACACACTAAATTTACAGTTTAATTTTTAGTTTTTAATTTGTAATTGAACTATTTACAAACTACAAAAAATTTTAAATGAACCATTTACAAACTGAACTGATAGAATTGCAATTACTGTTCATCATCATTATTGGCGCAACAGCCCAGTGTGGGCCAAGGCTGTTTACCTATTGGTAGATTTCGAGACGACAGATATTTTTCTTTTACGGTGTAGGGTTTTCAGTTCTACGCCCAATGCTCAACAGTCATATAAGACCGGAACCTACAGCTTAAAGTGAATTCCGAACCACTACAAACATCTATGGCACCGACGGGATTCGAACTTGAAACCTGTAGAACTGAGCCCCAGAGCGCTAGTCACTCGGCCTTTCAGACCCCTGTAATTATTATTACTATTGTAATTTAATATGATAATATTAAATTACAATAATTGTATTGTAATTTTTTTACCCCTTGTAAATTATTTCAAACTATTTCACAAAGAAAAATGGGTTCAGTGTCAGGTTTATGAAACAATTGTACAGTAGAATCTTTTAAAATATCACTTTTAAGACAGAAAAACAAATTTGTGAACCATTAGAAAGCTTTTATCATATATTTTAAACAAGGGTTACACTTCAGATAGAGCCTCGTTCTTCCTTTACTTTTAGTTTCGAGGTTTTGGCAGCTCTGTTGATAAGGAGCAGCTGCAACGCTATCTTGCTGTAACAATGCAAATCGCGCTCCACTATCTATGAGCAGTGGGAGGTCACCCATTGACACGCGACTCACATGCGTGCTATTCAGATATGGTTACTGCATTTGGCATGTAATCTCTTGGTTGTTTTATTTTTATTTTCTTAATAAAAATTATTTCTGGTTATTTGAATTTCTGTTTTTTAGGTGTAAAAAGAGTTGTAAACTTTTCTACATGTGTTAAAGTTACTGATCGCAGACGAATAGCCAAAAACATGAATTCATGAGTTCATGGCTATTCGTCTGTGATTATATGGTTCGTTATACAATGGTATTAGTATAATGAACTATTCATTCATATGATATTTATTCATTCATATGATATTGATTCATTCATATGCACTATTTATTCATGAATTATTATTCTTATACTATGGATTATATGGTTCATGTGGTTCAAATGGTTGATTCGTCTGTGTCATATGGTTCATTTTTGCCCCCAAATCATAAGGTAATTCCTGCTAAAATTATAAGGTAATTTCTGCCAAAATCATAAGGTTCATATGGAGGTTGTTATATACAATGATGTTATTATTTAATTTATATCATTTTAATTATATATGATGTATCGGAAGTACTCACATTCCTCTTATTGTATGCCACAAACAGTCCACCGATAATAGCCCACCAAGAATGAGGAAGGATGGGCATTGCCTTCCGAAATGATTTTTAAAGATAATTGACCAGCATATGAAAGAAGATGAGGAAAAATCCCATGAATCAACCTGATTGCCAACGGAGAGGTCTACATGTACTACTAGCTAGTTTCAAGAAACTTTGACTGCAATAGACGCCACGCATGCTTTGAAATCAGTAGCTGCAAAAGTTATGACTGAGCACAGATTGAGCGATATTATATATTGAAGTATGGCAATCCTTCTATTTACATGGATTCACTTTAGCACACTGAAGTATAAGATTCGTTGTCATTATTTGTATGTTGTTGTTGTTGTTTCTTATCCCACTTGGCTGGCCAAGCCCACACGTACTCATGATTGAAGTGAAATATAAATTGAAGCATTAAGCATTAAGTAAATGGTGAAGCATTAAGTAAATGGAAATATTGTTAAGTTACAATAATTGTAACTTTTATACTAACGATCTTAACACAATTGATTTCAATTAAATTCTTGCATTAATTATGATCAAGCAAGTAGTGGTTTGCGTATCCCTGTCCTAAAAACTGTTCATTCATGAACTTATCGATTGCAGGTGCAGTTCAAAAACATAGATATCATTTTAAAAAAAAATACTATTATTTATTTAAACTTGACCTGATAGTCAAAGCAAAATATTAAAAAAAAAAAAAAACATTACTTTAGCAACCAAATCCCGCACCAGACACTCCACATTACAAGCGGGATCATTTAACCATTTCAATAGAGTTTGATTGCAACAATGTTAAAATAAATAGCCCTGGCAGGTGACATTTATTTAAAAAAAAATATATATTTGAAGAACACATATATCGAATTCGATATTTGTGAATTCATAAAAGAATCACAAATGAGCGGGAAAAAAACGAACAATGCCCATACCACCCGCTCAATCGCACCCAGCGCATACAAGCAGACCAACCTCAAAGATCAAGCAATCTTTTATACTTGATAAATGTCTGTCAACTACGCCCCCTTTCCCATGCGTGAATGCCCGTCGAGATTCGGGGGTGGCGCTGTATTTGTTACATGCGACGGGTGTTCAGGTGTTTGTTTCTGCTAATGGTTCACGTGTCTCTGGTTTAAAGTGAATATCGCTTGACACGTTTTGAACACACTGATGAGTTAACATATCAATCCTTTCTAAAAGGATCACAACTGATTTTGTGCTAATAGTGATGTGTTTTTTAAGCATCTATATTTTTTCATGTGTAAATGCTATTAAGAAGAAATTTCATTTTTGTTATACATTAATGTCAATTTATATAACCGGCAGTCATATCGTGTTTTCAGTATAATTCTTTTTTATGTAATAATATAATACACAATAATATAAATGATATATATAAATACACACACACACACGCACATTATATATATATATACACACACACACACACACACACACCACACACACACCATATATATGGGTTGGCAAGAATATTCTATAGGACTTCCCCATTTAAAAGCTTTTGCGAAAACCAATCAAGAAACCAAAAGTGAAACCAAACAAGAACTTCCTTACCAATTTACCAATTCAATATATCTATGTAATATATGTATATTTATTATATATAATATAATAGATATATAGTTTGTAGTGGTTCGCAATCGACTTTAAACCGTAGGTCCCGGTCTAATATAGGACGCAATGCTGAGAACCCTGCCCCGTAAAAAAACATCTCTTGCCTAGAAATCTGCCAGCAGGCAGACAGCTTTGGCCCACCATGAGGCTGCTGCGCCACTGATGATATATATATATATGTATATATATATGTGTGTGTGTGTGGATATATAATAATATAAGTCCCCTCATTATTATATTGTAATAATAATGAGAAGTAACTATATTTATTATAAAATGTCCAAATAAACGAGTTATTTTCAGAATAAGCATTATTAATCTATTTTATTCAGTGGTTCAGTAGTAAACAAAATTCCAAAGAAATTTTAGTCGGCCAAAAAAGATTGAAAAAATATTCAAAAGACACCATTCTTAACAGGAAAAGATTTAAAAGGCCATCTAATCACAATTTGAATCTTCACAGAATCAGAAGAAATATCCCTGTTCCCTTAATAAATACGATGTCTTGAAAATATAACAAGGATGATATGATTTCTGACGATTTGGTTTGATTTTAATAGAGCTGAACATAAATTGGTTATATATCGATTTTATCTGGTTAAGAAACACAATTTTTAGATTAAATATTTGTGTAATTTGGGCAAAACTGCCCTTGTGTCATAAAGCAACAACCCACCGAACAATATTCGTAATTTCTTCTTTACTTTTTCGTCAATTAAAAAAGTTTTAGTTCCTTGAACTGCAACGAATATCACGCCCAAAAGTTGCAACATGAGAATTAAACGATTTGTTTCAGGACTCAAATGAATAAACCTTTTAGAAATCTTAGTTATTTTATCATAATGTAATTTAAAATAATCATAATAATTTAAGAATTTAATTATTATCATTCTTTTAAAGTATAATGATATAATTTTACTTAAAAATATAATCCAGCAATTTTTTTCTTATAAAGATTTTCAGATCTTGATGAAAGAGTAAAACGAGCAATATAATCTAGGTTTTATTTCATAAAAATTGTATCATGCAAATCTTATAAATATTAGATACATTAAAGTAAGGATTAGGAAGTTACATTATTCAGAATCATTAAAATAATCATACATAAACCGTGGCCCCTGGTAATCTAAAGTTCTCATCATGATATCTTAAATTTTGTTAATAGAATCTAATTATAATGTTTTGAAAGGTTTTAAGATTTTGATGAAATATTATAATAAGGAACAAGATTTAACTTTTAATAAATAATTTACTTAAATAAAAAAATAACAATTCAAATAGTAGAAAATATTTTATTACTTATTTTTTTTTTTACTTTATTACAGACTAAAAGATCAGAACCCTAGAGAATCGCGTGCTATCCTATTTAAGTGCTATCTACGTCAATTCTTATTTCTATGATATATATTCTTATTTATACGATATAATCCCGAATAACGAAGTAGATATGGTTATTGCTAAATAATGCAAAATAAAATAAAAAATCCCTATTAGTATAAATTATATCTGCTAACAAAATTTTTTTTCACATAAACAAAAAAAAACAAAAACAAAAAAATCTACAATTTTTTTTTTAGGTATACAAAATTACATATATCACATAATTTTTAAGTTTTTGTATCTACGTATGTAGATGGGGAGGGGGACCACGACAAAGTTGCAGCTAATATAAGAATGTCTTTCATGTTTGAGCATTTCAGTTTTGAGATAAATTTGTTAAATACAAAATGTTTTCAATCATTAAATTCATTTATATTCAAGGGATATAATTAATTCTATTTTCGTAAGTGCAATAAAAGATTACTTAATTTAGGGGGCAACCCACGTGATCACTGGATGGCCAAATGATGGCCAATCAACCCCCACGAGGGTCACTTTGAAAATGCATCATAACTCCGCGAGCCTCATATAAGGGGCCGTGGACCTCAACTTTTGTAAATCGATGCGGCGCATCATGAGCTCGCAGAATATAATTTAATTATTTTGCGAGCTTCTAATTGTAAACTCATGAACAGAGCAGGCACTTTCTGTCCTATATTCGCAAGGATATTAATTTAACATTAAAGTTAATTTTTTTCTCATAATTTTGTCGATTTTGAATATAGGGATGCGCACATAATGTTTTTTTTTTTTTTTTTTTTTTTTTTTTTAATGCATTGATTTTCACTACTTCGGCCAACATAAAATATATTTTGTAAAAGTGTGATAAATCTCAAGCGCCGGAAAAATATATATGGTGGGCCGCGGGGTGGCCACCCCTGGTTTAGATCTCAGGAGGAAATGGAGTTAAAGGAATGGAGAAACTAAATGATGCACACTACATTCATAAGTAATTAAAATTAAAATATATTCATAAGTAAAAAAAATTAATTAATGGATAATATTTAAGACTATTTTTCATAACAATCTCATCTTAAAAATATGCTTACAAAATAAAGAATTTTTTAGAAAGTTTTAATTAATATTCTGTTATTATTTCTTGAATTTTAAGACTGAAAGTTAAAAAGCATATTATCACAATTTATATTTCTCTGTTAATATGCTAATAGAAATTTCGAATCTTTATCCCAAAATAAGTAGATAACTTATTAATTTCAGATAAAGTAAAAATGAAATAAAAATAAATTTTCGTAATGGATAAAAAAAGAAGTGATTATTATATGTATCACGTATTTTTATTTTTTATGCTTCTGAAAATTTTTAAATAATTTTCTCTAGTGTAGCTGGCAAATACTTAGACATTTGTCTTTTATGCCTTAAGCAAGGGCTCGACAGAACGTTACTCACTACCCAGGGGGTGCGTGTTGCTTGAAGATAAGCTACGAACACGGAGTAACAATATCTCCGCAACGCTCCACGATCATGTCAGACCAGTACCTACGGCTTAAAGTGGATTCCAAACCCCTACAAACATCCATGGCTCCTGAACCCGAAACCTGTGGTACCGTGAGCCAGAGCTCTAGCCACTCGGCCATTCAGGCCCACTTTTTAAATATAAATTTATGAAAAATTTACATTTTTAAAGGTTAATGGGCTGTTTATCCTTTTTTAGAAAATCTATCGAAATATATGAATATATGATATCAACAATATGATATACCAATATATGATAGAACATATATTCCATACATCAATATAAACTTCTTCTATTTATGCTGAAAGTTGAATGTTTTAAAATAAATTTATCTTTTTTTATCTATCAGTTATATCTGCTATTACACATTTAATTTGAATTTCTTTGAATTCTGTAAGAATTTTATGTATTTACGTATTTTTACTTCTTTTTATGTTCTTGAAACTTTTTAACTATAAATTTATGAAAAATTTACATTTTTTAAGGTTAATGTGCTATTTATCCTTTTTTAGAAAATCGATCAAAATATATTATATCAATCACTTTGAACAATTGTAACCAAATTGTAAAAAAAAAAAATATATAGACCCCTTTTATACACTATCCTTTTGAATTTATACATATACATACCATATACTATCTTATCCATCAAAACATACATCAATAGAAACTTCTATTTATGCTGAAATTTGAATGTTTTAAAATCAATTTATCTCTTTTTATCTATCAACTATTACACATTTCATTTGAATTCTGTAAGAAATTTTTTATCCTTATTGAAAAACGAAAGACGTTGACACCACAGTCAAGAATCATCTCTCTCGAATTACAATGCACACAATAGCCGGCAGATGGCAGCACAATCGACCACGACTGACTCGGTATCAGTCTTCCGTAACAAAACGACTACAAAAAGCTGATGTCGCACACTCATTTGGAGAAAAAGATGGATCACTCTCTTTGTGTAACGTGATGCAACAGAAAATTTGAGGTTTTTCACGCCGAACGACGATTTCTTTGTTTGGCTAGATCAGTGAATCACTGTTATGGTAAAGTAATGTAGGGATGATGTCTGGCGGGAACCGTAGAATAATATTATGAGGTTCCTAATGTAAAGGGGAGGTGTCTTTACGATGTGTGATCTATTTTTATGGTAGCAGGCAGTTCATGGGTTTTTATATTGCATCAGTAAATGGTTGTAACCCTTTTAGCATCTATAAAGAATTACTACTGTGTACAAAAACTAAGACCCCTTTTCAATTTAAATTCCCTCGGAATTGGAATTTCATTTTTTTTTTTTTTTTTTTTTCATTTTTAGGTTTCGGGCACTGTCCTTGACATCTGTGTGAAATTTGACGTCGAAATATTCATTAGTGCTTCAGTTACGCTTGGCTTCGTGAGACGCTAAAACTGATTCCGGCGATTTTTGAAGTGTCTGGAATTAATGGAGCAAAGAATTTGCATTCAATTTTGTTTGCAGAAAAGTATAGAAAATGTTTTTTTTTTTCTGTTCCAATGCAGCTGGCAAACACTTAGACAGCTTGGTCTTGGATGCCTTACGGCAAGCGCTGTAAAGACGTTACCCACTTTGCATTAACCCAGTGGGCGCGTGTAACTTGATGGTAAGCCACGGACGCGGAGTAACACTGCCCCCGCAGCGCTCTACGATCCTGTTAGGACCGGGACCTACGGCTTAAAGTGGATTCCGAACCACTACAAACACCCATAGCAAAGCCGGAATTTGAACCCGATACCTGTGATACCGAACGCCAGAGCGCTAGCCATTCGGCCATCAAGCGCTTTTACGTATAGAATGTTGCAGAAGGCATTCGGTGAACATTCCTATATCGGAAAGAAATGCTTAGAAGTGGTATTAACAGTTCAAAGAAGGCAGAGAATTGAAGACGAAGAACCCTCTGGTCGACCCTCAACCTCAATCGACGAAGCTCACATAAAAAAAAAAATAAAGATTCGGGTGCTTGCAAACCCTCGATTTACAATTAGAGACCTTGCTGCTGATGTTGGAATTTCGAAAGGATCGGGCCATTCCATTTTGGACCTCAAACGCGTCAAATCTCGATGGGTACCGAAAACACTAAAGGCGCCAGCTCACACTGCATTATTTCTTCTTGACTTTTTCGCCAAAAAGGAAACCCATATCGTTCCACAACCACCGTATTCACACCGTATGCCTTCTGGCTTTTCCTTAAACTCAAAAGATCACTCCGGTGACACCGTTTTGAGTCGATTGAAGAGATTCAACGTGAATCACCACGCGCCTTGAAGGCCATCCCTGCCGATGACTTTTGAGCATGCATTGAGGATTGGAAAAAAAATTGGCATAAGGACATTGTGTCCGGAGGGGATTACTTTGAAGGCGATGAAATAAATTCGGAAGATTAAATAGAGTTTTTGAAAAAAAAAATAATAATTGGTCTTACTTTTTGGGCACAGTAGTACATCATCAGAAATAAAATATATGTTGTTAGGTCTGAATTAACAATGAGGAACAAAGTTATTGAGGGCAGGTTTGTACATTTGTAAATAGAATTACAATTTGTAAAGAAAAAAAAAAAATTAATGTGTTAAAAGTTAAAAACACCCGTTATGGCTTAAAAAATGCTTAAAAATGGAATCTATAACATATTTCATAGATTAACGTGATTCATTTTTGGATTAATATTCCCTCCACACCCAAACCTTGCATTTCAGCTGCCTGCAAAATGATACAAATTCAGAAATCCAATGACGCCCCATATTAATCGTGGATTAAACCAGAGATCTTCAGTCAACAAAGTCAAATCCATTACAAAGTCTGCTTGAATAACGGAGGGTATTCGAGTGTGACCTCTCAAAATACACGAAAATTTTCCACTTTTTGTTCTCTTGTATGCGTTTTACGTGTATGACTACCCCTCGTGTATGCCATCTTCACATGATAACCCAAAATAAAGGACACATATAAAAAAAAAATCCAAAAAGATTAATAAAAAGAGTGAGGAGAATAATATAAAGAGTGATGGGGGAGGGCGAAGAATAGTTTATTATGTGGGGTGGCGGGGGGTGTTTATGACCAGATAGGATGCGCTAGTTGTGGAATATTTTATTCAGGGTTGGTTGGGGAAAGGTGTATAAATCCAAAATTGGTAGATAGGACTTGTTGGAAATATACATTTGCTATGATATTAGTATTTATGGATATTGCAAGGATTTAAAATCTTGCGTTAAAAAGATATAAACATTTAAAATCATAAATATATATTATTAAACAGCAGAATGAAGTGTAGAAGTGTAGAATGAACTGTAGCAGAGAACAGAAGTGAAGTATTGTTCAAAGAATGAAGTGTAGTAGTGAAGGGAAGTGTAGTATGGTTCAAAGAATAAAGTGTAGTAGTGAAGTGGAGTGTAGTATGATACAAAGAATGAAGTGCAGTATGGCTCAAAGAATAAATGTTGTAGGATTCAAAGAATGAAGTGTAGTAATGAATGTACAGTAATATGATTCAAAAAATCAAGTGTAGATGATTCAAAGAATGAAATGTAGTAATGAAGTGAAGCGTAGTATGTTTCAAAGAATGAAGTGTAGTAGTGAATGTAGAGTAATATGACGTGTAGTAGAGAAGTGTAGTAGTAGAGAAGGAAGTGTAGTAGAGAAGTGAAATGTAGTGTATTTCAATGAATAATAGTAATGAAGTGAAGTGTAGTATGGGCCAGAGAATGAGAATTAGTTATGAATGAAGTGTAACACGAAATCGCAAACTTCTTAAATTATTGAGATTTGCATGCATTTATGTTTTCATATTCTAAACGAATAAAAAAAAAAAGGGAAGATAAGGAAACTTTTATTTTGTACTGACTCGTCAAAATTAATGGGTAATCTAACAAAATATATTCACTCCTTAAAATATTAAGCCAGTGTTTAATAGTTCAACTATTTATATAAAAATAAACAGGAAATTGGACTTCTTCGCATTATTTAGAACATGGCATATGCAAGTAAGATAAGGTTGGTTAAGTTGGATAAGGTTGGAAATCAGATCTGTGTTGTCATTTAAAGTGAATTAGTGTCTAAGGGTGATCAGCATCTATAGTTATGAATCTCTCACATCAGTAAAGGAAGATGATATTAGATGACTAATAGATGGCAGTGTCGAACTAAATTGCTCATTTCAGGTGTTAGAATTTCTGGAAAGCATGTCACTCTGGTACATGTCATGAACTGACTAGCTTATTCACCAGACTTAAATCCGATATGGCTTGTGGGGGATGCTTCAGATCATCTAATTGAAGGGCGTTAAAGACGTACTGGAGTTCTCCAGGAGATGAAAGTTCTATTTCAGAAGATTTTTTTTCCTAATGAAGCTGATAAATACAAATTGTTACAAACAAGTACTAATTACTGCATTTACTCGTGCTTCTTCCTCTAAAATCACTTTGTGGACGCCCCCTTGTACAGAATACTGGCAGAGTAACAGGTACTGATAAATAGAGCTACGGGACAGATAGGAGACGCAGCTGCAAACTGTGTTCCGTCCGTTAGCTGGCACGTCGACAAAGGGCCCGACAAAAGGATTATGGGACAATTTTTCGAATTAATCTTTGGCGTCGTCCTCCCTCGGAATAGAATGGGGGAGGAAGTTAATTGAGGAAGAGCACCCCCTCATTGTTCTGGCCCCTCCCTCTGCACGTGCGGTGCGTGTCACAAAGGAATCAAAGTCAATCGCATACATATATCTTGGCAACCGATTGGTCAATTCACTAACTTACTGCATGTGATATCAAATGATATTCGTGCTTGTGTTATTTAATGCATTGTTTAATTAAATACTGGCAGGTGATATCCAACAAACATGTAAAACTTAAATTTTAATTGAATTTAGTTTTATTTATTTATTATCATGTGTGAGCATGATGTTGTCCTGGTTAGGGGGTCCGTGACGTTATCCGAAAATGAGGGTAAAACAAATAAAACACCATTGCAAATTTTGGAGGAAGATGGTACTTTGGGCCCCTTAACTCTTGAAATGCGTCATGAATGACGTTGGTCTTAAGGAATTTTCTGGAGAATTTGGCTTTTGCTTGAACTGTTTTGTAGTATGGCTTTGAAGCACATTTGTATATCCAATAGCTATAAGTACTCGTAGTACGTTGATCAATTCCTTCTTCTTGAAGTTACACATTTATCACTTTTGGCATTTTCCCGTGCCTACTGAGCTGTATAGTGCTTCTTATTGTATTTGAAATACTTCTTTCTTTCATATATGCCTAGAATTTTCAAACTTTGATGTATTCTTTTGGGTATTGTATGTGCTAACTTTTCTTGTAGAATTTGGAAAAATTCATTCTTTATTTATGACTAATATTTTCAAACTTTGGTATATTCTTTTGACTATTGAATGTGATAATATTTCTTGTAGAATTTGGAATACTTCATTCTTAATTTATGATGACATTTATCTTACTTTTGTATATTCTTTTAGAGATTCTTGAACAATTCATTCTTCATGAAGTTCTTGATCTATTCAACATTGCTATATTCATGTGGCTATTGAATTTGGACATTCTTGTAGTATTCCAATCAATTGCTTCATATATCTCGTGCATTATTAAAGATCAGCATATCCCTGAGTTTATTCATCCGTTCTCGAATGTTCACACATGATGAGTTGAAATGACTTGCACATGACGAGCAGATTTCAGTTATTTTTTATTACATTTTAATTTCAATGTTTTTTTCCTAATGTAGCTAACAAATACTTAGACAGTTACCTTTATGCCATAAGCAAGTGCTGCTTCGGTGTTACTCATTTAGTACTACCTAGGGGGCACGGGTAGCTTGAAGATATGCTACGGACGCGAGTAACACTACACCCTCAACGCTCTATGATCACATTAGATCGGGACTTACGGTTTAAAGTGGATTCCGAACCTCTACAAACATCAATGGCACAGCCGGGACTCAAACCTTGTGGTACCGAACGCCAGAGCACTAGGCACTTTGGAGATCTACATTGGATAATCATCTCTGTCCGAGCCTGTCTCCAGATCTATCCGGCAAATCTGACCTGCACTCTGGTTTGAAAATCAAGATTCGATCAATCGGTTTGTGGGCGAACCAGTTGATCGAATCTTGATTTTTCAAGCGATTTAAACAAATAATGTAGAGTGACGTTTGAATGAATGGTAGTATATAATGGGTAATAATATTTCTAAAAAGTCCTGAAGTAAATTTCGGACATTTTATTGCAAAACACTAATCGACTATAAGTAGCTATATATAAATCTCCGGAGAATATTATCTTTTAGATTTTAACTGATGAAGCTCTCTAAGCTCTCAATGGCGCCATAAAAGTCTTCATTCGTTGGATCGTGACTTTTCTCGTAAAATGGTCATAGTACTTATGTTTTAAATTTTGTAACCAACACTCAGAATATCCAGTCAGTAGTTTGAGTACATTTCAAATATTTTTTACCAAAAGGTGCACGAGGATTTTTTTTTTTTTTTTTTTTTATAAAAATGGGCACAACACTGAGCTTTCGTCGTGAAAGATTATTGACGAAATGAATGTGATCAAAACCTTCTGGCGAGAATGTATCTTTTAGTTCTTTTGTTGATGTTATACCAACACAATATGCACGCTAATTCAATAACAATATATTCATTCAATTCCTTCTATTAACTCACATTCTCCCTATATATATCTTGTTCAAATTTTCAATACTTTTTATTCATCCATTCAAGTTCAAATACATTTTTTCTGAAGTCGTAGTGGATGCCACTTGATGTTAACACAGTTTTTCAAATTTTAATTCAATAATTAAATTCAATTAATTAATTTAATTTTTTTAAATTTAAGGTGCATATATCTACCAATAGATGGCGCCAGGTAAACTTAAAAAAATTAACGAAAATTATTTATAAAGGTCTTTGCGCAATATAGTGAAAAAAAAGTAGGAATTGACTTAAAATTTTGTTTTATATATATTACTTGTTTTTTAATGTAGTTAACTAGAAGTAGCTTCATAGTAATGTGCTCACGCTCCTGACATGCAGCTAGAGAACTATGAATAATTCGAAATGTAATAGATCAAGGGACTTGAACTATTTTATAATCATTTTATTTATTGGAGAAATGAAAATCTTGATTGGCATAACAAATCAATTAATCAATACATAAGTTCCATCGATTATCAAGGAAGAAAAGAGTTCTTAAGCGTAAAATATTTAGAAATTAATCTTTATTTATACTTCTGAGGGTAAAAAGACGTGAGCACAGATAAATTAAAAGATATAATATGTTTAAATAGAAGGAATCTCCTTATGATTTAAACCAGGGGTGGCCAACCCGCCTCGAATATATCCCCGGCCCCTTGAATATTTTCCCAAAATCATGATGCGCGCGTGTCTTGGAACATTTGATATAACAAGTTCTATGTTTCACTTTAAGTGACCTCTTTGATGAAATGACCATTCCTAAATACTCACAGTTAATTGTTAATAGCAGAGCAAACCAGACTCTTAGTGGAAGTTGTTAGCGCTTTTGGTTCAACTTACACCTGCGAATCGTTTTTTCTAAAATAAAATTCACAAAACACAAAACACGCTCAAACATAAGGAACACTAACCTGCAAAACCCTTACGATGTGCAAATATCCAAATTGAGATCGATTTGCAAAAGCTAAGCGAAAGAGTGGAGAAACAAATATCGCACTAGTAAAATAAACATTTTTTTAATGATTTTATATTTTTCATTTCGTTTATATTTATATATTTTTTATATTTCATTTTAAGTGTTTTATATTTCTTTTTTAGTGTTATATATTTCTTTACAATATGCGTTTAGTATCCTTATTATTATATTATCTATATTTACAAGTAAGAATAATAGTAAACACAAAATAATAACTCATTATGTTTCAATTTTTCCCTCCAAAAAATGTTTATAGTGAGTCTACATCTAATATGGGGATATATAATTTTAACGCGGCCCGCGGAGTTGATGCATTTGCAAAGTGACCCGCAAGATTATTTGGGTTACTCATCCCTGATTTAAACAATATGCATTTTGGTTTACTAACCAGATGTTCTGTTTCCCCCTTCAATAAAAAAGTAACTAGAAAAAAGGTGAAAATAAAAAAAATCTGCACTTATTTCAGACTTCATTGGATTGGATCCTCCGCATTAAACATTGATGCGATGTATGTCAAGTGTATATAATCGCCATATAAAGAACCCGACCCAATCTGTGCAAATGCTATTATACGTCTCTTAAAATACTTACACCTTTCAAACGTTTAACGGATTAAGTATTTTTTTTTATTATTATCTCTCTTTCACTCTACGTTCTGTACCACTGCATCACGCAGCTGGGGCAGTTCCTTAAAAAACAATTGAAAAAAAGAAGCGTGAACTTAGCACTGCAGAGTTTTGTAGCAGGGGGTGTTTGGCTTAATATCATTAGCGGAGCGTAAAAAAGCAGATTGGGGACCTAATCTCGTATTGGAGGGGCTATTTTTGGGGTGGAAGGTGTGAGAGAGGGGTGCCTAAGCTTCTAATTCGGGGGAGAAGGGGGTAACCAAAACGAGGGGAAGAACTTTACCTGAGGCATCATATATTTCAGTTCTTTACTTTAATGGGTCGAATTTATTACAACGCATTGGTCTCATTCAGAGTTCATTACTAGTACATCATGCCTGGCGAATAACTGATGGTACCTCATTTAACTATATTTCAACCTTTTTCTTGTATATGTACTACTGCGCCCAAAAAGTAAGACCAATTATTTTTTTTTTATAAACTCTATTTATTCTTCCAAATTTATTTCATCACAAAAAATAAAAATTATATAAATAAAATAATAACTTCATTGCATATAATAACCTCTATCTGAACCTTATAATTGTGACATGAATTACTTTATAACTCGTGGCAAAAATGAACCATATGAGTTCCTAGCTACGAGCTATGCGTCTGTAATCATTAACTTCATCACATGTAGAACAGTTAACAAATCTTTTTACACCTACAACCAGAAATTCAAATAACCAGAAGTAATTTATATGTACCGCTGTGCCCAAAAAGCAAGACCAATTATTTTTTTTTTTTCAAAAACTCTTTATTGATTATTAAATATTTTTATTTCATCGTCTTCAAAGTAATTGTAATCAGGAAATATACTAATGTGCCCAAAAAGTAATAACACTTTTTTTTTCAAAAACTCTTTATTTATTGTTCCAAATTTATTCCATCGCATTCAAAGGACACAATGCACTGATGCCAACTTTTTTTTCCAATCCTCAATGCATGCTAAGAAGTCATCGGCAGGGTTGGCCTTCAAATCGCGCGGCGATTCGTGTTAATTCTCTTCAATCGACGGAAAACGGTGTCCCCGGAGTGGTCTTTTGAGTTTAGGGAATAGCTAGAAGTCGCACGCTGTGAATACGGTGGTTGTGGAACGATATGGGTTTCATTTGTGGCGAAAAAGTCACGAAGAATCAATGCAGTGTGAGCTGTCGCATTCAGTGTTTTCGGTACCCATCGAGATTTGTCACGTTTGAGGCCCAAAATGGAATAGCCCGATTCTTTTGAAATTCCAATATCATCAGCAAAGTCTCTAATTGTAAATCGACGGTTTGAACGCACCAAATCTTTTATTTTTTGGACGTGAGCTTCTTCGATTGATGATCAACCAGAGGGTTCTCCAACCAACCAAAACGAGGGGAAGAACTTTACCTGAGGATTCATATATTTCTGCTCTTTATTTTAATTTTTAATCATATGGTAAATCAAATTAGTCTCATCCATGGTTCATTATTTGAAATCTGATTTTTCATTATTCCTGATGAACAACTGATGTTATATTGTTGTTGGTGTAATGCAGCTGGCAATACAGAGACAGTTCATCTTTATGCCATAAGCAAGGGCTGCCCCGCTGTTGCTCATTTAGCACTACAGAGACGGCACGTGTAGCTTGAAGATGTGCTACGGACGCGAGTAACACTACCCTTACAACGTTCTACGATCATATTCAGTTTATTTCTCTAGTGGTTACGTAAACATCCGAACCACTAGAGACATCCATCGCATCTCCGGGACTCTAACCCGACACCTGTGGCACCGAGCGCTAGCCAATAGGCCATCAGGCTCCTAACTAATGTTTTATAAAGTAACTAATTTAACTATAATTCAAGATTTTTTTATATACCACAATTCATGTCGATAACATCAACCGTAATACAGATCATCCACTAGAGAAATAAACTGAAATAGATTTCATAGTTTTATTTTTTACTTACATGGCTTATTAGTATGAACCATACTGCTCATATGAATATCAGATGGATATGGATAATTGAAACAAGAGAAAATAAAGCAAACAATTTTCTATTTATTCTGATGTCAGTTATTACTAAGACCATCAGTAAAAACACGATAAAAATGTTTTATTTTTCCTTTTTTTTCATTATTGTTTTATAAATTATAAAGATGTATTAATCCTTACATTAATTATTATGTTACATTATGTGCCATTACAAAGTAACGAATACTATAAAATTTTTAGAATACTTTTAGTTTATATTTGTTTACTTCAGATTTCGGGTTAGAGTCCCGGAGGTGCTATGGATGTTTGTCGTGGTTCGGAATCCACTTTAAACCGTAGGTCCCGGTCTAATATGGGGGTAGTTTTACTAGCATACGTAGCATATCTTCAAGCTACACGTGCCCCCTGAGTAGTGCTAAATGAGTAACAGCGCCGCAGCCCTTTCTTGTGGCAAAAATATTAACTGTGTCTGCATTGCCAGCTGCATTAGAATAACAACAAACAACATATTCGTTTTCTGAATTCTACTTTTATAGATAATGTATGTAAAAAAATTCTACTTGTATAAAATTTTTATTAATAAAATGCTTATATTGCCTTCGATAAGACTTAATTAATCATTTTATGATGTGATACTCAGTACAATATTAAGAACCTGAACATCATCTAGGAATTATTTTATTACGTATTATATCAACAGCATTCAATTTATTAAGCTTAAAAATTTTAATCAAAAATTTAGAAGGAAGATAATATGGAAACAATTAAATGATCATTTTGCCCCCCCATTAAATTTTAATAAAATTATAATTTAAAATTTTAATAAAATTATAATTTTGTTATTAATTTTTATTTAATTCTTATCACGTAAATTATTCTAAATTTTATTTAAAAATTATTTATTAGTAAATTTACAAGGAATCTATGCCCTAAAAGAAATTATCCGCCTTTATAGAAGTCTCTTATTCAAGTAAAGTCAAGTAGTGCCATCTGTGCGAAATAATCGAAAACTTTTATTACCGCCATCTATATTTCAAAATTTGAAACATATATTTTTTTGCGAAGGCATTACGCAATTTAAAAATTGAAACGTTGATTTAATTTTTTTATTTGAAATTTTTAAATACTTTTTTTAAAGAGATTGTAATATCTCAGGTAATATAAGTTTTTCTTTTGAAATTTAACCTCGCTTCTTTTTTTGTATTTGTGAATGGTTAAAAAGCTCATCATTAAAATATACATATTTGAAAAAATAATACAGATTATTATCAGTATTGTTTTTTTGCTTGTATTATTCTTTACAAATTTCCTACATGAAATTTATTTCTTATGTTATATGTTCATTTATTTTTATTTTATGTTTTATTTATTTCATTATTATTTTTTATTGTCATACGCATGATATAAAGCTTATGTACACATTTTTTTTTTTTTTTTACTTTAAAATTACTATTGAACAATTTCTTTTAACTTATGTTATGTTGGATAAATAGTATAATTATAGAAAAAATAAAAAAATTCTTTTTTTTAACTCATATTAAAAAAGAATAACATAATTTATTTTTATTTTAATGTTTTTATACTTATTCATAATGTAATTCAATTAAATTTTTAATTAATTTAGAATTATTTAATGTTTGTAGAATTATATACTATTAGTTCATATTATTTTTCTTGCCTTGCACATTTTTTAATTTGTTGATCTGATAAAAAAAAAAAAAAAAAAAAAAACATTTGAGATTCATCAGTAGATAAATGTTATACAATACTTTTAAGATCTATGCTGTCCAATGCTTTTAAGATCAATATTGTACAACGTTTTTAAAATCAATACTGAAGAATGAATTTAAGATTAATGCTGTATATAGAGATGAGATCATAAGTTTAATCATTGAAAAACTGATTCTGTTTTGTTTTTCGTTGTTTTCCGCATTTTCATAAATGTAGAATTGGATATCCAAAATTCCGTATACAAAATTATAGGCATTAACACTTTCGATGTATCCCGATTGAAATCAGTTCTTGTCCCATAATTGAAATAATTGCACACACAAGAGAAAATCTATAAAAATACATTTTAAATGAATTAAAAGAAAAATATTAAATTTGAAAATTCCTTTAACACATTTTAATAATTTTAATTTCTAGCGCAAACACTTAAACAAAATTATTTAATTTTTTCTTTTTATTAAAATTAAATTATCAGAATTTTATTAAAATTAAAATTAAATTAATGTATTATTAATAAAATTTATTCCATATCAAACAATTTGTTAGTTGAAATTCAAGCAGTATTTTCTGAATTAATTAGTTATTTATGCTTGTTATTTGATTTTTTTCTAACTATATCTGTTTGGTTCAAGAATTGAACGTTTGTAATAAAGTAAATGAATAAATAAATAAATATTATATATATATAAATTCATTGTAATATTTTTTTATCAAAGGGAAACAAAATTGTTTTTGGAAATAATATTATTTTATACAATTATATTTTTTACCTGCGTTTAAATTTTCGTTTCATTTAAAAACTTTATTCATTTTTATATTTTATTTATATAAATATTTTTAAATTAAAAGTATATTTGAAATAAAATTCTTAAAATCATCTAATGACAGTCTTTTTTATATATATTTATGTAAAAAAACAAAAAAAAATGTTTAAAATATTTTTTCATTGAATAAAAACAGCCATTTAATGACCACTTTTATTTACACTAACAGAAATTCGGTAAATTACTAATAATTTACCTCGAGCAGCTGTTGCCACTTTTTTCAGCTAAATAAAGCATCGATGTTGATAAAAAAAAAATGATCTCTAGAGCCCTGGCAAGGTTTTTCCTAATAGAGAATAAATGAGCTACGACCGTAAACTCTATTTTTGTCCTAGCCCAGTCCGTAAGAAGGGGGAACTCGAATTCTATAGCGCTATTCAACGTATGAAATATGGTTATGTTGCAGGTTGCGTTGGAAAAAACAGAAAAACTAACGTAAAAAGGGACCCCTCGAAAACACTGCAAGTAAAAAATTACAAAGGGCAGACATTTTACAGTGTTTGCTCGTTATAGAAACACCCAGTTTCTAACGAAATGACCCCCTCAATGTTTTGAAAAAGTTGTCTGGGTTCAATTTTTTACTCAACTGATCTGGTGTTTTTGTCGAACTACATTTTTCAATATTTGACGTTCCCTTCGACACACTTTAGTTTATTGAGGAGGCTAAAAAGAATACGTATTTAACGATCGTTTTTTGCTGTTTTTTTTTTTTTATTTGGGTGCTTCATCATCTGGTTTGGAAGGGATTTTTTCTTCCTACGAGGGATTTCTTTTAAATATGAAGGGATTTTTCCTTTCTGTGAGGGATTTGATAGGGTTCTTTTTAAATCTGAAACGATTTTTAATCTAAATAATAAAAAATAAAAGTAGTAAAAACTTATATATATATATATTGTTTACACAAAATCTTATAGAAGAATGTAGAATTATGCATAGGTTTGTATGTCTTAATTAAAAACTGATTTGATTCTTTAGATTTCTGGATTTCTTATTTAGATCTAAAATAGATTCTTTTAAATATGAAGGGATTTTTAAACTAAATAATAAAAATAATAATAATAAACGTAACAAAAACTTACTATATTTTTATACAAAATCTTATAGAAGAATGTAGAATTATAGTATGCATATGTTTGTATTTCTTAATTAACTCCTGGAACACTAGAAGATCAAATTAATTTAATCTGAATCATAATTAAAAGTCTCAAGAATTATAATAAGTTCTTCTTTTTATATAAATATAAAAGTGTGTAACTGATTTGAAATATGAAAATTTGGGTTATATAATAGATTAAAAAAAATCTTAAAGTTTAATATTTTTATTCAGTTAAACATTAGTATATATATATATAAATATATATATATATATATATATATATATAGGTTTATATAGGTTTAATATGGTATATATGTTATAAAAATATATATTAATACATTGAAATTGCCGTATATTGAAATATTGCTTAAAATTGCTATGGTATTTTAATATAAATGCAAATATTTCTTCTGCTTGCCTTGAGGTATTCTGTAAAGTCTATATTATTTATGTATTTTTGCTATTTTATTTTATATATTTTTATAGGATGTATGTATTTTTGTAATCAAATTTAGAGGACAAGGATGCCTTAAGTAAGGGCAAATGCAACACTTTTAAAGTTGTAAAGTAGTAACGTTTTAAAGTTGTAACACTTTTAAAGTAAGCTTTTAATGGCGCAACAGCCCATAGTGGCCCAAGGCCTTCTGCTGGCAGATTTCGAGACATGACATGTTTTCTTTTTATGAGGTAGGGTTTCAGTTCCTACACCCAACGCTCTACAGTCATATTAGACCCGTGGGGGCCTGATGGCTGAGTGGCTAGCTCTCCAGTACTCGGTACGACAGGTTTCGAGTTCGAGTCCCGGTGGTGCCATGCATGTTTGTAGTGATTCGGAATCCACTTTAAGTCACAGGTCCCGTTGTCATAGTAGAGCGTTACAGAGCTAGCCCAATCAGACTTCTCACCCACATCATTCCCAAATCGTAAAGGGGTAACTCAACTCTAGGCACAGTGATGTGTGGTTTAGCAGTAGTCATATTAGCTCAGGACATACAATTTAAAATGGATTTCGAACCACTACAAACATCCATGGCACCGCCGGGACACAAACTCAAAATATATGGCACTGAGCGCTAGAACATGACTCCCTCTGCTATGTGGAATTAAATTAAAGTTAAATATATTTCATATATTGAAGTGCTTTTATATTCCTACGAAAATAAAATAAGCTTTACTGAAAATTCATTTATACCTGGGCAAAAAAAAAAAAAAGTTCGTTTTCCATATTTATTTCTAAAGTTACTTCTGGTTAGTAAAGGCAGGTTATTAAAAATTTTTATAATTAATGTTTTAATTTTTAAACAATAATAACAAAGTTTTTTTTTTTTTTTTTTTTAACAAAGTATGAAAATTTTATAAAACCAAGTAAAAAAAAATGTCAGATGCCATAAATAAATAAATTGTTTAATTTTTTTTAAAAAAACAAGCATAAATATTAAATTCAACGTAATTAATTCTTACGGAAGAAAATGCTTCAATTTTTGTAGGGAAAACTCTACTTACAAATTCCCTATCACAGAAAAAAAAAAAAAAAAAAAAAACCGAAATAACTTGAAGGCTGGATAATACATTACTTTTTCTCTTCCTAACGGTGTGAGGGGGAAATAACAATACCCTATTATTTACCTTTTTCATTTGTTCTTATTGTAGTCTATAAAAGTAGAACAATTTTAAATGGAAAAGAAAATTTGAATTGCTATATATATGTTAATTTAGATTTAATAGATTTCAAATCAGTATAATACAGTAATATGGCCTAAAAATCATTTCCTAAATAAAACAGAGAGGTATTTAATAATCAAATTAATTATTTTACAGTATACTGGTTTTAAAATATGCTTTTCTGCATATTGGAACCAACTAGGTAAATGTAAATATATTTTTATTTCCTTTAGTTTCTAAACTGCTTCAAATTCCGCCACTCCTGTATGGAAGCATCGTCGCGTTGAAGTGCATAAAACAATACACTATGACTATCAGGACAAGTTGAAATGCATCATAACTGGAGATGAGACTTGCATTTACGCTATGACCAGGAAAAAACCCGATCAATCCAGCGAATATCGTGACAAAGGTGAAGCAAGACCGAAAAGAGCACGCCAAAGTCGCTCTAAATTCACTGGTCATGTTGACTATTTTCTTCGATTACCGTGGAGTGGTGCATTATGAATTCCTTCCACCCGGTCAAACTGTCAACAGGGAATATTATTTGAGTGTTATGCTCGTTTGCGTGAAGCTATTCTAAAAAAGAAGCTACATTTATGGAGAGACAACTCTTGGTTTTTGCATCACGATAATGAGCCAGCTCCCACTGCATTGATTCTTCGTGACTTTTTCGCCAATAATGAAACCCATATAGCTCCACAACCACCGTATTTACCTGATTTAGCACCGTGCGATTTCTGGCTATTCCCTAATCTCAGAAGACCACTCCGGGGACACCTTTTTGAGTCGATTGAAGAGATTCAAAGTGAATCGCCGAGCGGTTTGAAGGCCCTCCCGGCCAATGAATTTTTAGCATGCATTGAGAATTGGAAAAAAAGTTGGCATCAGTGCATTGTGTCCGGAGGGGATTACTTTGAAGGCGATGAAATAAATTTAGATAGAATAAATAAAAATTGGTCTTACTTTTTAGGCACACAGTAGTAAATAATAGTATCGTTATTGACACTTTTAATCAATATATTGTAAGTAATTTAATCTCTTCGTAAATATGGTCTAAAAATTAATTGTATTTATTATAAATAAACCTTATTAAAAATCATCTATTAATGATCGTATAGTAATTTATATAGTTAAGGATTGTACTGTTATTGATACTATTAATGACAATCGTTAGTCATTTAAATATTGTTTAAAATTAACAGTAGTAATTATAAATAAACACTATTAAAATAAAGGTCTAATAATGATCATATTATTATTGACACTATTCATGATTGTATCATTAGCCATTTAATCTCTTCAAAAAGATTGTCTAAAAATTAACTTTATTTGTTATAAATAAACACTATTATGTATTATAAATTATGTCTGTGGATTGCTATTATGTATTATAAATAAACACTTACTACTTAAAAAATATCATCTGACGATTAGTAATTTAAATTTAATTATCACAAAATGACAAAATTTGAGTTTCATTGAAGAGACAATTCATAAATCATGTTTATAGTCATGTCATTTATGATTCATAAATCATTATGTTTCATCAATCATAATTCATAATCCTGCTCACGATAAATTAAAATTATCAAAAGAAATTATTGAATTATTTTGAATGTGTCTAAAAAAGCAATACTAAAGACGTATCCATTTTTACGTAATTTTGAGAAACAGGTTAAAACATATTGAAAAAACGATTACTTTGCCAGAACTATTTTCGAAGGCTTCCTGTTGATATGGCAGCATTTGACTTCTCTCTACAAAAGGCTGCACACATCCATCTGACCTCAGCTCACAACAATGGAAATGCCTTTTTTTTATCGAATGTCGTAACAGAAAGCAATCCATACATTAAGCCTATTTTTAACCCATCAAAAGATGTGTATCATTCAAGCATCGCTGAACACCTCACGTTCGATTGGCGGCTCTTATTTCCTGTGCTAAGGAAACAACACTCGCAAACTGTCTTAAAAGGATGGTCAACATAATACTGTTATCCAACACATTGTTTTGGGTTCCACCTTTGAGAAATGTGTGCTTACAATGAATGGGTGGTAACTTGCAAGCTTGTTTACTTACAAGAGTTAATTCTCTGGTATTGTTGGAACTTGTTTTATAAAGAGAAAACTAGCGTTGGAAAAAAAATTATAAAGACTTATTGTAAACGAGTTTCTGGAAAATTAAAACTCAATGTGTTGTGTTTACTTTAACATTTTCTCGAAGTTAGGAAGACTGGATTTAATTGACCTGAAAGTTTCATGCTCAGTTGTTTTTTTTTTTTTTTTTTTTTTTTCAAATTGTAATCAGGAAATATACTAATGTGCCCAAAAAGTAATACCACTTTTTTTTTTCAAAAACTCTTTATTTATTGTTCCAAATTTATTTCATTGCATTCAAAGGAGTCCCCTCCGGACACAATGCACTTACGGCAACTTTTTTTCCAATCCTCAATGCATGCTAAAAAGTCATCGGCAGGGATCCACTTCAAAGCACTCTGCGATTCACATTGAATCTCTCCAATAGACTCAAAACGGTATCCCCGGAGTGGTCGTTTGAGTTTAGGAAATAGCCAGAAGTCGCACGGTGTGAATACCGTGGTTGTGGAACGATATGGGTTTCATTTTTGGCGAAAAAGTCACGAAGAATCCATGCAGTGTGAGCTGGCACATTAAGTGTTTTCGGTACCACCCGAGATTTGACGCGTTTGAGGCCCAAAATGGAATGGACCGATCCTTTTGAAATTCCAAAATCATCAGCAATGTCTCTAATTGTAAATCGACGGTTTATAAGCACCAAATCTTTAATTTTTTGGACTTGAGCTTCGTCGGTTGAGGTGGATGGTCGACCAGAGGGCTCTTCGTCTTCAACGGTTCTCTGCCTTCTTTGAACAGTTTATACCATTTCTAAACATATCTTTCCCTTTTAGGAATGCTCACCGAATGCCTTCTGCAATATTCTATACGATTCCGCAAACAAAATTAAATGCAAGTTCTTTGCTCAATGAATTCAGACATTTCAAAAATCGCCGGAATCAGTTTTAGCGTCTCACAAAGCCAAGCGTCACTCAAACACTAATGAATATTTTGACTTCAAATTTCACGCAGATGTCAAGGACAGTGCCAGCAACCTAAAAAAGAAACAAAAATTGAAATTCCATAAGCCCCGGAAATTTTAAATGGAAAATGATTCTCACTTTTTGGACACATTTGTAAAGACTTATTGTAACGACTTATTGTAACTTCTGGTAAATTAAAACACTCTGTGTTGTGTTTATTTTAAAATTTTCTGGATGTTAGGAAGACTGAATTTAATTGAGCTGAAAGATTCATAATTGTACTTCATGTTCAGTTGGTAACTGATTTTTTTTTTAAATTTGTAATCAGGAAATTTACAGTTAAATGAATACAGAAAAAATATTTGAAATAATATTTTGAATTAGAAATCTTTATTTAGCCAATTCATTGTTATGAATTTCACACTCAAACAGTTTTCAATGAGTTGGTAACTTGTAAACTTATTCTACTCGCTGAACTTCTATTTTTTTCTCATTTTTGAAACTTTTTTCCTAGAGAAAATTTTATTCAAAGAAAAAAAAGTTTCCGTAGTCGAGTCTCTGTAAAATTAAAAGGTTACGTTAAGTTTAGTTTAATATTTTTACAATGTTTCGTAGGTTGAAACTAAGTGAACTGAAAGATTCATATTTGTACTTCATGCTCAGTTGGTGGCTGTTTTTGTTAAAGTTGTAATCAGGAAATATGCAGTTAAAAGAATGTAGAACAAATATTTTAAATTATGTTTTGAATTTGAAAACTCTATTTCATATCAGGAACCAGTGCATTGTTATGCATTTCACATTCAAATGATTTTCAATGGGTTGGTAACTTGTAAACTTATTCTGTTAACTGAATTTATTCTTTTTTTCCCCTCATATTTGAAACTTGTTTCTAGAGAAAAAATTATTTGAAGAAAAAGAAAATTTTGTAGACGAATTTCTGGGAAATTTAAAGATTATTTCATGTTTAGTTTAATATTTTCACCATGTTTGGTAAGTTGAAACTAATTGACAGAACGATTCATTCTTGCTCTTCATACTTAATTATTGTTGTTGTTGTTGGTTATTATTTTATAGTTATTTCTTGATTCAGGGAACAACAGTTGGAAGCATCAAGAACAAGATACTTTTTTGAACATAGTTTTAATCTGAAATCTTTATTTCACATCAGAAACCAATTCATTGTTATGGACTTCACATTCAAATGGTTTTCAACGAGTTCGTAACTTGTAAACTTATTCTTTTTTATCGTTTTTGAAACTTGTTCGTAGAGAAAAAATTATTCGAAGAAAAAGAAAATTTTGTAGACGAATTTCTGGGATATTTAAAGATTATGTTACGTTTAGTTTAATATTTTCACACTATTTGAAAGATTGAAATTAATTGATAGAATGATTCCTCCGTGCTCTTCATGCTCAATTGTAGTTGATGTTATTGTTGGATTGTTATGTCTTGTCTTAGGAAACAATAGTTGAAAGAATCAGGAACAAGATACTTTTTTGAACATTATTTTTATTTAAAATATTTACTTCTATCAGAAACTAATTCATTACTATGGAACTCCACCTTTGCGAAGGTGTGTTTTCAGTAGCTGGTAACCTGTAAGCTGAATTGGTACCATTGAATTTTTTGCTATTGTTGAAACTCGTTTTTAAAGAGAAACGTTTATTGTAGGCGAGTTTTTTTAAAATTAAAGCTCTGTGTTGGTTTACTTTAATATTTTTTTTTAAGATTAGAGAGATAAAATATGATTGGCGGAAAGACTTCGTGAGTTGTAAGATTACTTTATTGAATAGAAACTAATTCAGATATTGTTTACTCATTTAGATCATGCAGGTTTCCAACAAAATTAAATTTTCGATATTCCCCATATCAACAGACTTTTATCCCTTTTTTGAATTAGATTATAAATAATAAATGAAAAAATTAAATTACATTTGATGTGGACTTCGAAGTAAAAGTCTTCAAACTTGGTCGAAATTTTTCAGAAAATTGAATATTAATATACATAAAACTTTCCTAAATTTAATTCGCGAATAAAAATGAATTGAAGAAGTTTAACCATGAAAACATAACAGATTCAAATTGGTTCATAGATTAGCAATAAAAGTTAAAAAATATTACAATTATAATAAATATAAAATAAATTAATAAATATAAAAATACATATACAAACAATAAATAGTAATTATCAAGCGATAGAAATGTTGACGTTTTTCTGAAAGTAGTGCCAGTGCATCAGATCTCTGCTTTCTTGTATGTTAACTATGCACATTATCAGTTTGTCACAAGTCTTGGTTTATCAACCCCTTATAAACACATATTTCATAAATGCGGACTTAAAAACAATCTAGTGATGTGGATATATATATTAATCAGAATTTTGCATAAGAATATCAGTCCGTGGATTTTATGAAAACTTAATAAAAAAAAAAATTGCATGCAGTCTTTTGAATTAAGTTAGAGTTGATAAATGATTTCATTTTCAATATATATATATATATAGATAGATATAGATACAGATATATAGATATATATAGATAGATATAATAATTAGAATTATGTCTCAGAATACCAGTTTGGGGATTTTATGAAAACTTTGTTAAAAAAAAGAGAAGAGTTGAAAGAGTTAAGAAAGAGTTGATAAATGATTTCATTTTGAAGTTATATATATATATATTTATATATATAACAATTTAGTGATTTGGATAAATATAATAATTAGAATTATTCATCAGAATACCAATTTAGGGATTTTATGAAAGCTTGGTAAAAAAAAATGCATGCAGTCTTTTAAATTAAGACAGGGTTGAAAAATGATTGTTTTATGAGTACATATTCCATGTTCACAAATGCTAAGAATCCATCCCTCCAGCTATTAATATGATATTTGTGCTATCCATCTGGAATCTTCCAAAGCACTAGATATATATACACATAGCTGTGTTGTGTCCGAAAGCGAAAACGACTCGAAGAAGAAGAAGCAAAAACTGGTCTTGACCGTGAGTGACGCCTGGAAACGGGTTCCAGGGAGCATTCCAGCATTCCTCGCTCGCCTTCCTTCCGGGCTCGCCTCATCACGAGGCTTCTTCGGACATTCGGTGGTGATAAGAAAGCCTCGAGCACTTAGAGGCACTGCAGGGAGTGCTCTCATCATGTGTTACTCGAAATGATATAATTTGCTGTCCATGTACAGGGTGTTTCACGATTCAATCCAAGGTTTGGAAAGGGTATAGTAAAAAAAAATATTTGATTACGATGATGAAGCTATGATGATTGTCACACATTCGGTGGTAATAAAGCTTCGAGCATTTAGAGGCACTGTGGGTTACTCAAAATTATATAATTTGTTGTCCATGTACAAGGTGTTTCATGATTCAATTTGAGGTTTGAAAGGGGTATAATTAAAAAAAACCCTATGATTTCATTTTGAATACGATGATCAAACTATGCTGATTGCCGAGCATTCGGTGGTAATAAAGCCTCGAGCATTTAGTGGCACTGCGGGGAGTGCTCTCATAGGGGGTTACTCGAAATGATATAATTTGCTGTACATGTACAGGGTGTTTCATGATTCAATCCGAGATTTGGAAAGGGTATAGTTAAAAAACCATGATTTCATTTTGAATACGATGATGAAACTATCGGAATGGGTAACGGTAGAAACTTTGGAAAGGGTACTACTGTATCCAAAAAGTAAGACCCGTTTTCAATTTAAAATTCCCGGGCATATGGTATTTCAATTTTTTTTCTTTTTTAGGTGGCTGGCACTGTCCTTGACATCTGTGGGAAATTTCATGTCAAAATATTCATGAGTGCTTGAGTTACGTTTGGCTTTGGGAGACGCTAAAACTGATTCCGGTGATTCTTGAAATGTCTCTTCAATCGACTCAAAACGGTGTCTCCTGATTGGTCTTTTGAGTTTAGGGAATAGCCAGAAGTAGCACGTTGCTAAATTAGGTGAATACGGTGGTTGTGGATCGATATGGGTTTCATTTTTGACGAAAAAGTCGCGAAGAATCAATGCAGTGTGAGCTGGCCATTCTGTGTTTTCGGTACTAAACAAGATTTGACGAATTTGAAGCCCAAAATCTTTTTAAATGGAATTTTGAAATTCCAACAACATCAGCAAGGTCTCTAATTGTAGATCGACGGTTTGCAAGCGCCAAATCTAATTTTTTTGGACGTGTGCTTCGTCGGTTGAGGTTGGTGGTCGACCAGAGGGCTCTTCGTCTTCAACGCGTTTTCTGTCTTCTTTGAACTGTAACTCACCGAATGCCTTCTGCAATATTCTATAAGCTTCCAAAAACAAAATTTAACGCAAGTTCTTGCTCAATTAATTCAGACATTTCAAAAATCGGTTTTAGCATCTCACAAAAACCAAGTGGAACTCAAGCACTCATGAATATTTTGACGTCAAATTTCACACAGATGTCAAGAACTGTGCCAGCAACCTAAAAGAGAAAAAAAAAAAAATTGAAATACCATATGCCCGGGAAATTTAAATTGAAAACTGGTCTTATTTTTGGACACAATAGTATAGTTAAAAAAAACTATAATTTCATTTTGAATATTATAATGAAACTATGGTGAATGTCTCAAAAAGCTTCATATCACTATAAAACGATCACTTGAACTTTTCAATTAACCTTAACTTTTTGCCTTATTTTTTTAATCCTTTTAATAGATTTTTTTTCTTCAAATGCAGTTTTATTTCAGAATTATTTATTTTTTTTTACTAAAATTGTATATTTGCGATGTAAGAATTATGATCAATAAGTTTTCCTGTCGTTTTATTTATTTTTTTTATTATAGAAATTCAAGCATAACTTTAACCATTCGAATTGAAATCGGATTCGGATTAGATTCTGAATATAATCTATAGCCAAAATTTTCTGATTCGCCTTACGATACATTATGCTGCTATTATCATTAGAAGTGTATTCACTTTTTCTTATTTTGAAGAAAAATAAACAATAGAAAGGAAATCCAAGCAGTAAAATGTTATGAATAACGTGCAACCTTTTGGCAATCTTCTGTTTACTGAAGGGTATCCAGTCAAATGTCTGTAAAACATCATAAAATTTTTAATTTATTGTATAATTTCCTTCTATTATTTAGGGCCCAAAAATATTCTTTATAACTGAAAAACGTTTTGCTAGCTACAAGCCATAAGTTAAATATAGAAATATTTAGTTATGTCAAAGACAATAATCGTAATTGAATTATGCTAAATCTTTAATTAATTTTTTTTGGGGGTTTAAAAATTAAGTCTATGAGTTGAGAATCACGCGCATGAAATTATGTTAATATTCTGAAATAAGCTTTGTACACTACACTTTATTGGTAAGAGATCCCTGACCTTTAGGTTATTACAAAAGGACTCTATGTTCTTCATCTTGCAAATTAAAAGGTTTCATGTTCTTCTTTTTGCAAACTAAAAGGGACCGCAATATTAATTTTGCAAGGTGTATGGTCTATTAATTTTGCAAAAGTTCCGGGGTCTTAATTTTAGAAACTAAAGATATCCGTGGACAGCAATTTTGAATCTAAAGAGATCCGTAGTTAAAGAAGAAAGTTGAAGGAATTATTTTACGAGTTAAAAAGGTCCGTGATCTTAATTTTGCAAGTTTAAGGATTTTTGGAACCATCTATCTTTTTTACTATTGTTCTTATATGCATATATTTAACTTTCGATTTCCACTATCTCATATTTCTAATACAATTTTTAAATCATTAAGGCAGAAAAACACTTTTCAAAACTGAGAAATGTTTGGCTAGTTTTATGTTCTGTGTATAATAATAGTGTAATTGGTACCTGGTAAAATAATAAATACTGACAGTATACTAATAAAACTGTAATTAACGTGAACTAATCATTCTGAGATTATACCAGATCTTTTAATCTTTTGGGTTGAAAATTAAACTTGCAATATGCAGCTGATGATTGTAAACACATAATTATGATAATTAATTTGATGTAAAAGAGGTTCGTTGTCTTTACTTAACTTCAGAAGTTAAAGATAGTTCGTGGTCTTCATTTTACAAGATAAAGAGGTCCATATTTTTAACTATAATTTTTTTAAATATATTTCGTTTTTCATTTGTATTCAATGTTTGATATGCATTCGAAGCGAATTCTCATATATGCAAAACTGCTAATAAGAAAAAAAAAAAAAATCAGAAATAAAATAAATAAAAATGAAAAATAAAAATAATAATTTTTAAATAAGTTAATTGTGTAATAGTGCGATATCCACAGTAAATATTAAAATAAATTCTGAAAAAAAAATATACTTATATGTGAACATTGGATTAATTTGCTGGTGTAAATAAAGTTGCAAAATAAATCTATTTTCACCGCAGAGAAATTTCGAAAAAAAATTAATCTAAATGAATAATCATATTAATTAAATAAACAATTTATTAATCAATTAATTAAATGATCAATAATCAATTAATCTAAATAAATAATTCCGAAATAAAATAAAAATAGGGGAATTGATTTATATTGTTAGTTCAAATAATTTAATTAATACTTTTATTTCATAAATATTTAAATATCATAGTATTAAACACATCTCATATTTAAGAATATTATAAGGAAAATAATATCTCAAAGGATTATTAATTGGCAATTAGAAAAATCTAATATAACCTTTTTCGCATTAATACATCGATGTTCCGAGTTTTAAAAGAAGATTAAATTTTTTAATTTTAAATAAAACATTGTTTTAATTAAGTTTAAATTTTGTTCTGTCGTGTAGAAATTCTAATTAAATCTGCTTTACATGGTTCATTTCTTTTTTTTTTTTTACTACTTTTTTCGTTAGCCCAGTTCTTACATAGCAACATATTTTATAAAAAAATAAAGAGGAAAAACATGAGGGTAGCAATTGTCTAGAAATGTGTAATTACTGAAATGTCGTATAACGTTATCACCACATACTGCACAGAGCAATTTGCATTTTTAATTTTACCATTTCAACAGCTTTTGTGCTATTTATATCTTTTGTAGATTATTATCACTAACATATCTTCATTATAAGATTTAAAAAACGATTAATTTTTTAACTTTAAGATACTAAATTATTATGATTGAGTTAAAATTCTATTTTTAGCCAAAAACATCTATTAATTATTTAGTATAACTTACCTTTTCCACAAAAACAAATTGCTAATTAATTATTCATTAACCCAATTCCTATATAATGATTTCGCGAGAAAAAAGTTAACAATAATTGAAAGGTGGATATTATAGAAAAGTCTTGTGATGCTATCCTTACCACATCAATCCCAGAGCAATTTGCATTTGCATTTGCATTTTTTTACCATTTATGTATTTTTGATGCTTTTTTATGCATTCCAGAGAATGTATAATTTCACGCTAGATTACCTCACAGAAAACATATCTTGGCATCCTGATGAGATTTATAAAATCAAAACTTAAGAACCTCTTTAAATAAGTTGCATTGCAATAGTAATAATGATTGATATCTCGGAACTAGACAAGACATTTAGCTTTGAAAATATTTTAATTCAAAAATTATATTCTTTTTTCAATTTCGAATAAATTAAAAGACATAAATATACAAATGAAAACCTTCCACATTCTATAACAAAGGGGGAAAAAAAAAGAACGGTTTTTTTTAGTGGAATAAAAATGTGTGTTACATTTTTTAGGTATTGTTTGAAATTAATTATTAAAGATCAATCAATTTAGTAGGCCATGCGGGCATAACATAGAAAAAAAGAATACAAAGAACTCGTAGTATGGAATTGCAAATGTTTTTTTTAGGGCACGAGTCACTGGAATGGAATGCCATTAAACATCACAGCGTGGGTTCTTCCCTATTTACTGTTGGTTTTTTGAGATTGCATTTTGGCCAGCTTCCGCGTTACGGGCCTTTTAATCTTTCTAATATTGTAGACATTTAAAGATTAGGAAATAATTTTGCATACATTAAAAAAATTAGTTTATCACCTGGAATACCGAGAATAACTTTTGTAAAAAACTACATGTCTGGGAAATATTTTTAAAAATTTAAAATCAAATAAATGTACAAATCATAATTTAGTAAAATACAGACAGACAAAGTTTTTTAGAAATCTAAAAGTATTAAGGAAAGATTCCTATCTTATGAAAGAAATGTATATATTGATTTTTAATTTTGGTAAGGTTTTAGCTTTCGGCTTAATATAGTTATATTTGGTATTTTATTATAAGATGTGAATTGCATTTTCCACAGCAATAATCCAGTAAGCAATATGAATTAAAAATAAATATAAAAACTACCAATTAATTAAATTAAGGTATTAATTATTTACAAAAATGTCTCAGCTTTCAAAATGGGTAATAATTTCTGGTGGGTAAATTTGTGGTTCATTGTATTAAGTGAATTCTTATGAAAAATGTGAACAACCCTTGATTTTCGCCCCTTGATATTCTTTCATACTTCTTTCAACTCTTAATATTCTTCTTTTTTAAAATGTGAACAATGTTTGTTTTTTTAAACACAAATCAATTGCTCCAAAGTAAAAAATAATAATATGAAAAATAAATATAAATACCTGTAAGTACCATAATAAACTTCGTTTTTTAGTGATATTCTAATAATAATTTATAATTATTAATTTAATTTATAATTAATAATTTTAATTATAAATTTAGTGAAAAAATTACTAAGTATGGGGATAATCAAATATTTTCTTGCACATCAAATCCCCTAGAAAAACTGCAATTTCTAGTAGGTTTTTAATAAAATATATTTTAATGTATAGATTTTTAGTAATTTCACGTCACTTCATAGAATTAAATAACAAATGTTAATCTTTACATCTTGGATGTTAAAAGTACTGCAGTTCTTATGATACGCATTATTGCTTCAAATCAAAACCCGCAAACAATAGAAAGGAATATTAAGTAGAGAAGTAAATTAAGATATCAACGATTGCATTGGAAATAATTTGCATACAAAGAAATAATTGGTATTCTTTAACTCATACACTAACAATATCAAAATGAATATTCAGAAATACAATACAGTTGGGCAATGTATATATTAATAGAAATGCTTTTTATAAAACTTTAAATAAAATAATACTTACATAACATAAATTAAGTATTACTGATGTCTATTATAAATATGATAAGTTCTAAATTCATAAATTCTTTTTTAATCGGCATTGGAATAAAGTTATTAAAAAAAGAGTTTCGTATGAATAACATAAGATAAATTATAACAAACACACGCCCTACTCTTGGCTCTGTGGCAACATGCGCCGCTGGTGAGCATTAGGGCTGAGGTTCAATCCGCTTTGTTGCCGGCATTGTTTCAAAAGACGGGGCGACTCGATGGCGATTGTGATGTTCAACATCTTGCCTCGTGAGTCAGAATATCTGATGAGAGTTTTTGGAGTTTTCTCCCAGACGATAAGCAAATGCGAGAAGTTCACTCTAAAACTCCTACCGGATGGTACTGCCCTTCTTTTTCAGCGACACGGAGCCAAGCCAGACTTGTATCTATGGGTATTCCATCACAACAGAATCTGCCCATTTCACTCCATTTATGAGTAGACTACTCATGGGAGTGTCCGCCCGGCACTGCAGGTCACTGAGGGTTAGACACACACATAACAACAAATAACATGATTTTGATGAACCATTGTTTCTTAGATATCAAATGCTAGGAATTTAAATAATTTACTACTAGATTGGCAGTAATGTAGCAGAATCGGCGTTACCCAGGGTCGTACTCTGTATTATCATTTTGGCACGCCAAATTTTAATAAATTCCGCCAAGGATAATATTTGGAGATTTTACCGATTTCATTAAATTTCCACGAGCTCAAAGGAAGGGCATTTTGGTCTACGGATTTATTGTGCTTATTCCATAGACACAAATTTATCAGGGACAGAATTATTATGCCTTTCCCATAGACATTTCGGTACATCTACGCTTGTGATTCGCTGCGCTGCGCTGATTCAGATAATTTTTTTTTTTAATAGAAATATAGGCAGTCATTCAAAAATCTTTAGCATCGTATAAGAGGATCGCAAAAACTTATTTTAAAATTAAATAAAAGCATACATTGTTAAAAGAAAGACATTGAAAAGTAAATAAACAATTTTAATGATGCGTCTCTTTGCTTTGATGCTGTAATCCCTTTAATACTTCCTTTAACTTTTATAGTAGTCATGCGTAAAGTTAATTATAATTTTTAATTTTACAAGAGGCTCTTTTTTTTTTTATTCATTAATATTAATGAGTTTAAAAATCCCTTCATACATGTTGACTCAAAGACGCTTACTTAGCTTTAAATGTTGTTAATTAAATATTACTGCCTTTTGAGGAAAAAAAGTACCATTTTTCTGAACTAATTACTTTACTTCCAGTTAATCGTAGTTATTTAAGTGCTTAATTTTGTTACACATGGTTTCAAATAGAACATATTAGAAACTGAACTATAATTTTTCTTTAAAAATGAACAAAAACATTGATTTTGAAAACAGAATCCGATAAATATAAAAACTCAACAGTTATAAATTCCTTTTCAATTTTTTTTTCTCCAAAATTAAACAATTTGAGCTTTTTTAAATATGAGATAATTTTTAACTGAAATCTAATTTTTAAATAAAATTCTAATTTATACGAAATAAAGCAATTTTATTAGAGTTTAATTTTGATTCCCAACATTTAATACAATGTATTTTTTTTATATAAATTAATAATAAAATCTAAAGATGATATGCGAATTTTGAAAAATAGAGTTTAATAATTAGTTAAATAAAGTTAAATAAAATAAAATTTCCTGTATGTAAAATGTCCTACAGATAAATATTAAATTCTACAGGGAAAAAATTAAAGCTTTCTACAGATAATTATTAATTTCTGCAAATAAAAATTAAATACTACGCATCTTACAGATAAAACTGAATTTTTCTACAGAAAACCAAATCACGGGAAATCAATAAAAGAATCAACAAAAAATAATAAGGAAGATCTTACTGATATGCACAATCCTTAAATTTTACGTAAAATTATCCTCTAATTTTTTCAAAATCATATAGTTAATAAAAGTAAATAAAAGGCAAAAAAATCTACTCATATGAACCTAAATCTCTTTTTAACAGATTTATATGTTTCTAAAAATTTCGCTTAAAAAAATCCGCATAAAAAAAAATAGGTTGAAACTTCCCAGTATGTTTTCCATTTGGATAATGACAGGCAAAATAATCACCTTTATTATTAAACACTTTAAGATCATTAAATAAAATCGTAGATTCAAAAATTTTGGCGATATTCTCTTATTTCTCTTGAATTTTGAATATTTTTTCTAACTTGGAATTTGAGTAGGTTAATAGTGTAAATATGAATAAAACTCGCATAAAAAAGATTTTCGATATGCTAAATCGCGTAAAAAAATTCACATAAAAGAGATATATAATATAAAATAAACTAAATGACGTATCATCGTTACTATTATCTTTAAAGATGGGGAAAAAAGAAACAAGGGAAAATAATATATCCCTTTAATATGGGACGTGCAAAAATGAAATTTTTGAGATAAGGATTTTTCTCTGGCTCAACAATGAACAACATATTCTTATAATGAAATGCGACCTATAAATAAAAATCTCACAATGTGAGTACCGTCCCCAAGATCAAAACCTGTTCTGTAGGAAAGAAGTAGGGGCAACGACTGTATACTTCAGCATCTCCCATCAGGTAAGCTTATAAACTTTTAACTCACCTGTGTGATCAGAAGCCATTATTGCTCTCGGTCTAAGTTAGTTTAAAAGCTCAGTGGTTCCGAAACCATCCTACTAAATCTTTTAATCGAATTACACAAATTTTGGTTTCCTGCTGTGTTTGCCCTTTGGATTAATTAGATTATCTGGTCTAATACAAAGGTATGATATTCTAATCAATTCACTTTTTTTTTTGTTAGTATGTTTCATGTCTGGTCTGTTATGGCTTGGCCTTGGATTTTCTTATTATGAGAAGGAGAGGGATGGGGAAATTGATAACGATCCTTGTACCACAGGGAGCCTGTTAACGTATCATAAAATAGACAATCAATTTCAGGAGCATTCGAGAAAAATTTTAAATGATTTGACAGTTAGTATCATTTTTATTACTTTAAGTTACTTAAAATCATGAATGTTTGAAAATGTATTATATTCAATGTTAATGTTTATTGTATTTCTAAACTAAAATTACAGTATTAGCACAGTTATTACAGTATTGCAGTTATTATTAGTTACACTTATTATAATATTGCAGTTATTATTAATTATAGTAATTATAGTAGTGCAGTTATTATTAGTTACAGTTATTAGAGTATTGCAGTTATTTTTAATTATAGTAATTATAGTATTGCAGTTATTATTAGTTACAGTTATTATAGTATTGCTAATATTATAAAAAATGAATATACTTAAGAAACTCGTTTGTACTTTGAGGTTTCTTTTAAAAAATTATTGTAGAAGTTTTTGTTAGAATGTTTCAGGTCTAGTCTATCATAAAATATACAATCAATTTCAGGAGCAGGTTACTTAAACTAATGAATGCTTTAAATTTATTGTATTTAATGTTATCTTGTTAATGTTTATTGTATTTCTTAACTTAATTAACAGTATCGCAGCGTTTTTAGAAATATTGCTAATTTTATTGAAAAAAAATTAATATGTTTAAGAAACTCGTTTGTAATTTGAGGATTATTTTTAAAAATTAATGTAGTAGTTTTTTATTAGTATGTTTTGACTAGTTCTAATTCTTGTTATGACTTGGATTTGGCTGAGGAAGGGATATTACTTGGATTTGGATTATTGTGGTAGTTTTTTTTATTAGTATGTTTCATGTCTAGTCTAGTTCTTGTTATGACTTGGATTTGGATTATTGTGGTAGTTATTTATTAGTATGTTTCATGTCTAGTCTAGCTCTTGTTATGACTTGGATTTTGCTTTTCTTATTAGAAGGAGAGTGATGGGGAAATTGATAACGATCCCTGAACCACAGGGAACCTGTTAACGTATCATAAAATAGACAATCAATTTCAGGAGTATTAGTGCAAAGTATTTGAGAAAATCTTTAACAATTTGACAATTTTTATCGTTTTTGTTAATTACTTTAGGTTATTTAACTTATTGAATGTTTTAAAATATAATGTGTTTAATGTTATTTTGTTAATGTTTATTGTATTTTTAAACTAAAATTACAGAATTGCTACATACATAAAAATATTGCTAATTTATTGAAGAAAATGGATATGCCTAAGATACTTGTTTGTACTTTGAGAGTTCTTTTTAAATATTACTGCAATAGTTTTTTTTATTAGTATGTTTTATGTTTAGTCTAGTTCTTGTTATGATTTGGATTTGGAATAGGATTGGAGATGACTTGGATTTGGATTATTGTAATAGTTTTTTATTAGTATGTTTTATGTCTAGTCTAGTTTTTGTTATGGCTTGACCTTGGCTTTTCTTATTAGTAGGAGAGGGATGGAGAAATTGACAACGATCCTTGTACCACAGGGGACCTGTTAGTGTATCAAATAGACAATCAATTTCAGGAGTAATATAATAAAGCTTTCCAGAAAATCTTTAACGATTTGACAATTTTTATCGTTTTTGTTAAATACTTTAAGTTACTTAAACTAATGAATGTTTAACTTTGAGGCTTTTTTTAAAAAAATGTTGTGGTAGTTTTTTTAATGAATATGTTTCATGTCTAGTCTAGTTCTTGTTATGACTTGGATTTGGATTTTGTTATTAGAAGAAAAGGATGGGGAAATTGATAACGATCCCTGAACCACAGACAACCTATTAGCGTATCGTAAAATATACAATTAATTTTAAGAGCAGGTTACTTAAACTAATGAATGATTTAAAATGTATTGTATTTAATGCTATGTTGTTAATGTTTATTGTATTTTTAAACTAAATTTACAGTATTGCAGCGTACATAAAAATATTGCTAATTTTATTGGAAAAAAATTAATAATCTTAAAAAACTCGTTTGTACTTAGAGGCCTCTTTTTAAAAATTATTGTAGTAGTTTTTTTTTAATAGTATGTTTTATGTCTAGTATAGTTTTTGTTATGACTTGACCTTGGCTTTTCTTATTAGTAGGAGAGGGATGGGGAAATTGATAACGATCCTTGTACCACAGGGAACCTGTTAGCATATCATAAAATAGACAACCAATTTAAAGAGTAATGCTGCAAAGCATTAGAGAAAATCTTTAACGATTTGACAATTTTTATGGTTTTTGTTAATTACTTTAGGTTACTTAAAATCACGAATGTTTTAAAATATATTGTATTGAATGTTATGCTGTTAATGTTTATTGTACTTTAAAACTAAATTTACAGTATTGTTACATACAAAAAAATATTGCTAATTTTATTGAAAAAAAAATAATATACTTTTGTAAAAAAATTGTTTTACTTTGAGGCTTCTTTTTAAAAATAATTGTAATAATTTTTTTATTAGTATGTTTTATGTCTAGTCTAGTAATTGATATAAGTTGGATTTAGATTATCTTATTAGAAGGAGAGGGATGGTGAAATTGATAAAAATCCTTGTACCACGGGGAACCTGTTAGTTATCATAAAATAGACGATTTTGATTTTAATGTTATTGAATTGAAATTTGAAATGTAACTGTACTATATTTCGTAATCATTATTATGAAATAAGGGAAATTAATTAAAAAACCGGAAGCATTTATCAGTTTTAGCATAATACTAATGAACACATAGTTATTAAAACTTGATGTTTCATAGTACTTGTTGAGAGGTTTGTTAGTCATTTAAGGGAATGTAATCTTACTGAAATATAAACAAAACTAAATTATTTCTTTTTATATAAATCTTATGTAATTTTAATCATATTTTTATTATTTCTATACTATTCTAATACAGAAATTCAGCTTTTTCTAAATATACATTTGAAGTTGAAGTGATTTACATTGAAATTATTTCCTTATAACTTTTGTTAAAAATACTGGCAAATTTTTTTTAGAATAGAGAAAAATACAGATGTTGAGAAATTTAAGTTAAATTATAAATGTTTTTTTATGTTCTGTCTAGATTTTATTTATTTATTTATTATTATTATTATTATTTTGCATTATTCAGAAAAAGACAATAACTTCATTGGCTGGGATAATATATTTTATAAATAATGTTTATACATTTTTGATTGAAATTTATATCAATGAAAATTTTTATGCTTTTATTATTTACTTATTTTCATAGCATTCATAAAATTTCAAAATTTTTTTGAAAACAATCAGGAAATTTTACTTGTTAATTTTTTTCTATTTCGCTGCATGTTTTCAAAATCATTAATATAATTATTTGTTGGCAGAACAGTAAATGAAGTATTAGCAAACAAAGGATTTTGTGCCGGAAATCGAAGGATTACACACACACACACACACACACACACACACACACATACGCACACACACACACACACACACATATATATACTATTGTGTCCAAAAAGTAAGGTTTTTTTCTTCTTTAGGTCGCTGGCTGTATATATATGTAGGACTTTAAAATGTTATTTAAAAAAAATGTACGCTAGAAGAAAACTGTCTTTTAAAAAATATGCAGTAGGTGGTCATTAAATCTTTCTGCAAAAATAGCTTTGGTGCAAAGTAAATATCAGCACCAAAGAGTAGGTGTGTTTGAGAACTTAAGAAACTGACATCAATTTTTGGCCTTGTAGGAGACATAAAAATGAATCAAATAAAAATATGAAAGAACTAAAAAGAAAAGAGAAAAAAAGTTAAAAATTAACTGTTGGAGTACGAGAAAAAATTAACTTTGATTTTAAAATGATATTCTTGCGAATATGTGAGAGATATTGGCTGTTTTATTCATGAGTTTACAGAATAATTAAATTATATTCTGCGAACTCATGATGCGCGAGCATCGATTTGCAAAAGCTAAGTGAAAAAGTGGAGAAACAAATATCGCACTCGTAAAATAAATATTTTTTAATGATTTCATTTTTTTTATTTCATTTATATTTATATGTTTTTAATATTTCATTTATATGTTTTCTTTATATCATTTTTAGTGTTACATGTTTCTTTACAATGTGAGCTTAGTATCATTATTATTATGTTATCTATGTTTGCACGTAAGAATAATAGTAAACACAATAATAATAACTCATTATGTTTCAATTTTAAGACCAAAAAGATTTCAATTGTGGGTCTAAAGCTAATATGGGGATACATAATTTTATATGCGGCGCGCAAGATCATTTGGGGTTGGCCACCACTGTTTTAATTACAATATAAATAATTTACTCAATAAAGATTATGTTTTATTCAATAGTTATAAAATATATTTATATTTTATTAAATTTATATATTAAAATAATGTTAATATATATAAAAATTATTATTTTGTTATTTTACTATTATTATTAATATTATCATTTTATTTATTTATTATTAATTATTTTATTATATAAATTAAAAATATTTAATTTATATTTTATGAAAATAAAATATAAATTTGAATTTGTTAAATTTTAAACAATGACAGAAGTGTTTTATGTTAACTGTTACGGACATCCAAATAATTTATGTTGAAACACAAAACTGGTGATGAAGAAATAGTTTCTGTTCCAAAAACAGGATTCTCCCTTCTCAACTTGCTTAATCATAATGACACATATAAACAGAATATTAAATACAAATGATCTTGACATGTTTTTCAACTAGAAAACACGAGATTCTACAAAGACAAATCAAATTTTAAAAAAATCTTCCTTTTCATATGACACGAGCTTCATGTGAACTTCGGAATTCTGCAATCTTTATTATTCAAAAATGGAAAGCGAAATAAATATCGCTGTGACATCATTTCTGTTTGAAAAGATTTAAAAAAAAGAAAGAAAAAAAATTCCGTCTAGTTTTCTGAAATCCAACCGTGAAGCTTAAGTCCAACGACGTGTGCCTTCTGTTACTTGGTGCATGAACAGACAGTTTATTAGTTCCAGCGAAATTCTCCCGGCAGAAATTGCCTTCGGATTTCTTTCTACTCAATTTAACAAATTCTGGCAGAACGTGGTTCTCATTGGAAAGGGCTGATATCGCATACTTTCATCTGTTTCCATTGAATACCTACAAGAAATGACAGAAAATAAATGTTTAAATAATATTGCAGATTGTGGTGTTATTTAGTTCTAGTTATTTATTTTTTAAATTTAGTATGTATATTCTAGCACTTTATTAGGTACATGTAATATAAGGATATATGCTTAAATTGTAAGTGCAGCTATTACACTAAAGTGCTGATGTTATATATTCCTATCGATTTCCGTTGAATACCTCTAAAAATGATAGAAATGTATGATGAAATAAATTTTTAAGTAATATAGTAAACACTATAGTTATTTAGTTTTAAATTCATGTATATTCTAGCATTTTATTGTCTGCATATACTACAGCTACACAATAAAGGGATTATATAGGATATATACTTATATTGTCAGTGCTGATATTTCAGTACAGTGCTGATAATACAAACATTTAGTTGTTTAAATTGAATATCTACAAATGACAGGAATGTATGATAAAAATAAATACTTAAATAATATAGTTATTTAGTTTTTAAATTTATGTATATTTTAGCACTTTATTATGTGCATGTAATATAAGAATATATGCTGATATTACATACTTTTTAACTGTTTCCATTGAATATCTGTAAAAATGACAGAAAGGTATGATAAAATATTTTATAAAAAATATAGTAAATAACATAACTTTGCCTGTTCTCTTCTTTTCTTCTTCGGGGCCTGATGGCCGAATGGCTAGTGCTAGTTTGTCGTGATTCGGAATCCACTTTAAACCGTAGATCCCGGTGTAGTAGGAACATTGTCACTCAGTATCAGTAGCTAATTTTCAAGCTACACGCACCTCCTATGTAGTGCTAAGTGAGTAATGTCGGTGCAGCACTTGCCTGAAGGTATCAAAGACAGTTGTCTAAGTGTTTGCCAGCTGAATTAAAAAAAAGTTCTAACAATGTATAGTCATGCTTCTGTGGGAATAAGTAGATAGTGACCTTTGCTTTTATAAGGATAATGCACATTTTTATTATATGATTATGCAATAACTTGTGGAAAAGTACTGTTAAGTTCCTTAAAAAATGCTATAAAGGTTAAACCTTTTTTGAAAGCCTTTTTTACATTTATGTAAAGTTATATGAGATGTAATACCTTAACGGATAACTTTAATTTTTTTTCAAGGATTACAAAATTTTTTTTCGTTTATACTCCATTCACCTTTATAATTTTATCGTGTATGATATTATTTATATTTTTATATTTTTTTATCTTCTTGGTAAGTTTCAACATTAAAACCTTAATCTGCATTAAAGACATTCTTCAAATGATTGAAGAATGAAAAGCACAAGGGGAATTAGCAAGATTTCTCTTCTTTACTTTTGACAAATGAGATTATGCTTCTTATGAGCTTAAGCTCTTAATACTCATGAGAAAAAGAAGCTCGTCTGATAGAACTACTCCATATTCAGTCACTTTGAACAAATCCTTTCAGACAATATGCGAATAATACCATCTTCTTTTCTGGGTTCTTTCTTTATTCTCGGCTGTTTTTTTTTTTTTTTTTTTTTTTTTTTTGATGCTGTTCAAATACTTTTTTTTTGCGAAAAGTAAAATATTATTGTAATTATTCAAGCCTTTTAAATTGTTGAATCACTATTCTCTGCTTCCGTTAATATTTTCCTAAACTTAACAACGAAATTATTTAGATGTTAAATACATCAATATCATCTAATAATCCTTGTCGTATTATTTGATATGATCTAAATCAGGGGTAGCCACCTTAAACATTTTTCCGGCCTGCGAGATTTATCACATTTTTACAAAATATATTTATTTTATAATCGCCTAAGTAGTAAAAACCAATGTATTAAAAAAATACATTATGTGTGCATCCATATAGTCAAAAATTAACGCTCGAAAGTATGCAAAAAAATTAACTTTGATTTTAAAATAATATTCTTGCGAATATAGGACAGATAAATGCCTGTTTTATGGATGAATTTACAATTATGAGTTCTCAGAATAATTACATTATATTCTGAGAACCCATGATGTTCTTGGGACATCTAATATAACGGGTTCTCAGTTTCACTTTAAGTGGCCTCAGTGACCATCCCTAGATACGTACAGTTGACTGTTGATAGTAGAGCAAACAAGACTCTTAGTTGAAGTTGTTAGCTCTTTTGGTTCAATTTATACCTGCGAATCGTCTTTTTCTAAACTGAAATTGACCAAACGCAAAATATGCGCTAACATACGGATGCTAACCTGCAACACCCATTAAGAGGGGGATCGATTTGCAAAAGTAGTGAAAGAGTGGAAAAACAAATATCGCACTAGTAAAATAGAAATTTTTTAATGATTTCATTTTTTTTAATTTGTTTATATTTACATATTTTTATGTTCCATTTTTAGTGTTATATATTTCTTTACAATGTGCGTTTAGTATCATTATTATTTTATTATCTATGTTTACATTTAAGCATAATAGTGAACACAATAATAACTCATTATGTTTCAATTTTTCATTCCAAAAATGTCTATAGTGGATCTAAATCTAATAGGGGGATACATAATTTTATATGCGGCCCGTAGAGCATTTGGGGTGGCCACCCCTGATATAAATCAATTAAGTTTGTTAAAAGTTTAGTTAATGCATTTCTTTTTCTCAATTTTTGAGTGTTTCTTTTACCTCCTCATTTATTTCCACCACAGCTTTAATCTTGAGCGAAATAGTAAATAAAGCTAGAAAAAGCAGACTTAGAATAATTAAGAAAATTTAGAAAATATTTTATAATTCAATTTTTTTTCAAAATTTAATTAGTTCGAAAAAAACAATTTCTTTAATCGCCAAAATTTAGAAATTATCCTTTGTCCATATCTGTATTTGTATTTCAGATTTAATAACTCGTTCATTTTTGAAATTATTGTATTTAAGTTCAAATTTTCATATTTGAAATTTAATGTTTTTTCTTTTTTAAATGAAATAAAATAAAAAATTGGGGAAATTTTGAAATCCGTAAAAAATTTAGGGAGAATTTTAAAATCCGTTAAAAAAATTAGGAGAATTTTTGAAATCCGTAAAAAATTAAGGAAAATTTTGAAATCCGTTAAAAAAAATTAGGAGAAATTTTGAAATCCTTTAAAAAAATAGGGGAATTTTTGAAATCCGTTAAAAAAATTAGGGGAAATTTTGAAATCCATAAAAAAAAAGGAAATTTTAAAAATCCGTTAAAAAATTAGGGGGAAATTTTGAGATGCGTTAAAAATTTTGGGGAACTTTTGAGATCCGTAAAATAAATTAAGAGAAATTTTGAAATCCGTTAAAAAAATTAGGGGAATGTTTTAAAAATTAGGGAAACTTTTAAAATAATTTGTGTCATTATTGATATTGTAGATAAATTGTTTTTTTTTTGTTTATGTACGAATTTATTATTTATAAGATTATATGCATTTTATATTAAGGAAATTTATAAAATTTCGTTTTTAATTTAATTTCTATAATTTTTAACAGCTAATTAAAGTATGCGATATTTAATGAAGCTGGTAATGTTGGGTCATATTTGCTTATATGTTAATAAACCCAGCGGATCACATCTACTGTCGCTAAGATCTCGCTTCGAGTACTCAAGTTTTTATGTCATTATACTTGTAAATAAAGCTCTAATCAGGTGAATCAACTATTGAAGGAGTATTTAAGCTAAAATGGGAGATGACACTCATAGAAAAAATTTTCTTTTAATTTTTTTTATAAATCTACCTCACGAAACAGCAACAGATCTGTTTCTACAACAGGCAACTGAATGTTAATTTTAAAATAACATTCAGATAGGCACGATGAATTAATAATTTATGAATTAAAATTTAATGAATTAAAATTTTGGAGAAATGTTAGCATCAAGGAAGAAACAATAAAAAGAAATTGCACGAAATGATGACAAACAAATTATTGCCATATTAATTAGTGAAGGAAATTCTGAAAACATGAGGCTTGTTTACAACATTTTTTTTTTCTCTACTTGAAATAATTTTAAAAAACTTACTTAATGCTTTTAATTAGTGTATAATTATTTAAGACTTTTATATAGTGAATCCAAATGTTTCCTTTATACTTGTAAAGTTAGAATTCATAGTCAAAACCAGCCTGTGTCATCTAGGTGGTACTGAACCAGCTAAGTGAATGATTAAACACAAGCAAGAAAACATCAAAATATACGGACACAAACATGAAATAAAATTAGATTTATTGTCAGTGCTCTTAAAAAATTGACTTTTTTTACTTTATCTTCCTTCTGAGAAAATCAATAACATTGTTATAACTAACTCTTTGGCACTACCATCTACTCTTTGGCTATGGTCCGTGTTGAACCATTCGGAAACAGGAGATGTTTCTTTCTTTTTACGGGTTTGGGTTGTCAGCCCTATGTCCAACAGTCATATTAGACCGGGACCTATGATTTAAAGTGGATTCCGAATCACTACAAATATCCATGGCAAAGTCGGAACTCCACCACAAAACCTGTGGCACCGAGCTCCAGAGCGCTAGTCACTCCTTTAAGTTGTAGATCAGATTAAGAAAGCATAACCCTAAAATGTTACCATTACAAAAGTCTGACACGTGGTTAATGCTGAATCTTCGACATGTCTACCATTCTACTTACTATTGACCTCACACCACGTTATTTGAAAACGTAAACCTTTCTAGGCTGTTCTTTTTCTATCCAATTTTCGATTCACTTGTTTTCACTAACCTAGGTCAATAAAGAAATGTGGAAAAAAGGCATTCCTTAAAAGAAAAAAAAAATTTTTTTTCTCAAGAAAGTGTAGTTTGCACGGGGAGTTTTGATGCGTAAAGATTGGTCTTACATCGTTGAATGAGAGGCTTCATTAAGTCCCAATTTATTATTTATAGTATGCCTTGAATTTCCAGAAAGGAAAAGTGATTGGGATTTGCTTTAAGTAATAAAATTCCCTACCGGCAATGTGAATATCCTTATTTTAGTCAGGCATCCGAAAGCAAAAAAAAAAGTTACTCGTTCGATGATTTGATGATAAAAGATGTTATGTGCACAGAATAAAATTTTTCATTTTATTATAGTATGAAAACAACGGATATTACTCATGTATTCCTGAAAGTCCAAAACAAAGTTGTTCATTCAATGGCACCACGAGATTAAATGATGTTACGTGGACAAACCTAAAAGTCCAAAACAAAGTTGTTCATTTCATCATACTAAAAAGGATGTATCTAAATGTCAGATCTAAATGTTCTAAATGTCAAATAAAGATAGATCTAAATGTCAAAAACAAAAATTTTCATTCATATGAAGATAATAATTTGATATGAAGATGAAGGGAATGTCAAAAACAAAATTTTCATTTTATGATATCACGAAGATGACATTACTCATACATCCCTGAAAGTCCAAAATAAAATTGTTCTTGACACCACGAGATTAAAGGATGTTACGTGATGTTCAAAACAAAATTTTTCATTTCATGATATTACGAAGATAACGGACATTACTCATACAATCTTCAAGTCCAAACTAAAGTTGTTCATTTTATGCCCCCTCCTCCGAGATTTAAGGATGTTACGTGGACAAACCTGAAAGTGCAAAACAAAGTCGTTCATTTCGTCATACTAAAAGGATGTTACAGATACAGATCTAAATGTCAAAAACAATTTTCATTTTATGATATCATGTAGATAAAGGAAATTATGCATAGACAAATGAAAATCCAAAATAAATTTAAATATTAAATACTATTTATTTTCTTAGTTAAATTAACGAAATCAAATTATTTATTTATTTAGGAAAGTGTAACTGTAGGAATAAAAGAACAGAAGATCTATCAAACAGGATACCGCAGATTTTTATTGAAATGTTTTCTTTTCTGAAACTTGGAAACTTTTCTGAACCTATGCTTTTGGCAATACTTGTACTCTTTTCCAATGCTAATTTCTAAGTACTCATTCTAATGCTAATGCCAGTAATCAAAAACCACACGAGCCGATTGAAAGAACACATACTATAGTGGTTTTCGAATTTCCTGTTACAAATACTTTCAACGTCAAGCATTTTTCAGGCTAAAACCTTTCTTAAACTAGATTATTAAGGCTGGATGTTATCAACCTCATACAATATATTTTTAATTAAGAGTTCAAAATATACATTCTTGATTCAATTACAGATTTATTACTCACTTGTGTATGTCTTGACTCAGATGGGATAACTTACTTGTGAATGTCTTGAATTCATCTTTTTAAATCGACGTTATGTAAAGAACTTTGAATTATGTTTTCTATAACATAATTGAAAACATAATACAAATTTCAACATAATATGATAAAACATAATTAATTTTTCAACATAATATGATAAAACATAATTCATTTTTCAACATGATATGAAAAAGAATGATAATGATTCGCATAGATATTTGGGTACTACTTATACCGTTGATTTAGTAATGTAAAGCGTAATTTTTAACTTTTAAAATAATTGATTAAATGCATGATAGTAATTGAATTTTTCCTCCATTTTTAAAAAAAAGTTATTGTTTATCTTTCTGGACTGATAATCAAATATTATTCAAATAATTTTATTCTGTACAATATTTTTATATAGGATTAAAATACATATCGGATTTATACTTTTTTTATATACTAATTAAAAAGCGTTTGATATATTTTTTAACAGTGAGTTTGCTGTAAGTCATACGAAACAGCTATGACCCAGTGTAATCTAAAAGAAAGGAAAATTTATAGATTAAAATAAATTAAACATTTGTACTTTTTTTAATAAATTATACTTTTTAATTCTAAATACTTTACTTGTCTAAATACTTTAATGTTTTCTCCAAAATGACATGATTCTTATTTTCGAGTTTTGCTCTCAAATGCATTCTGTACTTTCCATATTCATATTTTTTTATGTCAGTAATAACCACAATGTAAGAAATTTTCCAGTTTAATTAATCTTACTGAACTGTAGAATCTTTTTATAAAATAGATTTCTTTTAACCTATTTCCGTAACAATGGGAAATTAAAGTATTGGTGTGATGGTAAAACTCAGTGAAGCGGTTCGCACATTATTTTCAGGACTAACAATTGATATGAACTACTTTACAGGATTTTTTTAAAAGTAATTCATTTATTCGTTTAATTATAAATTCCATTAAGGTTCATTTAATTAAAAAAACCAATTTTTTTCGAACTCATCCTTTATCTATCCTCTGTATAATCTATCCTCTAATTATCTGTATATCTAATTATCCTGATAATTAGATGTACAGCTTTCTGCAAAAAATATACCGCATACAGACTGAATACATAGTGCATGCTATTAATACTGCATACATATTGCATATAATGTCCTTCATTTTATATATATATATATATATCATACTGTATATATAATTTACATACGAAATGCATACTTCTTATATGATAAGTATATCGTCGTTGGCAATAGGCAAAAATAAAGTTATAATACACACAATATAACTACAGTATAATGCAGTTATAAAATATTTCTGAAAAGCATTTATCTGCTTGCAAAAGCAGATAAATGCTTTTACTTAAAAAGCAAACACCAAATGTAAGCAACTTTATTAGCTGCTTGCATTTTATTTCTATTGCTTAATAATATCATAAGTATTTTTATTAGTTAATAATATTATACGTATTTCTATTGATTAATAATATGTTACGTGTTATATGTAAGCTATTTTGCAATTTATTTTAAATCCTAGTAACGAGGGATAATTAAGTATGCAGTTATGTGTATTTACACTGAAGTGACAAAAGTCATGGGATACCTCTTAATATCGTGTCGGCCCTCCTATTGCCCGGCGAAGTGCAGCAACTCGACGTGGCATGGACTCAACAAGTCGTTGGAAGTCTTCTGCAGGAATATTGAGCCATGCTGTCTCGATAGACGTCCATAATTGTGAAAGCGTTGATGGTGCAGGATTTTGGGCACGAACAGACCTCTCGATGATGTCCCATAAATGCTCGATGGGATTCATGTCGGGCGATCTAGGTGGCCAGATCATTCGTTGGAATTGTCCAGAATGTTCTTCAAACCAATCGCGAACAGTTGTGGCCCGGTGACATGGCGCATTGTCATCCATAAAAATCCCATCGTTGTTTGGGTACATGAAGTCCATGAATGGCTGCAAGGGATCTCCAAGTAGCTGAACATAAGCATTTCTAGTCAATGTACGGTCCAGTCGCACCAGAGGACCAAGTCCATGCCATGAAAAAACAGACCACACCATTACGGAGCCACCACAAGCTTGAACAGTGCCTTGCTGACAGTTTGGGTCCATGGCTTCGTGGGGTCTGCGCCACACTCGAACACTACCATCAGCTCTTACCAACTGAAATCGTGACTCATCGGACCAGGCCACGGTTTTCGATTCATCTAGGGACCAACCGATATGCTCATGTGCCCACGAGAGTCGCTGCAAGCGATGTCGTTCTGTCAGTAAAGGCACTCGAGTCGGTCTTCTGCTGGAATAGCCCAAGAAAGCCAAATTTCTCCGCACAGTTCTAACAGACAAGTCCCTTGTACGTCCCACATTGATTTCTGTGGTTATTTGACACAGTGTTGCTTGTCTGTTAGAATTTACGACTCTTTGCAGACGTCGCCGGTCTCGGTCGTTAAGTGCAGGCTGTCGACCACTGCGCTGTCCATGGTGGGATGTTATGCCTGAAATTTCATACTCTCGGCACACTCTTGACACAGTGGATCTGGGAATGTTGAATTCCCTAACGATTTCCGAAATGGCATGACCCATGCGTCTAGCTCCAACTAACATTCCGCGTTCAAAGTCTGTTAATTCCCGCCGTGCGGTCATCATCACGTCAAAACCTCTTCACATGAATAACTTGAACAGAAATGAAAGCTCTGCGAAAGCACTGCGCATTTATACCTGTTCTACGCGATGCTACTGCCATCTGAAAATTTGCATATTGCTATCCCATGACTTTTGTCACTTCAGTGTATTTCCTTAACAAAAAAGTAAGTAAGTCTGTTCAGCTTTATTTTAAGAATTAAAACTTGCACTAATATTTTGTCTTTAAATACGATGTCAACTATAAGTTACCAAATTTTTTATTAACTGTACTGTAATGATTCTAAATTTCAAAAATTGCTTTGATTAAAAAAGAAAACACAATTAAATCAGATCTAGCATGTGTTAGTTAAATCCTATATGGGTAAAACAAACAAATATTTTTTTTTTGTAGACGTATATGTTGTTATTCCAATGCAGCTGGCAATACAGACACAGTTAATCTTTATGCCATAAGCAAGGACTGCACCGCTGTTACCCATTTAGCACTCCCCAGTGGCTGCATGTAACTTAAAGATAGCCTTAGATTTACAAACAAGCATTGCACAGCCGGGACTCGAACCCTGTGGTACTGAGCGCCAGCCATTCAGCTATCAGGCCCTTCTGGTAGAAATATATAAATCAAGTAATTTTATCGTCGTTTTCGTAGCACCAAACTTTGAATCATAGAAATTAATCAGTGCGTTATTTAATAAAAAACCCAACAATTTCCTGCTTAGAAAATATATAAAACTATACATTTTGAATTTGTATTTATATTTTATTTAATTCCTTTGATTTTTGGTAATTTATCTAGGTTTCCAAATTTATAACAGATTGCCAACCTATATAAAAAATATTAATACAAAAATATTTCCTTATTTGCGACTTTCTGTAATTTTTTTATATATAAAATAAAATTTTATATTATTCTTTCTCTAAAATCATTTTATTAAGATTTAGAATTATACCTTCCTAACTCGTAGATTTAACTATAGAATGTATAACTTTTTTTCTAACTTAGAATTAACTTTAGAACTTTTTTCTAACTTGTAGAATTAACTTTTTTTCTAACTTGTAGAATTAACTTTTTTCTAACTTGTAGAATTAACGTTTTTCCAACTTGTAGAATTAACTTTTTTAAATTCTAGAATCGTTAATATTTCCAACGATTCTACAATATCATTCAATTATCAGTCAATTCAATTTATGCTTTAACCAACTTTTGCAACGCGGTTTTAATGGTCACACTGCATCGGTTAATCATCCAAACCTGTTCGAGAACTCGCCCAGCTTTCGCAAGTTCACGAAAGAATGCCGACACACTCACAAAAAAAGAACTTTTCCACCAATTCTTGCTTTCTTTTCCGCCTCTGCGGTGGCAACACCGGTCGATTCTCGAGGCAATCGGGTCACGGGTATTCGAACAGCTTCTTTTCCTGGCACAAGCTGTTCGAATTCCCATCAGGTGCTGTCATCTTCTTCTTTTGGACAATGGTGTCCGTTTTGGAAAGAAATGCGTTGGTGAGATGAATCCCTTTGCGGAAGTTCGCAGCTTTCTTTTTCGAATTGTTTTGTATACATCGATGAGGAAGGAAAGAAATGGAATGAACGAGACAAAGCAAAAGATTTACACGCAAAATAAAAATGGCGTAGTAAATAGTAAACGAATAAAGAACACTTTTTAATAGAACTTGATGAATGAATATATTTGCTTTGTAGTCAATGTTTTTTTTTTATTTATTTCCAATGGCAGATTATGAACAGTTACAGCAAAAAAAAAAAGAACAACGAAAAATAAAAAGAACAGAGAATACAACAAAACATGCTGAAACAGAGTTCATTCATCTAACATAATGCCAAGTTGCAGATCTTTTAGCCACTGAAAAGTGTTACCAGGTGCACCACGGGGAGGTAGATCTACTGCGCACCTTTGTAGTCAATGCATGTATATTCATTTATTACGTAGGATTAAATGAACGCAGTAGTACGTTCATTTTTTTACGTATAGTAAATATGTAGTTCATTTATTTACATTCACATTTAAAAGGAAGCCTAGATATCTATGAATATAACAACATTGAAAAAATTATTTAAATCAAAATTAATTCAAACAAATATAACTATAATAAAGAGATATGCATTAGCAAGCACTATATGTCTTCTAGAAATTTGGCAGCTTGATGGTCAATTGGCTAGTGCTCTGCCTTTTAGTATTACAGGCTTCAGGTTCGAATTCTGACAGTGGCGCACATAAGAGCACTTTTTAATAGAACTTAATGAATGAATATATTTGATTTGTTTATTTATTTATATTCACATTTAAAAAAGAAGCCTAAATATCTATGGATACAACAGTACTGAATAAATTAGTTTAATCGAAATTAATTAAAACAAATATAACTGGAATAAGGGGCTAGCGCTCTGCCGTTAGGTGCCACAGGTCTCGGGTTCGAGTTCCTGCGGTGCCATGGGTGTTTCTATTATGGCATAATGATTAAATGTCTCAGTATTGCCAGCTACATTAGAACAACAACATCATAACTAGAATAAAGAGATATACATTAGCAAGCAATATATGTCTAGAAATTTAGCAGGGGCCTGATGACCGAGTGGATAGCACTCTGGCACCGCAGGTTTCGAGTTCGAGTCCCGGCGGTGCCATGGTTGTTTGTGGTGGTTTGGAATTCACTCTGAACCGTAGGTCCCTGTCTGACATTATGCTCACATTCCAGTTGTGTGTGTGTAACAAATAAATTATATTTTTATGTCAATAATTAAAATGAGTTATACGTCCCTAACCAAAATAAATATATTTCTTATGTCAATAATTAAAATAAGTTATATGTCAATACCAAAATAAATAAAATATATTTTTTATGTCAATAACTAAAATCAGTTATATATCAATACCAAAATAAATTGAATACATTTTTTATGTCAATAATTAAAATGAGTTATATGCCAATAACCAAAAATAAATGAAATATATTTTTTATGTCAATATCAAAATAAACGAAATACGTTTATTATGTCAATAACTTAAATGAGTTATGTGTCAATACCAAAATAAATGAAATATATTTTTTTGTCAAAAACTAAAATGAGTTATATGTGAATACCTAAATAAATGAAATACATTTTTTATGTCGATACCAAAATAAATGAATTACGTTTTTTATGTCAATAACTAAAATGAGTTATATGTCAATACCAAAATAAATGAAATATATTTTTTATGTCAATAAATAAAACGAGTTATACGTCAATTACCAAAATAAACTAGATTTGTATTGATCTGATTTGATGTAAGAGTGAAAATGAGAGCTAAATTGAATGTGATTTTTAAAAGGATTCATCACTTCTCTAGAAACACTTTGCATCCTTAAAAACCGATTTGAAAAGGTTTGAAATATTATCGCTTACAAATATCAGGAATTTGTTGAAATAAAATGTAAAATAAAATTCCCGACAAAATATGTAAATTTACGGGTTTTTTTCTACAACGCGTAGAAAAAAATCATGCTTGATTTGCCATGGGTAAAGATAAAACAAAAAATTACCCGGATACAAATCCAACTAAAAAGAAAAGCTTTAATGAAGAAACTATTAAGAGAAAATGGTTAGAGCAATATTGAGAACATTTTTTGAGTATAAAATAATTATTTTTTATTATTTATATATTTATTTTAATTTTGGTTTTATTTACATTTATATTTTATTTAATTTTAAAATATTTTGATTTAATGAAAATTTATTTTAATGTTTATCTTTTTTATTTATTTTTATATGTTAATAAGTAATTTCAACAGTTTTTATAACAAATAACAGACTTTTTATGGAGCACTTCGCTTAAAAAAAATACATTTAAAAAACTTTAAGAAATTTTTTTTAGTTTTTGCAGTAACTAAAATTTTGCAGATTTTTTTTCACTACGGGAAATTTGTATTATCATAATACATGAATACACTTATGTATATAAAATGTATATATATATTCTTCAGCATAACTTAAAAACTATAACACGTAGAAGTTGATTTTTGTTTCTAAAAATTTATTATTTAATTCCGAAAATTCATGCATTTTTAAAAAATCATGAAAAATTACAAGAAACTTTTAGCGATCATTTTTTAAATACAAATTATTTTTTTAACTTTTCATAGAGCACTTTGTTTAAAAAAACAAATTAAAAAATGTTAAGAATTTTTTTTAGTTTTTGCATTAACTAAAATTTTGCAAAATTGTTACTCCGTGGCTTATCTTCAAGTGACACGCGCCCCCTGGGTAATGCAAAGTGACTCGGTCTGTGCAGCGCTTGCCTTAAGGCATCCAAGACCAAGCTGTCTAAGTGTTTGCCAGCTGCATTAGAAAGAAAGAAAAAAAATTGTTCTTGAGATAATAATCAATAAAAGAAAGATATGTAAAGATGCCAATGTGTGTTTAATAGCAATCCTAAGCCAACTCGTTGGGCCTGATGGCCAAGTGATTACCGTTCTGACGCTCGGTGTCACATGTTTCGCGTTCGAGTCAAGGCGATACCATGGATTCTTGTAGTGGTTCGGAATCCACTTTATATAGTTTAATAATGTTTTAATGTATATTAAAATATTATAAATATAAAATAGATATATTTAGATAAATTAGTTCTGAAAAATCTTCTTCTTCATTGGTGCAATAGCCCCATGGTAGGCCAAGGCCATCAGCCTACTGGCGAATTTCGAAACAGCAGATGTTCTTTTCTGAAAAATCTGCTGTAGTATAATGAAAGAAATGCTTCAAATAAAATCAAATGACTTTCAAAAAAAAAAAAAAAAAAAAAAAAATCCAGATCGCTTATCAGTTTCCCATTCTGCGAATATAAATTCAAGCCACATCCTAACACCAAATTACTGAGAAAATCCCAAAGCCATTCAACTGAATGTTATTTTCTTCAGGGCAATTTGGATGCACGCGTCTTCTATGGTTCGTTGCCTACGAGACGGCAAAAGCCATGGTAATTCCCCCCCAAAAAACATAAACAAAAGTTTAAAAAGGAAGATATGTGAAAACATCCCCTTTTTTTATTTTTCTTGTTAGAGGAATTTTCTTTCTTTTTGTGTTTTTTCGTGGAAAAGAATTTTCATCGGATATATTAAGACATTCAAGTGCGTTTTGTTGTTTGTTTTATAGTTCAGAATGGCGTGAAATTCAGATGTGTCTTGTGTTGTGTGAAACGATAAACTGATGCTAGGTTGCTTAAGATTATGTTCAACTTTACATTTGATTACAAACAAAAAAGTGAAAATTTGTTTTTTGAATGAGTGTAAAAAAGAAAACAATGCATTGTATTATAAAATTTTAGGAAAACATTCCGAAATAAAATAAACGACGTTTTAATAATTTACTATAATTATATATAAATATAAATAGGGGCCCAACGGCCGAGTGGCTAGTGCTCTGGCTCTCGGTACCGCCAGGTTTCGAGTTCGAATCCCGGCAGTACTATGGATATTTGTAGTGGTTCGGAATTCAGTTTAAACAGTAAGTCTTGTTCTAATAGGGTCGTAGAGCGTTGCGTGGGTAATGTTACTCCTCGTCTGTAGCTTATCTTCAAGCTACACGCACTTCCTGGGTAGTGCTAAATAATTAGCGTCGGTGCAGTGCTTGCCTTAAGGCATAAAAGACAACTGTCTGTGTTTGCCAGCTGCATTAGAAAAAATATATATATATATATTTATAATCTATCTGCATCTGAAAATGTATCGTTTACCGTTACACCACAACCTAAATTTTAAAGACTTAAAATTTTAGCTCCATCTATTGTGTCAGCCTATGAACATTTCAGCCCACTTGTTATATATATATACATAAGTTACGCTACATATGTTTTATAAAATAAACAATATATATATATGTATTTCAAGAATTTTTTTGTTTTCTATGCAAGTGAAATCGTGTTTCAATTATTTTCATTACAATTAAAATTTAAATAAAGTTCATAAAATGATATTAAAATAGTTATTAAAATGTTAAAAATATTGGTCATTAAAAGAAGACAAATTTTGATGATCAATACCACTAGAAGGCAAATTTCAGTGTTATTTCCTATGTGATGAAGAAAACGACCTGCAACAAATAGGTTCCAGCTCATCCAATAAAATGCCAATTCCTGACCGGAAGTCTTCTGGCGTCTTAATTGCCAATTAAAAAGCTGGTCGGCTTGAAAAGGTTTTGTCTTACTGATGCGAGCTGTCTTTTGTCTGCTGCAAACTGTATTTTGTCACTGACCCGTAATAACTACGGGAGCTTAAAGATGTTCCTGATAGTTAAGACACTCTTAAGCCGATAACTGCTTTGGAAATATTTTTTATGTTGTTAGGGTTTTTTTTTATTTTGTTCGAACTAATCAATTCTCAGAAAATGGAATGTGTTGAAAAATATTTATTAAGTATTAGTTATAATATCATGCATCACATCACACACAGTTATTGTACAGATATATTTATATTGTTATACACTGAAGTGACAAAAGTCATGGGATACCTCTTAATATCGTGTCGGCCCTCCTTTCGCCCGGCGAAGTGCAGCAACTCGACGTGGCATGGACTCAACAAGTCGTTGGAAGTCTTCTGCAGGAATATTGAGCCATGCTGTCTCGATAGACGTCCATAATTGTGAAAGCGTTGATGGTGCAGGATTTTGGGCACGAACAGACCTCTCGATGATGTCCCATAAATGCTCGATGGGATTCATGTCGGGCGATCTAGGTGGCCAGATCATTCGTTGGAATTGTCCAGAATGTTCTTCAAACCAATCGCGAACAGTTGTGGCCCGGTGACATGGCGCATTGTCATCCATAAAAATCCCATCGTTGTTTGGGTACATGAAGTCCATGAATGGCTGCAAGTGATCTCCAAGTAGCTGAACATAAGCATTTCCAGTCAATGTTCGGTCCAGTCGCACCAGAGGACCAAGTCCATGCCATGAAAAACAGCTCACACCATTACGGAGTCACCACCAGCTTGAACAGTGCCTTGCTGACAGTTTGGGTCCATGGCTTCGTGGGGTCTGCGCCACACTCGAACCCTACCATCAGCTCTTACCAACTGAAATCGTGACTCATCGGGCCAGGCCACGGTTTTCCATTCATCTAGGGACCAACCGATATGCTCACGTGCCCACGAGAGTCGCAGCAAGTGATGTCGTTCTGTCAGTAAAGACACTCGAGTCGGTCTTCTGCTGGAATAGCCCAAGAAAGCCAAATTTCTCCGCACAGTTCTAACAGACAAGTCCCTTGTACGTCCCACATTGATTTTTGCGTTATTTGACGCAGTGTTGCTTGTCTTTTAGAATTTACGACTCTTTGCAGACGTCGCCGGTCTCGGTCGTTAAGTGCAGGCGATCGACCACTGCGCTGTCCATGGTGGGATGTTATGCCTGAAATTTCATACTCTCGGCACACTCTTGACACAGTGGATCTGGAAATGTTGAATTCCCTAACGATTTCCGAAATGGCATGACCCATGCGTCTAGCTCCAACTAACATTCCTCGTTCAAAGTCTGTTAATTCCCGTCGTGCGGTCATCATCACGTCAAAACCTCTTCACATGAATAACTTGAACAGAAATGAAAGCTCTGCGAAAGCACTGCGCATTTATACCTGTTCTACGCGATGCTACTGCCATCTGAAAATTTGCATATTGCTATCCCATGACTTTTGTCACTTCAGTGTATATACAACAACCGCAAACAAAATTGAATGCAAGTTCTTTGCTCAATGAATTCAGACATTTCAAAAATCGCCGGAATCACTTTTAGCGTCTCACAAAGCCAAGCGTAACTGAAGCACTAATGAATATTTTGACGCCGAATTTCACACAGATGTCAAGGACAGTGCCAGCAATCTAAAAAAGAAAAGAAAATTGAAATTCCATTAGCCCCGGGAATTTTTAATTGAAAATTGTTCTTACTTTTTGGACACAGTAGTATATATATATATATATATATATATATGTGTATGTATGTATATTGTACTAGCAGAAACCTGTTATATGTTGTCTTGACAAAAAATGCATTGTAGAAAAATACATATCACGCATATATTTGTTTTAGTATATGTGTATATTAATTTTCACGGATATCGTTTGAATAGTATGTAAGATGAAATGCTGCAGCACCCTCTGGTGGCAAGTAACAAAAAAATGGATAACGCTAATGTATTTTCCGTACTAGAATACATATTATTAACAATTTTAATTGCGATTGGTTGAACGGTATAATAGTTGATATACTGCAGTACCATCTACACACAAATTTCATCCAAATCTGTCAAGCCAATTAGGAGGTGTTCAGTGAAAAACACCTCCTATGAAACCGATTGCAGCACCACCTACTGGATCCCATTTTGAATCTAAGTCACCCAGAGACCCACTCAAGCATAAGCAAAAATTTCATCAAAATCGGCCCAGCCGTTTAGGAGGACATTAGCTATTATTTTGAAAATGCTCATAATATAGAATAAATTTTATATAACGATACATTTTCATGTGAATTTAAAAGAAATATTTAATTTTAAGATTGCTAAAAAATCTTCTTATGAATTTGTTAGCTGTAACACTTCAAATAAATATTTTAAAAATTATTGAAATTTTTTAAAAACTTTTTTTAAACATACAAATTTTGTAAAGTCTTTGAATCATTTCCAAAATTCCAAAAATTTATAGAACTTTTTATTTATTTATTTGATTTTAGTACCTAATAAATAAAATAAAATTTTACAGTGTTCTTGTTCAAATTGTTTCACATTGTAATTTTTGAATTTTGAGTTTTATTATAACTTACAATAAATAAAATAAAAATTTTGCGTTAAAATAATAACTTACAATAAATAAAATAAAAATTCAAAAATTACAATGTGAAGCAATTTGAACAAAAACACTGTAAAATATTTCATTTATTTGGTACTTTAACTAACACCAAATAAATAAAAAAATTCTATGAATTTTAAGAAATTTAGAAATGATTTAATGACTTTATAAATTTATTTTATTTAAATTTAGTTAAATGTACCTGATAAATGAAATAAAATTTTACAATGTTTTTGTCCAAATTGTTTCACATTGCAATTTTTGAATTTTTATTTTATTTAAGTTACTGTTTTAACGTAAACATATAAAATTCAAAATTCAAAAATAACAACGTGAAAAAAATTATGAACAAAAACATTGTAACATTTTATTTTATTTATCAGGTACTTTAACTAAAACCAAATAAATAAAAAAAATTCTATAAACTTAAAAAATTTTGGAAACAATTTATCGATTTTACAAAATTTATAAAAAAAATGATTAAAATGATTTTCAAAAATTATATTTATTAAGCCATTATGCATCAAGTGTAATTTTTGCTTAACTTAATGATGTTAGAGCAAAAATTTATTAAAAACCTAGTTAAGAAAGCATAAAAAAAAAATGTTTAAACAATTTTTTTGGTAAGAAATTTCTTTGTAAAATTAATAATTTAAAATAAAATAATTTTTTTTCTTTTTTAGATAAATAACAATGAGGTAGCAACCGTCTTACATCGGGATGTCAAATAATGGATTCTCCAACACAGACGTCGCAAATATCATGAAATACATTTCTTTAGTTTTTGTTATAAGCACTTTGCTTGCAAGTAAGTCAGCTTTTCATTTTATGCAATGAACATTGAACACTTGCATTTAATTTATACCAGGGGTCTCCAAACTTTCCAGCCTTAGGGCCATACGGTTTACTCCAGTAAGTACCGAGGGCCAAAACCTTTTTACTTTTTCTGCCCTTATCTATAATTTCTAGACCAGTCGTCGAGTACGCGCTCTGAGGGAGCATACGCTTGCTAACTACAAACTATTGTCAGTGAAAAATCACGATCACATAAATCTCATTAATATTCTCTTAATTGAGCTTTTCTGTTCCTGAGGGATTTTCAGGATAAAAATCATATGTTCGATTCAGGATATATACATTCCAAACATCGATATACATACGATATGCGATACTGTTTTCCCCAACATAACTACCGAAGGTAACCGCGGAATGTTCACTAGCTTATAATATTAGTGGGATTCGTTTCAATTATTTGTTAGTTGTTATGCTTAAGTTAAATTTTCATCGTATTATGCTTGCCATCAAGCTTTACCTAGCAAGTCATTAAAACCGAGTTATTATCATTATGTGGTTTTTATCCAACGTATTGCAATAACAATAAGCTATTCGATGTCGCGGGCCGGATGGATGACACTGGCTGGCCGGATTTGGCCCGCGGGCCGTAGTTTGGAGATCCCTGATTTATACCATTGCATTTAATACTTAAAAAAATATTTATTTTTTGTTTCTAGATGAGGCATTATTCTTTTAATTATTGAAATTGATATATGATATAAAGCAAAAGAAGTTTTTTTTTGTTTTATGATTATTTTAATAAGAAACTTAACAATTTGGAAAAAATTAAAAAAATTATAGAAATTTTTTAATATTTACATGTCAAAAATAAATGAGAAAATTTCATGTATTGAAAATTATGTAAATGATGTCTAATAGATAATTGTAATGCATAAATAATAGTTGATTAATATTACTAACTTTAATTTTATTGTTGAGTTATTATCGAAATATCAAAGAAAACTAACACCGTCATATACATCTAAAAAAGGAAAATCAATTAATATAAACTTTCATATGAATTTTTAGCAATAAATTAATTCTTAATTAGCATGATATTTGTTAATAATAATAAATTGTTGATCCGAGTGACTAGGGCTCTGGTGATCGGTGCCGCAGGTTCCGGGCACGAGTCCCGGCAGGCAACATGAATGCTTGTAATGGGGCGAAATCCACTCTAAACAGTAAGTCTCGGACTAATACGACTACACCGCATCACTGTGCCTAGAATTCGCTCGGAATATTTGAAGCTTTAGCTTTTTAGAACGTTAGTTAACCTTACAATTTAAATTTTTAATAATTAAAATAAATTAATATTAATAAAATAATGTACCCGGAACATTTGATAATTATCTGGCAGAGTACATGTGGCGGCGCCAGAACAAATGTGACATCCGCAAAATATTTTATGATTTCACCGATGGAATAAAACGTTTGTTTCCACCACAGAAGAAGGACATACCACAATAAAAGTTAAGTTATTCTCTAGTTTTATCTTCTTTTTTATCTTTCGTTAATATTAATTTATCATTCGAATTCGGCTTCGTAAAGAACATGACTTATTTTTTGATATTATAATAATAATAATAATAAAAAAAAAAAAAAAAAAAAAAAGAAATGGCGAATTAGCGAATAACTGTGGCGAAATTTTATTGTAACAGCGATTATTATCTTTGTCTAAGCGATACATTTTTGTGACTTAGCAAAATAAAATTCCACATAATAATTTGACGATAAAGCGATTTAATTTGGTGTGAAAGCAATTTGGGAATAAAATGTTGACAAAATAATGATATATTTTGGCGTTAAAGCGGCAATATGTGGCGTAAAAAGAAAACATTAAAATGTTGACATAAAAGTGGTAAAAATTTGGCGATAAAGCGATATAAATTGGCGTAAAGGCATTTTAGATATAATTTTTTTGGCATAATAACGCTAAATTTCAGCGTAAAAGCGGTACCATTTGACTCAAAAGTATTGAGATAAAAATTTTTAGTGATAAAAATTTGGCGATAAAGCATTAACTTTTGGCGTAAAAGTACCTCAAAAAACAAGATTCACTTAGTAAAAAAATTTGGCTATAAAGCGATAAATATTGGCGATAAAGCATTTTTTGGCTTAAAAGAAGCTATATAACAAAATGTGCTTACTGAAAAATAGCTATAAAGCGATAAATGTTGGCGATAAAGCATTAAATTTTGCATTTCGAGGATTAAAATTTTGACAGGATAATGATAATATTAGGCGTCAATGCGATAAACTTTGGCTTAAAAGCCTTTTCAGGAATAAACTTTGACGTAATAGCAATTTTGCTGCTAATGTTGGCGTAAAAGCACTGTTTGGCTTTAAATTTGGGCGAAATAGCATTTTACAATGACACCGAACTTCGCCAGCCATTTTGTCTGTTTACTTGGCGATTTGGCAACCCAGTAAAGGATTGTGGCGTAATATCAATTTAACGCGCAAACTACCTGGCCCATTCATTTCTATGTTTACTTACCGACTTGGCAACTTGGCGATGTGTTTGGCACAAAGGGTACAGGATCCTAGATTTTAACCCAAAATTGTATCTGAAACAAGTGTATCACGTATTTGTAGTGTTCTTCATGATTCTTCGAACATACATTGTGCTTGTTCATACAAAGTTCCATAAATGCTATCTCTGTTCAAAGAATCTGATTGAAACTGAACAAAATTTAAAAAGATCAACTTTATGAGATCTGAGTTACCAAGAATACTTTAAATTCAGAACTGCTCGCTAAATGTTTTATTTCTTCACGGAAAAATTTCAGAAAGATAAAATTTTATATTGTTTTTTTAAAAAACTGAAAAAACAAAACAAATATATATATTTGTATATATATATATATAATTAATAAGAAGAAATATGAATAAATTTGCTACAAAAATAAAATAAATATCTTTTAAAAAATAGCTTTAGAGAAATACTTTAAAAAATAGTTTTTGATGAAATATTTTTTTTGCGTGTGCTACAATAAGATACATAGACCTAAGTATTCAACGGAATTATTCGAATACTAAAAAAATTAATAGTTTAAAAAAACTAAAAAACACGCTTTTAGAGTGAATCAATCTAAAAAGTAAAATATAATTGTTAACATAAGAATAAAATGACTGACGAGAAAATGAATGTCACTGTTCTAAAAGCGTGGGGTGCTCGATATCAATCGTTATAATTTTTCACTAGTTTCATTCCGAAATGCAGAGTTAGCTTAAAAATGTCATATAAAGCACCCCACGCTTTTGGTACAGTGACATTCATTTTCTCGTCAGTCATTTTATTCTTATGTTAACAATTATTTTTTCCTTTTTGTTTGATTAACTCTAAAAGCGTGTTTTTTTCGTTTTTTTAAACTATAATTTATTTTTTACTTTTTAGTTAGATTAACTCTAAAAGCGTGTTTTTTTCGTTTTTTTAAATTATAATTTAGGAAATTTAGGAAAAGCATTTCTTTCTTGAGAACAATTAAAGCAGGAGATCGAAGAAGCTAAAGCTATCGGTACAATTAAGAGTCCGTTGACGATGCCCAAAAATAAAAAGGTTAAAGTTAAAATGAGAATTTTAAGATAAAAGTAAAATAAAACAAAAGGAATTAAGATTAAACAAAATAATTATACAAAATAGGTAGGGTTTGATCAGTTGACTGACTCGCCAGTAGATGGCGCCATCAGTCCCAAAATCGAGCCCAAAGAGTCAGTTACATACAAACATACAGGTGAAGCTAATAAAAGCGTATTAAAAAGAAACGAATTTCAAAACTGAAAGAAATAAGAAAAAATATGAATAAATTTCCTAGAAATATAAAATATATCTTTTGAGAAATAGTTTTAGAGAAATACTTAAAAAAGTAATTTTAGATAAAATATTTTTAAAGAAATATTTTTTGTGTGTCTGCTACAATAAGATACATGGACCTAAGTAATTCATGGGAATTATTCCAGTCCTAAAAAATTTAAAAATTGAAAGAAACAAGAAAAGATATGAATAAATTTCCTAGAAATATATAAAAAAAATTTTAGAGAAAAATATTTATGGTGTTTTAAAAAATATATCAGGCATAATATTTTTAAGGAATATTTTTTACTCTACAATATGATACATAAACCTATACACTAGCCCAGAGTTACCTCAATACAGGGAAAACAAACAAATTTCACTTTCTCTTCAGCCTTGTGCTCAATATGCAACCCACTTTCACTATAACAATCTGATAATATAAATATATCGGGATAAAACGAACAGCAATTCGAACCCACGAAAAATGACGCTTTTTTATGTATAGCTCTGTAATCAATTGCGACAGTTGTATAGATCGGTATGCTTTATGCACTATTGTCTTCAATAGCAAGAGTGGCACGTCAGTAAAAGCTTTGAAAGTTGTACTCTGGAATTTCCTGAATACATTACCACATTTCCCTCGACAAAGTGCAATGACCCTTTTCTCTGTATTAGTTACAGCACTTGAATAAAGTTCTGAAAGTGTATTGGGTGAAATTTGAACACTTTATAGTGTCTTGAACCATAAAAAATTGGTTCAAGTGGATGCAGTTCCGAAACTTTATTGAAATACTTTCTTATATATTAATAATATTCAAATGATATATATTTATATTTAATGTTTCGTTTTTAGTTGTGCTCGTTTTAGTTACAATTGGCAATAAATAAGATGCTTTTATGGAAGTTCACTTTTTTTCTGACAGCATCGAATATATTAAACACACAAATAACATTAACTTGGAAGCATTAAGAGATTTAATACGTTTATTAATCATCAGTTTGGGAATGAATGACTGAGTGTCTAGTGTTCTGGGACTCGGTGCCACAGGTTTCAGGTACGAGTCCCGGTGGTGCCATGGATGTTTGTAGTGATTCGGAATCTACTTTAAACCGTAGGTCCTGGTCTAATATGTCTGTAGAGGAGACTGTTAAGAGGAGATTGTAAGAGACTGTTAGACGTAAGACTGACAACCCTACCCCATAAAAACAAAACATCTGTCCAGAAATCGGCCAGTAGGCAAACGGCTGCGGCCCACCATGGGGCTGTTGCGCCACTTATGACGATGATGATATTTTAATATTATACTATAAAACCGAGTCCCGGCGGTGCTACGGATGTTTGTCGTGGTTAGAAATCCACTTTAAACCATAAGTCGCGGTCTAATATGATCATAGAGCGTTGTCTTGAGGTTTAGTCAGTCTTCAGCCCTCGTGGTTCCTCGCTAAAGTGAAGTTGCATATTTCCCTTAGGCATGGACCAGTCGCCTGCGACGGGGACTATTGGACCTGGTGTAGGAAAGCCTATACCAGGGGGATCAGTAACAACAACAACACTATCAATTTTATTTAATGTAAAAAAAGGAAAGAATTTAATGATAACTTCATGCTAAAGTTTCATTTGTTCCCATGTGGTCTAGTAGTTAGGATTCCCGGCTTTCATCCAGACAGATTGGGCTCGATTTCCGCCATGAGAAATATGATTCTGTGTATAATTGCTATCACACACGAGTCTGAATCCAGTGACCAGAGATTGAATCTCGGTGGGATATTTAGGGCACTGATGGCCGAGTGACTGGCGATGGTGCCACAAGTTTCGTTTTCAAGTCCCAGCCGTGCCAAGGATGTTTGTAATGGTTAGAAACCCACTTTAGGTCTCGATTTAATATGACTACTATTACTACACTTCACCACATTATTGTGCTTAGAGATGAATTGCCCATTTACAGTTTATGGATGATGTGGATGAGAAACCTGATTGGGCTATGTGACACTCTACGGTCATATGAGACCGGGACCTACGGTTTAAAGCGGATTCCGAATCACTACAAGCATCCATGGCACCGCCGGGATTCGAACCGAAACCCGTGATGCTGAACTTAAGAGTGCTAGCTATTCGGCCCTTGTCTAATATGATTGTAAAGCTTTGGGCATAGGGCTGACAACTCTACAACGTAAAAAGATAAGCATACCATGTTTCAGTATCTGTCTGTAGGTATCTGCCATGTTCCAGTATCTGCCTGATGGCCTTGGTTCACCATGGGGCTGTTGTGCCATTGATGAAGAAAGAGGTTTCGTTTGCTAATATAAAATGGATTGAGACAACGCCATGAAACAATTTCACAATAATATCAAAATGCTGCTTCTCAGCTTTAATTATCAGTTTATCTAGTATTTCTGGGGGGGAAATATTGTAAGAAATTACAAAATACTTTACTTACAATGAATTATTTACAAGAAATTAAAAAAAAGAGAGAAATCCATGCTGTTCTTACTGGATTTCTACTTTTTACACATAGAGAAAAACCAGAACCAGAAATTTTGTCTTTTGTAATAATAAAGGAGAATTATCCGAAGAAGTTTATTTAGAATTTCTTGGTACAAATATTGTAAGAAATTACAAAATGTCTTAATTACAATGCGCCGTTTCGTTTGCTGGATGAATAAAATGGATTGAGCCAACACCATGAAATAATTTCACAATAATATCAAAAGGCTTCTGCTTAATTTTAATTAGCAGTTTATCTAGAATTTCTGGGTGTAGTACATATTGTAAGAAATTACAAAATGCCTTCCTTGCAATGAATTATTTACAAGAAATTGAAAAAAAGAAATCTATGCTATTCATACTGTTGTTCTAATGCAGCTGGCAATACAGAGACAGTTAATCTTTATGCCATAATCAAGGGCTGCATCGCTATTACTCATTTAGCACTACCCAGGGAGCATGTGTAGCTTGAAGATATGCTACGAACATGAGTAACACTACCCCCCGTGCTATTCATACTGAATTGCTACTTTTTACGCATGAAGAAAACGACAACCAGAAATGTTGTCTTTTATAATAATTAAGAAGAATTATCCAAAAAAGTTTATCTAGAATTTTATGGCGTAAATATTGTAAATAATTACAAAATACCTTACGTATAATGCGTCATTGATGAAGATGAGGTTTCTTTTGCTAATATAAAATGGATTGAGACGACGCCATGAAACAATTTCACAATAATATCAAAATGCTGCTGCTTAGCTTTAATTATCAGTTTATCTAGAATTTTTTGATGAAAATATTGTAAGAAATTGCAAAATGCCTTATTTATAACGTATTATTTGCGAGAAATTAAAAAAAAAGAAAAGAAATCCATGTTATTCATTCTGGATTGTTACTTTTTACACATGGGGAAAACCAGAACCAGAAATTTTGTCCGTTATAATAATAAAGGAGAATTATCCAAAGAAGTTTATCTAGAATTTCTTGGTGTAAATATTGTAAGAAATTACAAAATGTCTTATTTACAATGCGTCATTGATGAAGAAGGAGGTTTCTTTTACTAATATAAAATGGTTTGAGACAATGCCATGAAGTAATTTCACAATAATATGAAAATGCTTCTGCTTTGTTTTAATTGGCTGTTTATCTATGGTGAAAATATTGTAAGAAATTACAAAATGCCTTACTTACAATGAATTATTTACAAAAAATAAAAAAAATTAGAAGAAAAGAAATTCATGCTATTGATAGTGGATTGCTACTTTTTACACATGGGGAAAACCAGAATCAGAAATTTTGAAAAGATAATTTAAAAGGATAAAGGATATTTATTCTTAGAAAAGGATAAATATCCTTTAGAAAGGATCTTTAGGAAAGCATAATTTTATTTTTTAAGGATCATTTTATTTTTTATAAGGATATTTATTCTTTTTATAAGGATATCCTTTCAATAAAGGATATTTGAAAGGATAATATCGAAAGAAATTTTATCAAATTTCATTCCCAAAATAATAAATTAAAAAAGTAATTATTGCCTTTTAGCAAAATGTTCCGGCCAGATAAACCGTCCACCAGAATTTGTGTCAGGAGGAGATATGGACAAGTTCTCGCTCAAAGAAGACACACCAGTTGGTAAGTTTTTCAGACTTAATTTGTTGGATAGAAAATCAAATCAAATTATTAACTAATCATTAACATAGGGCTGGCCAACCCAAATGATCTTGCTGGCCACTTCGGAAATGCATCATAACTCTATGGGCCGCATATAAAATTATATATCCCCACACTAGATTTAGACATTTTTTTGGAGTGATAAATTGAAACATAAATGACTTACTATTTTTGTGTTTACTATTATTCCTACATGCGAACGTAGATAATATAATAATAATGATACTAAATGCCCATTGTCAAGAAATATATAACTCTAAAAATTAAATATAAGAAATATATAAATATATAACGAAATAAAAACAATGAAATCATTAAAAAATATTTAGTTTACTAGTGCGATATTTGCTTCTCCACGCTTTCACTTAGCTTTTGCAAATAGATATCAATTTGGATATATATAATTTGTTACAATTACGATGTGCAAACATCGTAATTGCTGTAGCAGTTCAGCGTCCGGTATGTTTGATCGTGTTTTGTGTTGGGTCAATTTAATTTTAGAAAAAAAACGATTCGTAGGTGTAAGTTGAACCAAAAGTGCTAACAACTTCAAATAAGAGTCTGGTTTGCTTTACTATCAACAACCAACTGTGCGTATCCAGGGATGGTCATTACGCCACTGAGGTTACTTAAAGAGAAACATGGAACCAGTTATATTAGATGTTCAAGATGCGGGCTCATCATGAGTTCGCAGAATATAATTTAATTATTCTGCGAACTCATAACTGTAAACTCACAAATAAAATAGGCGATATCTGTGAGATATTCGCAAGAACAATATTTTAAAATCAAAGTTTTTTCTCATAATTCCGACATTTCATTTTTGAATATATGGATACACACATAATGTATTTTTTTAATACATTGGTTTTCACTAATTTGGTCAGTAAAAAATAAATATATTTTATAAAAGTGTGATAAATCTCAAGAGGCCAGAAATATAGTCAATGCGGGCCGCGGTTGGCTCTCCCTGCATCAACATATTGATTGAATTTTGTTCGCAAAGTTTAAATATTTCTAAATGAGATTTGAAGATAAGCAATAGTAATAAAATAATAACATTAGAAACTGTTTGAAACTGAATCAAACTTTAAAAATACTTCTAAGAAGTTTCGCAGCTTCTTATTATGCCTAAATGTTTCGTAGGAAGCCTTAAAAAAGTTCCTTAAATTATTTATTAAATTTTATGTTTAAAACTCATTAGTTTTTATTCGAATGATGTATTCATTCTTTTATTAAAAACAACCTTGACATTATGAAATAATGCCAATTGAAGAGATGACGCCATCTTTTATTGAGAACAAAATACGTCTATGAGGTCATTACTTTTTTAGAATGTTCAAGGACACATTCTTAAGATTATGAAACAAACATGTTAGGAATGTATGACTTCTATGTTTCGTAATCGTTTTATATTGTGATTCAAGTTTTTTCAAAGCACTGTTTTACTATTTGTTAAATATAGAGGATTCATTCCATTCAGATTCATTTTTCGCAATTATCAGTTTTATGGAAGCAAAACTTAAAACTACAATATTTAATTAAATATTCAACTCTACGATGTTCGCATTTACTTTAAAATAGTAGTGTTTCCAATTAAATTTTATATGAGAAATATGTTTTCTACTGTGTTACTAAATATCATTTCCTATTGAACATTAATAGTTGAGAGAAGAATTGATGAACATGTACCAAAAGCAATATTATTTATTAATACTTTATCTGATGTTATTGTTGTAACATATGGCTTTATTGGAAATCAATCCGTTACAATAAGGATCACACCCAAAGAAGGACCAAGCAGAACAAAGCAAACATACAGCAAGACAGCAATCGACACTAAGTCGGTCTCACACACCACAAAAAGTCAGAAGAGGAGTAATAAAAATAAAGGGGGTGGGGTGAGTAGACATTTTATTTTAGTTCATGAGGCCCCTGGCGTCCCAATACAACTGCAAGACTTCTCCTTGGCGCTAAGCCTCCCTGTTCAGTCCTGGACATTTCAAAATATGTTCTGAATTCATTGCTCCATCCCCAACATATTAGATTGGATTGGATTTTAATTATAATCACCTTATAATTAAATCACCTAACCTTAAATATAATTATCTTAGATTGATTGTAATTACAATTATATATTGTATAATGAGGTAGCAGGATTTATTACAGAATTTAGCTGTTCCTAATTTCATTTTAGCTTTTAGTTATTTAGCATTAAAACTTTTCTTAGCCATCATCCCTTAAACGTGACATTCCTGGACACATACTTCATTACAAAAAAGTTTATTTTGATTTCTTCTACCATAATTTAAAATTTGATATCATAATTTACAACAATTGATGTTCCACTTCTTTAAGCTGCAATTTTATTATACTGCTGTAGTGTGTACTGTTAATGTATTTTATGGTATATGGCAGTGTAATTGACTTTCAGGTACTTCTGTATATACTCTGCGGGCCAGGGATCCAGAAAACACTCGCGTCCATTACTACATCAGTGGTGACTCTCTGTCGGTGGAGCGCGACAGTGGGGTGGTGAAGCTGATGCGCCCACTTGACAGAGAGGTCCAGAGTTCCACTGAAGTCATCATCAGCATAACGGATGAGAGCGTGGCCGGTCTCCAACCAAATACGGTATTTTTCTTACAAGTTGTTTGTTGTTTCAAGTTCAAAAAATTTCTTTCAAGTTGTTTATTGAATAATAAGTTATTGTATCAATTAGCACAATAGCATATTATATGCAATATCTAATATTGAATACATTATATAAGAATATTAAATATGACTATAAATCCTTTATTTATTTTTATTACTACTTCTGAGTTTGAAAATGTCTGTTTGAAATTAAAAAGTTCATAGTAGAAAATTTATAATTAAATGTAAGCATCACCATACCAAATATTTATTAATATCAATAGATAATATGATTATTTTAACATATGATTATCTTAATTCAATAAAATCTATGCATTGAATTACGATTTCAAATTAAAAAAAAATCTCGCATTTATCTAAATTAATATTTCTATAATTATGAATCTTCAGATATCGTTTTTTAAAGTTAAAAAGTATGATTCAAAACTATTTCTAGTTGTAAATATTAATGAATAATCTTGTATGTGAAACTCAACGTAATTGGTTGATTGGTTGACGTATTCTTTTGGAACTATTTAGCCCCTGTTGGCTCCATCTCCTATAGGACAGGGAAAAAATAACTTACAATCAATAAGTTAATTTTATATAATAAAATTATTTATTTATTAATTAATTTAACTTTATTTATTAATCAATAAGTTAATTTTATATAATAAAATTAACTTACAATCATAGACAAATAAAAGAAAAGAAAAATATTTAGAAATTAAATTAGAAATGAAACTAAAATTTTGCGCTGACGTTTTAAATCATAATTGGGAAAGTAAGAGTCCATCTCCTGGATTGCAGTATTTTCATGATTAAGAAGCATGTCAAAACTTCATAGAGATGTATTTAAGAAAATCTTTTAAAGAAGGAATGTTAACAGCTTTATAGATATCAGAATTACGCATGAACCATTTAGCAGAGGTAAATTGATTGATAATGATATTTTGTAAAGTTTCATGCGATTTTAAATTTGATCTGTATGCGTAGGACCAGATTGGGCAAGCGTACATGAGAATCGGGCGAAACATAGATTTATAAAGAATTTTTGTCATTCCTTGTCATGACGTAAATATTGCCTGCGTTAATTTTTTTTCTCTAACATAAACGTCTTTAGATAGTCGTTGTTTTTTTAAGATGAAAAACAATAGCTAAAAACTGCTCCATATATTAATAAAATAAACATCAATATTTATTTTCGTGCGTGTGACGGTTTTGTAAATTCAAGTAATTATAATCTGCTCTCAAATTGTTTCTCAAATAGAAATTGAGATACTACTGTGCCCAAAAAGTAAGACCAATTATTTTTTTTCTTCAAAAACACTTTATTTATTCTTCCAAATTTATTTCATCGCTTTCAAAGCAATCCCCTCCGGACAAAACGCACTTATGACAACTTTTTTTCCTATCCTCAATGCATGCTACAAAGTCATCACCAGGGATTCCTTCAAGGCGTGCGCCGATTCACGTTGAATCCTCTCTTCAATCGACTCAAAACGGTATCCCCAAAGTGGTCTTTTGAGTTTAGGGAATAACCAGAAGTCGCACGGTGGGAATACGGTGGGTGTGGTACGATATGGGTTTCATTTTTGCCGAAAAAGTCACGAAGAATCAATGCAGTGTGAGCTGACGCATTCAGTGTTTTCGGTACCAATCGAGATTTGACGCGTTTGTGGCCCAAAATGGAATTGACCGATCCTTTTGAAATTCCAACACCACCAGTTAGCTCTCTAATTGTAAATCGATGATTTGGAAGCACCAAATCTTTAATTTTTGGACGTGATCTTCGTCGGTTGAGGTTGATTGTCGACAAGAGGGCTTTTTGTCTTCAACGCGTTCTCTGCCTTCTTTGAACTGTTTTTACCCCTTCTGAACATTTCTTTCCGATATAGGAATGCTCACCGAATGCCTTCTGCGACATTCCATATGTTTCCGCAAACAAAATTGAATGCAAGTTCTTCGCTCAATGAATTCAGACATTTCAAAAATCGCCAGAATCAGTTTTAGCGTTTCACAAAGCCAAACGTAACTCAAACACTAATGAATATTTTGACGTCAAATTTCACACAGATGTCAGTGACTGTGCCAGCAACAGAAAAAAGAAAAAAAATTGAAATGCCATAAGCCCCGGTAATTTTAATTGGTCTTACTTTTTGGACACAGTAGTAAATACTAATGTTTATTTTCATTCCTGTGAGTGTTTTGTAAATTCAAGTAATTATAGTCTGTGATCAAATTGTTTCTCAAACAGAAATTGGGATATTTGAGATTCTTTCGTGTCATTAGGAAGGAACTGTGTATTTATTCTAAATTGCCCACAAACATCCTACCTTTTACGCCTACGCTTAGAACTTTCAAACTTTCTTTCTTTTGACCTCGTATGTGCCAACAGGAAGGCGTTGCCGTTTTTCTGAAGTTAATGCTATTTTTTTACACTTTTCTGGTTCATTAACCGTAAGAAACTGCCACATTTCAGATAACAATAAACAAATTTTAATCTTATTTCAACCGTGAATTAGTCAATTTACATTTATTTAATTCGGTATTAATAAGAAAATTTTATTTGCAAATAAGAAAAGTTGCAGAACATGAACGTGATCTTTAATTTTAAAAGACGAAATTGATAACAATGATTAATATTTTTTTTCTGTTTATGCTAATGTTGCTATATAAAATTTTTAAGTCTAAAATTGATTTTAAACAATAAAATGAAAAAAAAAATATTTTTAATCTCTATAATTTTTTCATTTAATTTTATTTTGTAGCTTTTATTAACTTGTTTTCCTTTAATCAAACTAGAAATTCTTGACAACTTTTTAGATTTTGGTTAGATTTATTCCTTCTTTTAACTAGTTAAAGATTAATCTTTATTTTTCTGTTTATGTTACTGTTGCTACTTAAATTTTCAAAAGCCTAAAACTGTTAGTAAGCAATAAAAAAAAATCTTACTAAACTGCTTTTAATTTAACTTTTATTGACTTGCTTTCCTTCACTGAAACCAGAAATTCTTGACAACTACCTAGATTTTTAACAGTTTTATTCATTAGTTAACCAGTTTCTCTGTTATTTTTTAAATTATATTAACGATTGTTAAATATCTAAAAAACATAAATGTAATACAATAAAGAATCTATAATGTATTCTTACAAAAATAAATGACAAAAAAATTCGGTATTTGCTGATTTGATTATTCGGAAAACTATAAAATTTAGTAATTGTATTTCTTTACTTATATAGTTTCACAAATATTATTTTGTCATGCATTTTGAAATAAATTTTAAAAATAAAATCACATAATTTTTGTGTTTATTGTATTATTTGAAATTATATTTATATATGATTATATTTATTCAATTTCAGATTTCTATCAGAAGAGAAATTCTTATATTAGATCAAAATGATAATCCACCTAAATTTCAAAATGCACCCTATTCTTTTTCATTAGACGAAGTAAGTATTTTAACTCATCCTAATAAAATAGCATAATTTTAGTGAAAGATCTTAGAAGTATTACTATAAATGATTAAATCTTGTTTCTATTTCATTACCTGATCACTTTAAAATGTAAAACATCATTTTCCTTTAGAAATAATTTGAAAATATATTTTTACTAAATGTATTTTAAAATTACCACCTAAATTTCAAAATGCACCCTAATTTTTTAAATTAGACGAAATAAGTATTTTAACTTATCCTAATAAAATAGCATAATTTGAGAGAAATATATTAGAAGTATTTCCATAATTGATTAAATCTTGCCTTTATCTCATTAACTGATCTCTGAAACTTTCTAAAATATAAAACATCATTATTCTCTAGAAATGATTTGAAAATGCATTTTTCTAAAATTACCTTCGAAATTTCAAAATGCATCTTACTCTTTTTTATTAGAAGAAGTAAGCATTTTAACTCACCTTAATAAAACAGCATAATTTGAGAAAAAGTTCTTAGAAGTATTTCCATAAATGATTAAATCTTTATTTTATTTCATTAACTGATCTCATTAATTTTATTTTATATTATCAACTTTATTTATTTTATTTCATCAACTTAGTATAAAACGTCATTTTTCTCTAAAAATATTTATGTATATAATTTTATATATTTTTACTAAATGTATTTTAAAATTTTGTTTATAGACCACAGTTCCTGGAACCGTTATATATAGTGACATTATAGTGACAGATGCAGATATGGGTGCCAATGCCGAGATGAAACTTTCATGTTTAAATAAAGTTGTAAGTAATGATTAATTAAAATCAATTTATTTCATTTTTTATCACATGATATTGTAACCTAAATTTTTTTACTCTTTATCTCAGACTCCTGCAGCGTGCCAAAAATTCGAAATTCAAAGTGTTGCCATTAGTAGTGGACGAATTAAAGGAGAAATCGTTTTAACAGAACCTGTTGATTATGAAGAACAAACGTCTTATACTATGTCAATAGAAGCAGAGGTAAAGTTTAGTTTATTGTTATTCAATTTAAATCGTGTTTTAAATGTGTAGTTTATTGTGTATTTCTAATCAACGACAAATTAAAAAAATATTCCTATTTTTATTTAAATTTGGTCATATAAAATGCTTTCATTTTGATCATTTTAAGATACAATTTTGATCATTTTAAGATACATTAATTTTGATACTTTTAAGATACATTAATTTTGATTATTTTAAGATACATTAATTTTGATCATTTTACGATACATTAATTTTGATTAATTCAGACACATTTGTGATAATAAACTCAATAGTGACAGTTAAATTTTCTTATTACATTACATCTGGTTAAATTACATTATTTACCAAGTTTCAATGTTATATATTTTATAAATGTTTTTAATATGTTAAACCAATATCAGTTCAAATTTTTAAAAAAATTATTATTTGGTTTTTATTTTTTTATTTTTTAAGAAATCACCTTTATTTCTAACCGTCAGCATGCATAAGTCAAATAGTTTTGAAAAATATATTTATTTTTAATATTTATTTTTAATTATTTAATTTATATTAATCGTGTTACATTGATTTTTGTAAAAGACCCATGAAAATTTTCTGTTACATATGCATTTCATTTGTTTATTTGTATTGCTCCAATTATTTACTGATTTTTCATTTACTTTTATCTTTATATAGGATTTAGCTGAATTTGGGAGGTTGAAATCCACTACTAATATTTTAATAAATGTCAAGGACATTCAAGATCAACCACCAGTGTTTCAAAATGCACCATTTACAGCAACAGTTTTAGAAAACAGTGCTAAGGTAAATATAAAATTGTCAAGATTCACATGCAAAGATTCACGTATTAATATTACTTTAACTACAAATTTTATTATTATAGCAAGTTTGAAAGACAATTCAGCCTAAATGTGTGAAAAATATCTAATAAAAATTCAAATTTTTGTTGTAGAATTGGTAAAAAGTATTTCTTAGTTATAATATGAGTGATAACGGAATTCATATATTGGTATTGTATAATATACACTCATGAGCCAAATACACCCAAGACCACCCCTACATTTTGCAATGAACTCGCCTAGGTGACGTGGAATGCACGTGATCAGGTGGAAGTGGTATTTAACTGGTATTAAGTGGTGGTATTAATCCATGCCAAGGCGGGTTGAAGCTGTGTTGCGCGCCAAAGGTGGGCCAACTCGTTATTGACAGGTGGTCATAATGTTTTGGCTCTTGAGTGTAGCATAATATACACGTCAATAAAGTATTGGAAGACCATATCTTGTGAATTTTTTTCCTATTAAAATTGCTTGCTTCCAAATCTCAGCAAATGTTATCATGAAGTTATCTGATTTAATCTAACTCTGCCGTCTATATAAAAAATATTTCAAAATTTTTCTTTTCTTAATTATGAGTAAATTATTGTGATATTATTGCAAAATTTAACACCAATTAACGCTTCTTTTACTTCATCATTTTTTTAATATCTTGATATCTGCTACTTTATAGTACTGTAAATCTGTATATTTACAATAAATATAAAATGATTATTTACTGCGAATTTTATAAATGGCCATTACATTATTATTTTCAATTAACCTAATTTATTTCAAGTTATTTTTGATCGTGGAAATTTAATAATTCGAAATGGTTTAATTATATAAAACTAATAATTAAATAGTTACATGTATTTTTTAAATTTTATTAGCATGTAAATAAAGTATGATCTTTTTATTAAACAAACATATAACAAATCACATTCCTTCTTATTATCTTCTTAGGGTACTTCAGTATTGAATTTAGTAGTTCGTGATGGAGACGCAGGAGATCCGAGAGAAGTAGTTTTGATGATTGAAAATGGTAATAATTGTTTTTGCATCAATGTTTTATCTGTAGAAGTTTTAATATTAATACAAGGATGGTCAACCCGCAGGCCTTGAACATTTTTTCGGCCCGTGAGATGTATCACACTTTTACAAAATATATTTATTTTATAATGGCCAACGTAGTGAAAACCAATGTATTTAAAGAATACATTATGTGTGCATTCATATGATCCAATTTGAGAAATCTGGTAGAAAAAGTTGTTAGCGCTTTTGGTTCAACTTACACCTGCGAATTGTCTTTTTCGAAAATGAAATGGACCCAACACAAAACACGCTGAAACATAACGGGCGCCTACCTGCAACACCCATTACGATGTGCAAATACCCAAATTGAGATCGATTTTCAAAAGCTAAGTGAAAGAGTGGAGTATTTCGTTTATATTTATGTATTTTTTATGTTACATTTTTAGTGTTATATATTTATTTACAATGTGCGTTTAATATCATCATTATTATAGTATCTATGTTTACATGTAAGAATAATTGTCAACACAAAAATAATCATTATGTTATTTTTCCCTCCAGAAACTTTTTTATAGTGAGTCTGAATCTAATATGGGGATGTATAATTTTATATGCCGCCCCCGGAGTTAAGATGTATTTCTAAAGTGGTCCTCAAGATCATTTGGGTTGGCCACTCCTGTATTAATACATCCTCTTAATTCCTACAATTAAAAGAATCTTATTAATTGGTTTTATATCAATTTTTCAGATAACAACGGCTATTTTCAACTGGGAGAAATATCAAAAGATGATCGGAAAGTATACACAACAACCTTGCAAACAAATAATCCAATTGACAGAGAAGATGAAGGAATTATTGAGAATGGAGGACTTTACATGTTCCAGATAAAGGTAGCGTTGCACATTTATTTGTTTAAATTTATAAATTTAATTATAATTTTTTTTTAAATTTTAAATTAATGGAAATTTAATTGATGAATACATTGAAGTTTCTCATTATTTATTCATTAATTCAATTTCAATTGATTTATTCATCAATTGAAATTGAAGTGATTTGAAATCTCTCATAAATTTAAAATTCTCATTATTTATTCAATAATTCAATTTCAATTGATTTATTCATCAACTGAAATTGAATTGAGGAATAAATCCGATCACATAAAATTACTGCAATTAATATTATGCAAATGCATTTTAATGATTATAGAAATAATCATAGCAGAATTCAATGACTTTCAAATAATTTTTCAATGAGCTTTCAAATTTTGATGAACATTAAACTTGTTATAAAAAATTTAAATGATTTTTTTTATCAAGAAAATCTTTAAAAAACCAAAAAGCCACATAATGTTTGTATTTATATGACTATGGATGATGTTTTTAAAAGTTAGTGTTTTAAGTTTTTACAGTATATACACTGAACGACTGAATAATATATAACTAAAAGAACTTTTGCAAACATGTTTAATTTTTTTTCTAATTTTTTTATTATTCCAATTGATCTAGACTTTTCAAACCAGTCAAGTCTAAGAGATATTCTGTCATTAAAATATTGCCTGTATTTTCACTATTTTTGAATAAATAATCGAAATAATAGGAAAATTTAACGAGTTTTACTTGTTGCTGAACATTATATGTAGCCATTTTAATCTCCAAAGGATGCTCTATGACTTACAATAAAAAGATTCGAAGTGAACAAGCAAAGTAACAACTAATGACTTTTTCAAATCATTCAGTCATCTCTAAGTGAGTTCTTAATAATTTAAAAAATGTTGAAAATCAGAAAATTGTGATTCTTTTCCTTAATGGTAAATATTTAGCATTTTCGTTTTTATCATATGTAGCATTTTATCTTATATCTTGTACAAAATTTCTGACATTGCAGGCGATCGAGTTGGTAGATGGCGCACCCATTGGAGAGTCATCCGTATCCAATGTCACTATAGTTGTCGGTGATGTCAATGATCAAGCACCACTGTTCAATCAAAGGGAGTTCAACGTTACCATCTCTGAAGACATTGGAACCAACACACCCCTTCCTGGTCTCAACATTGTTGTCACTGATATGGATGTGGTGAGTGGTTTTTATTTACGATATCTACGTGTTCATTGTTTCATAGCAATTGTTGCAGTTTGTACAAAATACTTCTTAATATAAAAAATAGCATTAAAGGCAAAACAAATTGCTTATTATCATTGAAAATTTGCTGAATATCACTAAATATCAATTGCTGAATATTATTGAGTAGTTGTTGAATATCGTTGAATATCAATTGCTGAATACCCTTGAGTACCTATTGAGAAATGTCATTATTATTTGCTGAGTATCGCTGAGTATCAATAACTGATTATCCTTGAGTATCAATTGCTGACTATCGTTGAGTATAAATTGTTGAATATTATTGAGTAATTGCTGAATATCACTATCAGTTGTTGATTATCGTTGAGTATCAGTTGTTGAATAACTCTGAATAATTGCTGAATATCATTGAGTACCTATTATGAATTTCATTGAATAATTGGTGAATATCATTATCAATTGCTGAATATCATAGTATCAGTTGTTGAATATCATTGAGTATCAGCTGTTGAATAACGTTGAGTATCAGTTGTTGAATAACGTTAAGTATCAGTTGTTGAATACTTTGAATATCAATGGCTGAATATCACTAAATATTGCTGAATATCAATAATAATCATAAGAAATTAAAAACTTTTGGAAATATACTTTTAAAATATCTCTATAGCCTTCTTCGTTGATCACAGATAGTACGTTGGTCAACGTAACTAGGATTGGTATATGTTACACAGAATGATTTGAAAAATAAGTATATTTGTGGTGACTTCGACAGTGTTTTGCACCAGTTCAGATTGTCTGATAGGTATATTTTGTCTGAATTGAAACGATATTCCAACGCTAAATATTTTACTTAAAACGATTATTATTATAAATAATGTTAACATAGTTAAGAAGTATACTTTTAATAAAATTATCAACACAATTATCAATATGTGAGATAGTATATTTAAAATAAATAGAGTTCTCAGAAGTTGAAATTGTAATCCAAAATTTTGTGTCAAAATTAAAATTTATTTCTCAGGTTAGTGTTTTGTAATGATGAAGCACACTTAATATCCAATGCATAAAAGAATATGAAAATGTTCTTTTACCTAGAGATTTTGTTGGAAATATTAAAGTTAAATATTTCAGTACCACTAACTAAATAGATTTCTTAAGTTAGTTGTACATCTACTAATTTTCAATGGATTTTTTTTTCAATTTTAATTGTTGATTAATTTTCATATAACTCTGATATATATTAAAAAAGTAATTATAACAGTATCGTAATTTGGCTAATTAACAGAGTATTAAAGTAAAATGTTTGACATTTACTCCTTATTATGAAAACTAATACTCACAACCATATAATATGTCTTTGATGATCATATACAGTAGATCTATGAGTAAGCCTACGAACTTTTCAGCCCACTTGTTATCTTTAATTTTAAAATGTCGAAATTTGAAAAGTATAATTTTACTTCTATACTCAAAACACATGCAGTTATGTATAATTTGATGAAGATACTTAAGAAATTGTTGCTCAAACAAACGTATTATGGGCTTTATGTAGAACAAATAAGTGTACATGTCTATGATTATAAATAAACAATTTCAGCATTATCTTATAAATAATTACAAGAAAGTCAATGTTTATAAATAAACAATTTCAGTAATGTCTTATAAATAAATAATCATAAAAAATCAATGTTTATAAATAAACAATCATAAGTAATGTCAAATTTATAATATAAACTTGCATTCAGATAGATGTTTTCTAACTGTGTAATTTGATGCACTAAATCAATATGCATATTTTCTTTAATGCCTTTTTGTATCATGTATATCACAAGCTGCTGTCTATAGTTAAATTTCAAATGTTAGTTCATTTTTAAAATAATTAATTTTATATTTATTCTAATTAACTTCATTATTTATAATTCCTTTTTAGGGAGATAATGCAAAGTTTACTCTTGTACTGGAAGACATATTGAATTCAGAAGGCATGTTTGCAGTATTCCCTTCAGTAGCCATTGGAAGGACACCTGTCATCATTCGAGTGATTAATGCTAATGAATTGGATTACGAAAAACCTGAAAACAGATTATTTATGTTTAAGGTAAAGTACCATATAACTTGTACGACAAGTAACAATTATAGTCATCTGATAAATTATACATATGCTTTTCACAATATTACTTTATTATTATTTTTCTAATAATTATAACTGTAGAATTTACTATTTATTTTTATATTTCTAAGGTAAAAGCCGTTCAGGAAGGTTTTGACAGTGATTCAGCAGTGGTGACTGTAATGTTAACTGATGCTAACGATAATGCTCCAGTTTTCGAGAATGATCAATACACATTACATGTATCGGAAAATGTGGCACCAGGAACTAGTGTGTTTACTTTGTTTGTGAGTAATAATGATTTTCAAATTTTTTACTTTACCCCATTTTTTACTTTTCTAATTTACATTTTTATTGAAAACTAGCGTTTGTTTTCTAACCAAACAATCTTATTTCAGAATAATTTTTTTTTTCTGATTTTGTGGAGTAATTTACTTCTTAATATGTTTTACGCAGCATGAATCTCAATAGAATATCTCCTTTATAAGATCAACTTTTGCTTCATTTCAGTTCACTTGTATGCAAAAATAATCAGAATTCAAGCAAAGTATTTTTATTGTTCATATTATGTTTAAGGTACATGTTATTTAAATCATATGAATTCATTTTTGTGATCTTAATGTATATTACACTTAATATGTTTTACACATTATGAATCACATTAGAATATCTCATTTCAAATATCAACTTTTGATTCATTTCAGTTCACTTGTATGCAAAAATAATCAGAATTCAAGAAAAGTATTTTTATTGTTCATATTATGTTTAAGGTACATGTTATTTAAATCATATGAATTCATTTTTGTGATCTTAATATATATTACACTTAATATGTTTTACACATTATGAATCACATTAGAATATCTCATTTCAAATATCAACTTTTGATTTGTAGCGACACCTATTGATGTAAAATGGAATACAAATTGAACGACTTCTACTTTCACTGTTAAAAAAGGGAATTTTCCCGCTAGAATAAAAATAGAACGCAGTAAGCGTTCGAAGTAGAATAAACATGTCGTAATTGTAAAAATTGATTATCGTCTTTTATTTTGCCGTCTGGATTTTAATAACACTACGCAACCTTTACAATACCGCCACATACTTGGTGACCCGTGAATTGTTTGCAAACAGTGAATTATTTACAAAATGAATGAATCTAATGAATCGGCGAAAAAAGATGAAGTAGCGCGGGTAAGTGTCAAAATACCTCCTTTTTGGGCAGAAAAACCAGAAATATGGTTCTTCCAAGATGAAGCACAATTTTTAATTTGTGGAATAACAGCCGAGGATACAAAATTCAACTACTTAGTTTCGCAATTAGAACCGAAGTTTGTTGAAAGTTTGTGGGACATTATAAGTGATGATAATTGAACAAAATATACCGCTGCTAAAGCACGTTTGCTGAATACATTTAAAGAAAGCGAAAATAAGTGTCTTCAGAGACTGCTGACAGGACTTGATTTGGGAGATCTTAAACCCAGTCAACTTTTACAAAAAAATGAAAAACCTGGCTACTGATGGAATAACTGATAAGGTGCTAACAACGTTATTTCTACAAAAAATGCCTGATTCTGTGCGGAATATTTTACTAGTTAGTGAAGAAGGAATTGAGAAACTGACATTAATTTCGGATCGTATTCTTGAAATGCAACCAAAACAAGAACTTTACCGCGTAAGCAATGTTTCATCAGGATCAGATGCCATGACTGAGTTACAACAACAAATTACATCTTTGGAAAATAAACTTGAAAAACTGAGTGTCACAAGGAACTCTCGTTCCCAAACAAGAAATACAGGTGGTCGATACTCTTCTTCTCATCAAAGTAAGTCTCGCAATCGCTATTATAATCCTTCTGGCAAATATTGTTATTACCATTTTCGTTTTCGAGAAAAATGTTTTCCTGTGATGTAGCGACACCTATTGATGTAAAATAGAATACAAATTGAACGACTTCTACTTTCACTGTTAAAAAAGGGAATTTTCCCGCTAGAATAAAAATAGAACGTAGTAAGCGTTCGAAGTAGAATAAACATGTCGTAATTGTGAAAATTGATTATCGTCTTTTATTTTGCCGTCTGGATTTTAATAACACTACGCAACCTTTACAATACCGCCACAGATTTAGTGTCGTTCATATAGATTTAATTGGAACTTATTCACCTTCTAATGGATACACATACTGCTTGACGTGTATTGATCGGTTTACCTCTTGGATGGAAGTGGTACCGTTATCAAATATCACTGCAGAAAGTATAGCAAAAGCTTTTTATGAGCATTGGATTACCCGATTTGGTGTACCTACTTGTGTTATTACTGACAGAGGCACTCAATTTGTTTCAGAACTATTTCGAAGTTTAGCTGCGCTATGTGGTGTTAAAGTAAACCATACGTCTTCTTACCATCCTCAGAGTGATGGAAAAGTTGAACGTCTTCACCGTACCTTGAAAACAGCTATTAGATGTCATAACAACGTTCGTTGGACGGACACATTACCAACGGTTCTTATGGGTTTGCGAGCTGCTCTACATGAAGACTCTAAGTAAACAATAGCTGAAATGGTTTATGGAAAAACTATTAAATTACCAGGCGAATTCTTTGAAGAATCCAAATTTCCAATATCTGATGATAATTTTGAAGCAATCTCCGAAAACAGATGGCTGACTTAAAACCATACCAATCCAAAAACTAATGTAAACAAAAGATCTTCATTCCAAAAGATTTCTACACATGCTCACATGTATTTCTGCGAATTGACAGAGTTAAAAAACCTTTAGAACCCCCATATGAAGGACCCTATTTGGTATTGCAAAGATCCCCGAAAAACTTTCTTCTATCAATTAAAAATAAACAAGTTAATATTTCAGTGGATAGATTAAAACCGGCATATGTGTTACAACCTAATGAACATCTGAATCCAACGTCATCAAATGATCATACATCTGTGCCGAGTGAACAAACATTTATACCAAGTCAGCAAGTTGCACAACCAAATACAACAACACGTTGTGGAAGACAAGTAAAACTTCCTGTTCGTTTCAATGACATTATTGACTTTTCTTCAAACTTATAATTCATCCATGTCCATTTTCCTAATTAATTTGATTTATTGTATGTAATTGTTTATATGTAATTGTATTTGTAATTATTTTTTGCAATTTAAATTTGTATCAATGTGTATTTGTTCGCTAATATTTGTATAGATATATTAATTCTTCTACCATTTTCAAAGTAACGTAACTTTGTTACTGGTAGGGGAGTGATGTAGCGACACCTATTGATGGAAAATGGAATACAAATTGAACGACTTCTACTTTCACTGTTAAAAAGGAATTTTCCGCTAGAATAAAAAATAGAACGTAGTAAGCGTTCGAAGTAGAATAAACATGTCGTAATTGTGAAAATTGATTATCGTCTTTTATTTTGCCGTCCGGATTTTAATAACACTACGCAACCTTTACAATACCGCCACAGTTTTACTCACAATTAAATTATTGTAAGAACTATAGTTCCAGTCCTCCGTACCGGGACCTCATTTAAATATTATAGTTTATAATACTAAAAAACACGCTTTTAGAGTTAATCAAACTAAAAAGTAAAAAATTATTGTTAACATAAGAATAAAATTACTGATGAGAAAATGAATGTCACTGTTCTAAAAGCGTGGGGTGTTTCGTATGACATTTTTAAACTAACTCTGCATTTCGGAATGAAACTAGTGAAAAATTATAATGATTGATATCAAGTACCCCACGCTTTTAGAACAGTAACATTAATTTTCTCGTCAGTCATTTTATTCTTATGTTAACAATTATTTTTCACTTTTTAGTTTGATTAACTCTAAAAGCGTGTTTTTTAGTTTTTTTTAAACTATAATTTGTCTTATGATCTTTCGTCTCTCTAAATCGACCTCTGCCTTTGGAGTCGAATACTGTAATATGCCATTGACCTTCTGGAAGTTCGACAGTCCAACAGTGGTGATTTTAAATTTGTCATCAAAACATTTTGAAGCAGGCCCTTTTCAATTGAAAGAAATATGAGTGCAGGTTTGAAATTATTAGTGAGGAAAAATAGGTATTCAAACGTTTCGGATCAGAAATTTTGAATTTTCTAAGCAATGAGTACCAGAGTTATTTATAGTGTTCCTTAACAAACTTCAGAATTTAGTTCCTTCGCCCGCAACCATTGATGAATATCTGTACATTATTTCCATTTTAATGGGGAAAGTGAATCTTATTGCCTCATATTTGGTAATGCAGTACAGTTAAGCCATACAAGTGTAATTCGCTGTCACTGGAATGACAACGATACCAAACTGCAGATAGCTAATACGCTACTATGATTTGACAAATATTGTTACTCAGATACTGATAAAGAATCTATTTTTTTAAGAGTGCCTCGTTAATTTAATTTTCTTAAATTTTGAAGCGCTTACTGTAAGTGTTTTGCGATTTGTCACGTCGTCGTCTGTAACGAATAACTATGATTACGTTATTCTTGACCAAAAAAAATTAACCTAATGCTCACATATTAACTATAACCTTCTATCCACTTATTAACCGTAACTTTTATCTTTATATAGAAAATAAACTACTAATTTATAGTCTTCATGTGCCCCATTATCACTTAAGCTTGCCCCGTTTGGGATATAGCTGCTAAAACTAGAATCAATAGCATCCAAAATTTTGAAAATAAAACTATTTGTGTGATTACAGACACGATAGTTTCTCAGAAATGATGACATCAATTCTCTATCATCCCAACGTCAAGATGTTTATTCATAAATTCTCTACTGACTTCTTCAACAATCTTGACAATATAGAAATTTAAAATCTCTCTGCTTATGACTTTGCTCTTCTCTATAATCCTAAGCACCTCCGTGTTGTTTTAAACATTTTATCATAGTTTTGTCATCATAGCTGAGACATTATCGCTGCATCTTCACCTCTTTTGATATTTGCCACTATGTTCTTTTATTTTTAATTTTTTTCGTTATTTTAAATTGGAACAATTACCTACAAACTCATATATTTTCACTATTTAAATGTGATCTACAACTAGTTGGATTTTTTTAAACTACTCGTCATGTAATAAGACAAGAATTTTAGGCTCCAAGGTACTCTGTACAGACAGGACAGAAAAAAATTATGCCAACACAAAGTTTCGACATCATTTCATTATTTTAAGCCTTCCTGTTTCTACAATACAGCTACATTTAATTCCAGAGTTAAACATATTTATTTTTTTAATATGTTCAATTAATTATTAAATATGTATACATTAAAATGGTTTCTACAATATTTGAAGAGCTTCATTTTTTGAGGCACATCTTTTTACACATGCTCACTGGCCCCAGGTAGTACTGTATTCTGAAATTTGAGAGATTTGGCCTATGCATAAATGCAGCAAATTTGGTGGTTTTAGAAGTTGTATTAATGGGTTAAACTGCATTTTAACCATAATGTGTCAATCTTCATAAAAAAAAGAAATGACATTACCTTAAAAAAAGGTTTGGTTATTACATCTGATTCTAATTTTCATATTGTTCTAATTGATTCTCATTTAAGTTGACACATCATTATATTTTTCAATTTAACAAAATGAGCTATTTTTTATTATGTGATATGATCTTTATTTCATGTTTTAGATGATAACTGATAAATAAAAAAAAAAAGAAATGTAACCCATTATAATCGGTAATATAATAAATTTTTAAAAAAATCTTGTTGAAACTTTAAATAAATAACCAAACTTGGGACAGGTCAACAATTCTATAAATTTTTCTTTTTGAACCATTCACTCTTAAAACAGATAAGTTCTTTTTAGCTGTTAACAGTTGAAATATTACATTTTTTATAACAGGACCATCCATCATGAAATATATTCTTAATTTTCAAGAGTGAAGAATTAATTAAATATTCATTGTTCCCACTTTAAATCATTAAAGTTACTTTAATTATTTATCTATTTTTGTTTTAAAACAGTGCTTATAATGGTAATAATGTAATATAATATAGGTAAAGAAGAAATGTTTTTAAAATTACATATATTGCTAAACAAAATAAAATAAATATTTTTAATAAGATAATATGTTGAAAATGTACTTCCGATTATTGATAATGAAGAATCTTTTTTCTTTGAATTTTGTGTAATAGTTCATTCAAATAGGGAAAAAATATATAAGAAACGTTATTATACAATGTACTGATATTACTTAAGTAGGAAAATATTGGTTACGATAATTTTTTCTATAATAATTTCAATTTTAAATTCCTGACTTATTGAATTCTATTATTCAGTTAATTTTACAATGTTATCATTTAATGAAATTAAAATTTCAAAAAATAACTTGAGTTTTTATCACTTTTTTATTATTTCATAGAAAATTAATAGTTAAAATAAAAATATTATATTTATTACCGATGAAAAGCTGAGGGATGGCCGATTGCAAATGTCAGTATCAATCACAGAAAGAAAAAGAAAAATGGAGGAATCAGGCACTGCTAAAACCTATCTATTGACAAACTACCAGAAATGTCTGAAATATACCTATTATTTTATCATAAAAATTGTTACTGAAAACAAATTTATCAGAAGTGAAAAAAATCAATTAGTAGAAAAAAATAACTCTCTGAAAAATTCATATATTTTACTCAAAACCAGTACAGGTTACCATCTTATGTTATACTATAGAAGGAAAAAGCAGAATTGTTTGCCTGAAGGTTTTTATTTAGAAAAACTGGAAACATTTGTATTACACATGAGCAGGAAAATATACAGACTAGGTTTCAATGACAAAAATATGATTTTATGGCATCCATTAATATATCTTCAATTTTAAGATTCTTATTGGATTAAATGTAATTCAGAAAATTAAAAACAACAAAATGTTCTTCTGAGTAAAGTTAACCTCAAAATTTTAAATAAAAATTATATATATATATTTATTTATGTGTATTAAATAATATAAAACTTAAATATAAAAAAAAAAATCTTTAAGCAATTTTAAATAATAATAAAAAAAAAAAAATTCCAGATTTGCTTTTTGTAAGTTTATTCTTTAACATCTCTTAAAAAGAAAAAAAAAAAATTTTATCAAAAAAAAAGTATTAAATTTATAATACAGAACAAAATATCATGAGAAAACGAGGTTTGTTAAGATCATCTACAAATTACAAGACAATGAATTATTTGAAAAATAAAACTTTTTCTTTTACATACAAAATGTTTTATAAAAATAATTATCTGCAAAATAGCTGTATAAATTATTAAAAATTTATAATAATTCTATATCGGATTCATTATTTGACAAATCTGTATCACTTTTAGCAATTTCTTCACCATTTTCTGAATTTGAATCTTCACCAGGTTCTTGAACTGCTTGAGAAAGAATTTCTTCCCCTTTAAGATCTCTGTTTTTCAAATTTCCTAACCAAAATGCTTCTTCGCACTTATTTACAGCAAGCATCATTTTTACACGGAAGACAAATACTTCTAAACTTTTCTTGAGAAGAGGAACATGCTTAATTAATGTAACATCTTTTAGTACTTTAGAATGGCAGCAAACATGCTGCAAATATCTAGTACTCACTTGCAATATTTTCATTAAGCATATAATTTCCTCCTTATTTTCAACAAAAAGTTTATCCATAAGTGGCATTCCGTACTTCAAAAAAGTTTGTAAAATTTCACGACTAGATTTTAGACAAACTGCTATATTTGATCTTGATCCAAACTGTTTTAAGATATTTGTAAACACCTGAAAAACCTTAAAAGCAACTGACCATTCATACATTAGTTCTTCCTCACTATGTTTCGAAGCAAAATAAATCTTTACATAATTAGCTAAATTGTTTAACATTATTTTATAATAAGAATTGAAGGTAGACTTATTTAGAGTATAGTACACAGTTTCATCTTCACTATCTAATAATTGTGGAAAAGCTTCAGTAGCTAAAAAATCTACCGACTTCAATATAGATGCTCCATTTTGTAAGTATGCTTGTAATATAATTCTCACATGTTCATTCATTTCAGCATTCTTGGTAACTTTGTTATCAAAATCGAACCACTTCTTTTTTAGAAAATTTAGAGCAACTGTGGAGACTTTCATTTTTGATTTTGAATCATCAGTATAATTCAAAATACATACAAGAAGTTGTATAAGATTTGAAGCACAAGATAATGATGGAAGTGAATCAGCTGTTTCAATCAGTTGATAAACACAAGCTCTGATCAACTTAACATTAGAATTTTCCTTTTCCATAGCCTTATCTGCAATAAATGCTAGCAGAGTCTTTCTTAAAAGTATTGCATTTTCATTTAAATTGAAATTTTTCCAGGATACTATTTGCTTCATCACTTTAAGAACCAAATTAAAACACTTTATAACACATTGTGTTTCATTAGCATATAAGACCAAGGAATCTTCTATTCCATCCGACTCATTTGTAATGTTTTTAAAGAATTTAATGAATTCGTCTACAATCTTACAAAGAGCTGGTATTAATTGAATGCAGAACATAATGATTTTAACAGGTGAATGCGATTCTAAATTTGAGAAACCTGTTTGTTTATGTACTCCTTTGAAATATGTTACAGAAGAGCCAATAGAATACTGTAGTTTTGCACTTAAATCTTCTAACAGAAACTTGAGCTCAGTTGGATGCAATTCAAGAGATGTCACTTTCTCATTGATGAAAATATCTAGTCGTTTTTTGAAGGTTAATTCTAACTGCAATAAGATAAACACTTCTAAATCTAATTCCCGGAAGAATGGCTGTACACTTTTCAGAGTTTTAATATCAGATTCAATTTTGGCTTCAAATTCTTCATCAAGCTCTGAATCAGATGATTTTGATTTGGATGAAGTATCATGAGATAGAAGATCTGTTTGTTCAGTGTCTTCACAAGTTTTACTTTTTTTAGATTTACTCTTTTTACTTTTAATGGTTCTTTTTACCGGTTTCTTAGAAGATTTTTTTATTATAGTTAAACTTTTCTCGTCATAATCAAAATTAGCAATAGGAGGGACATAATCTGCAGCATCAATTATGTACTTGCATACTAAAGCTTCTAGTTCTATTAAAAGCTGTAAACGAGATAAAACATTGCATTTTATATCTTCATCAGTAGTTGTAGCAAAACCATTAATATTTTCACGAATCCAATTGATACAAAAAAATAAACTATTTAATATAAAATGTTTCTCAGAAACAGATAGAACACAAAATTTTTGATACTTCAATTCTGGTAATATAATTGCACAACCTAAAAGAGCATCGATTGCATCAAGATTGTCGTCTTGAATTTGTCGAAATATTCTCAACAGTCTAAAGACAGGTGCTAATTTTAAAGGAGAAGCAGCTTTAGTTTCAGTAGAATCTGTTTCAGAAGTTTCAGGCATTTGGGATATTTTTAAAAGAGCTTTAAGAACTCGACTTTTGTCAAGCTTAGATTTACTTTTGAGTTCCAATTTAGATGAATTAGTATTGCATTTTGGCTGAAGCCTTTCTGTACTTTTAAACACAATGCTATACAAATCAATAGCAACAGGCTCATTAACCTCATCCAAATAAAACTTTGGCCCATAATTTTTTCCACTATATTCCTCAAAATTAATATCAATAACATAAGTCTCTTCAAAATCTGAAAGAATATTTTCTCCAATCCAATCTAAAATTGCCTGATTCAATTTCTTTTCAAGCATTATATGAGATAACTCATCACAAAATAAAGCAAAAGCTTCACATGAATCAGATGTACTCTCTTTAACAAGTTCTAAAAGTTTTATGGAATGTTGGCAACACTCATCTAAATCAAGAGCATTCGAAAAAACCGATCCATTTAAACTATCTTCTGTTTCCTTTTCATCAGCAGTCTTGGCTGACATCAATGCACCAATTACACCCATTTTTCTGTACTTCAAATTTTTATTAGTCAATTGCTTACGTATGATTATCATCATATCATCCAATAACATGGTACCTTCTCTCCCACCTTGATAAGCTAAAATACTTAGCATTTCATGTATTTTACGGATTTGATTTAAAGTCAATTCATGAAGATGATCTAATAAGTTTTTTACAAATAAAGCATATGATATCATTTTCTTAGTATGGTTTCTAATTAAAGACAGCAATGTATCGAGAGCAGTGTTTATTTCATTTTCAGATCGATTACCAACATGAGTAATAAGATTACCAATCACTTCCTGCTTATAATAAGCATCAAACCACACAAAGCATTTAATATAGAGAGAGCAACTAAACGTTGAAATTATTGGTTCAATACACCTTAATAAAGTTTCTGCTATTTTCAACAGTTCTGGTGCATATTCTTGAAGTACATCATGATGACAACGAAATGTAGTTTGTAACAAATCCTGATTTATACAACAAGATCTGATTTTATTTTTTAAAATACTTTCCACTTTCTTTTCATGGGTTTTTAGAGACAAAAGCATTAAAATAACAAATATATCCAAGGATTTATGATTTTGTGGTCCCTGAAGGATTTCCAGTTGCTTGATCCAAGCATCACATAAAGATTTTTGAAACTTTAAAGCATGTTTAATGGTATTTAGAACACAACCTTCGATACCTTTAGATATTTCTTTGCTTTTACTTTCCAAAGGAGTAGATGAAATTATAGGATTAAAAGTAGAATTAAAATCTAGTTTCTCTCTTAAATCTCTAATTATCTGAGAGGCTTCACTTGAATTCAAATCTTGTAATACAAATTTTACAAGTACAGGTAGATCTTCAATATTAGCAGTAGTGATAGTTTCAATGACTTTTTGTCTCATTTCAGAAAGTAATTCAGATTCAATATTTAAATTTGTCAATGTATCCAATATAATGACATTGAGTTCTTGATTATCTAAAAAAATTTCACCAAGTCGTTTAGCAACTTTGGGATGATCAAATTCATTGATGACATCTGGAAGCAATTTTATTATATCTCGCTGCACTTCTTTTGGAGTAGCTTCGATAAGTTCAAGCAATTTCTCAGCCAATGCCTCACTATTGACTAATTTGCTCAACCACCGAAACTGAGATATTATTAGGCATGCAACAGTTTTACCTTCAGAGCGATCATATAAAGCAGTATTTTCACAATATGAAAATTCGACAAGTTTTCCAAGCATAATACCTATTATATTCTCTTGAATCCCTTCAACATTTAACAGTAAATGAACCAAACTGTCTTGAGATGCATTTCTAGCTGTTTCACAACTAGCGGTAGTGCTAGTAGGCATAAGGCTCCATTTCAATCGAATCTCGTCCTCCAAATGAGTTTCGAAACCATTCACGAAATTTTTAATGGTTGAAGTATTTTTATCAGATAATATTTTAGATAAATCACGTAGGAAAACTGCCTGGTCAACATCAAGTTCATTTGGATTATTCCTTTCTCCAAGTATAAAACCAACTTTTTTCAAAATATCTTCAAAACTATTTTGAGAATTTTTAACAATTCGTTTATTGTTTAAAGCAGGTTCTTGTGAAAGGAAAATATCAGATATTTTTTTACCAACAGGCTCAAATGACATTTTGATTATGATAGTAATGAAAATTCATTCAACAGAAACGAAATTATATAAAATTTGTTACCAATATAATGGAAGATTGGAGTTTCGCGCCAACGGCTTGTTTATTTTCTTTTTCTATAAGATACAGATAAGATTACAATCAATTTAAAATAACATTTCGTTTTCTATTTTTTTTTTTTTTTCCCTAAAATTCTTTTCTGCATACTTTTATTTTATTTAATTCCTAAAAATGAAAATTACTTTCTATATGAAAAAAAAAACAGATTAATAAATCCCACAATTATTTTAATTTATTATGCAAAGTAACCGGAACAAAGAACACTGTCAAAAATTTACTAGATAAATCATTAGAATATTTTTCGAAACATATTATTTTTAAAAATTTATTCTATTTTTCATATGAAAATATAAATTTTAAAAAAAACCATATTAATAATAATAATTAACAGTTTATTTCATTTTGACCATGACCGGTTGCCATGGTAAACAAATGTTTTATTTATCTGTTGCATTGTTTTTGTAATTCAGTGGTTTCTACTTAACAGATAATTTCTGCCGGAAAACTTATGTACTTTTTATGTAATTAAGTATGCGTTTTTCGAATATAACATTTGTTTCAACTTCTTATGAAAATATATTATTCAAAATTGTAATTGCTATCGTTTATAATTTAAAAAGAAATTTTCTTCTTAGTTTTCAACATTTTTATACTATATTTAATATATGCAAGATTATATATTACATTCTATCTATTAAACACAAATTTGATAGAATTTCAATGCTTCATTTATTTTCAGATATTAGCAATTTTTTGTAGCTATTTTAATAGTTTATATAGTTAGTTTAGTAACGTTTTAGTTTATATAGTAACGTTTTTAAATACTTCAATCTGACTTTAATGAAAACTATTCTGACTGTTTATATAGAAATTTAAGGAAAAGAATTGATGCATGATTAGTGAATAGATAAAATTCCTTTTAAAATCAACCTATTATTTGTTAAATATTTCTTCATAGTAATAGACATTGTGTTTCACTACATATTTCATGAGGGTTGTTCTGATAGGAAACTAAGGGAAGTCTTCAAAGAAATTACTTATATTTGTGTTGACATGAAAAAATAATCCATGGACCATCCCTCTAAAGTTTACATTAATATAATATTAAGACAAAGAACTGTGAATGAAAGACATTTCTTTATAAGATATGCTGATAGCACACCTCCATGTTATTTTTACTCATATAAATTAAGAATTGTTTATTAATCTGCATATGGTTTGAGCACTTTTTAATATTTTCAATAACACTTTTCAAAAAGTAAAACCATTGCTAGAGATTTAGAAGTTATTTTTGCAATTTTACACTCAAACTAAAAATCAATTAACTGGAAAATCTGTGAGCTCAGTTGAACAACTTTGACTTATTGATTTTCTTTTTGCTATTGTATTGATGAAAGCATTATAAATAATTGTAGCATAAGGCACTCAAATATAGAATCACTTTGGTTTACATATATGTGTGAATTCAACTTGTGTTTATAAATTTTGACAAATTTAAAAATAGGAATCTGTAGACAAACATAAGTTTGCATTTTTGTACTGTAAAAATCAAAGCAATTAACAATTAAATCATTATGGGGATGCTGCATATCAAATTATATTCTTTATTTAATTATTATTAACTTTTTATTATTTATTTATTATAAAATTATAAATATAACTAATATATTTGCAATACCTTTTTTTTTAGTTCGCCCATCATAAATCACAATTACTCATTTAAAACCCTTGTTCTAAATGAGTCTGTTCAACTCTGCTGCATCCTCTTCCTTTATAGTAAAAGTAATTCATCTCTTTCCAGTCCTGATTAAGTATCAAAGTATGTGGGCTTAAAAGTTAGCATGCTTGAATTCTAGAAAGTATATTTATGTAAAGTAAAAAAGTTGTAACTTAATATTTTTATACTTGAAAATTGTTTAAATAGATTTATGTTGATATTAAAAATAGATTTCTCATTTAGTTATTTAATATTAATTTTTCTATTATACTTTATTGAATTAAAAAACTGTTATTTCATAAGTAAAAAATTTTAAAACTATCTTAGTAATCTAACAATAAAATTTTTCGTTCCTGAACAAATGACTAACATTTAAATGATGATGATATATGCAAATATAAAAAATAATTAAAATTGTATTAAAGTTTCTTTAGGATGCAGTAATAAATTTTTTTTTTTTTTTTTTTTTTTTTTTTTTTTTTTTTTAATTTTAAATGTAATAATAGTAATTTTCCAGCATATAGATATATAATTAATTCGCTGGAATTTTACTACAAAATTAAAATATTTTAATTTTTATTATTTAACACTATTTGATTTGTAATACAGGCCATTTTATCAACATACATAGAGATACTTTATTCTTTATCTATTCCTAAAATCTCAAAAATGTGGTGTACTAACACAGATTTATTAAACCATATTCTTTTGTTTCTAAGCAATTCTCAAATGAATTAAAAACAAACCAAAATATTAAAATTATATCAATAAAACTTCTTTTTAGTTTATTGATTTATTAATTCTGTTTCTAATTTCAAAATTCCTTTCAAGAATTTTCCAGCTTTCATTTTTCTTTCCTTATGTTGAAATAAATACAAGCAAGTTATTTCTGTTTTAGCGTAAAGGCTATTTTATTTAATAATCATTAATCTGTTATAAAAAATAAGTATTGTAAAAAGTGATTTTAATCTGAATAAAAATTATTATTTGTATATGAAGACATCTGTTATTATATAAAAAATGAATCTTTTACCAAAAGATCCATTTTTTATTTTTAATCCTATAATGCTACTTATCATTTGTAGTAAAATTAAAAAAGCATTATTTCACAAGTCAAAATTCCTTATTAAAGAAGCAATTTTTGCCATGATTCTTGCTGTTATTTTTCAAAATCTTAAATATGTAATTTTTTTCATGAGGAAAAACTATCTTCTAAGAAAAAGCTTCTAAATATTAGGCAAAGGAATTTAGTCACAAATTATAAAAAAATATAACATGATGCATTTTGTAGTTATTCATTCTTTTCCTTAAAAACATGCAACAATATATTCTTGGATGAAATTAATTTTTTACTCACAATATTTCCTTAAATGTAAATAACTTTTGTCATGTTAAATAGCAATTTTATTGCTTTAATTTGAAAAATAAAATAAAATGTGCCATAATTTTCTTCCTATAATATCCAGAATGCATGCTTAAAAAAAACAGGAAAAAAAATTTTCATATATAAAGAAAAAGAAACTTAATAATTTTGCACAGTAAACATAATAGTAAACCATAACTGTAATTTACCTTAATAGTAAACCTAATTTTCCAAAATTAAACACAATGTGATGCTGATCCAAAATGCCAGTTGATGAAAAAGACTTGAAATTATTTTATAAATTAGAATTAAAAATGTTTTACAGATATTGATCAAGATTTTTATTTCTTTTTTACCAAGTAGGAAGATTGCAAAGATCGTTGTATATTTTCTTTTAAGTTTTCACTATCTTAAATTTATATTATAATTTCTTTACATAATTGTGGAATCAAAAACATGCATTAAAACTGAAAAACATTTTGTTAGTTTTTATTCCACAAGTATAAAAACAGAACGTAAGTATTTGGCAAATCAAAAAACATGTAATCGCTCATGGATTATACACCTTAGATGCTTATATAAGATCTTTTATTTCTTCAGGCCAGAAATTATGAAATTAAAAGGCCAGAAAATTATGGTACTACATGTTTTTATATAAGCTTCTTTTTTCTTTTTTTGCAATTTATAATTTTAAAAAAATGTAGAGCAGTATATAATTATATATTTAATAACAAATTGAAAATATTAATTAAATTTTCTTAACTTTTCTTTAACTAATTTATACTAAATATATAATATAAATGCAATTGAACTTGAAACTCTTCAACATTTTTTTTAAATACAATTAGAACTATACTTTTCTGCATTTATACTTGAAATAGAATTTGAAATAAATTGAATAAAATCAAAATAAGTTTTATATATAAAACTGTTGAAAAAAATCTTAGTGAGAAAAAATCCATTTATCCACCATTGCTTCTGACACCCATTTACTGTTTCGTGTTTGCTTCCCCTCCCCTTTTTTTGAGGAAAGGGAGAACTACTTCAATTTTTATTATAATGATATGCGAGAAATAAAGTGGATTCTTCGAAAAGGTGGCAATGAATTATAAAATAAATTTATTTTGAATAATTTTAATTTAATTTTATATTTATGAAAAACTTTATAGAAATATATTTTATTTTTATTGAATTCAACACAAATTTTGCATATTTGGTTAAAAAAAAAATTAGTATTTAAGTGTTTATTTATTATTACAACTAGTTCATTAATAAAATTTTATTAAAATTGAAATTCACCCTTTCAATATATAATACATAAAGTCCATTCTGTTATTTCTTTTTCAGTCTATGTACATTGCTGACAAACAACAAAGTTGTCATGGATAATTTTAATGTGATCAAACCACTGGGAGTAGGGTCATTTGGGTCTGCTTTACTCGTCCAAGATGTTGCTTCCCAAAAGCAGTATGTTATTAAAAGAGTTCCCCTATTAAATCTCGGTGAAACAGAAAAAGAAGAAGCAATGAAAGAAGTTGAGGTCCTTTCCCAAATGAAACATCCAAATATCATAACATATCATAAATCTTTTGAGGAAAATGGTAATTTATACATTGTTACTGATTATTGTGATGGTGGAGATTTATACTCAAAAATAAGAACTCAGAATGGAAATTATTTTAAAGAAGATCAAATTCTTGATTGGTTTGTACAGATATGTTTAGCAGTTAAGCATGTCCATGATAGAAGAATTTTGCATAGAGATATTAAAACTCAAAACATTTTTTTAACTAAATCAGGTATCGCTAAGTTAGGAGACTTTGGCATTGCGCGTATATTAAATAACACTTCAGAACTTGCCCGAACTTGTATAGGAACGCCATATTATCTTTCTCCCGAAATTTGTGAAAACAAACCTTACAATAACAAATCAGATGTGTGGTCTATTGGATGTGTTTTATATGAACTTACAACTTTAAAACATGCATTTGAAGCTAAAAATATAAAAAATTTAGTTCTTAAAATTGTTAAAGGAAGTCTTCCTCAAATACCTGATATATATAGTTCTGAACTAAAAAATCTTTTGGCACAAATTTTTGTTAGAAATCCTTATGAAAGGCCTTCAGTAAATGCTATATTACGAAAGCCTATTGTTCTTGAACGCATTTGTAAATTTTTAAATGAATCAAAACTTAAGGAAGAATTTAATAAAACACTGCCTCAGAAATCACTGCCATCTAAGAATTCAAAGTCACAAAACATAAACATTACAAATCCTGCAGCAAAATATGGTGTGTCAGTTGCCAGAAAGAAGACACCAAAAACGTTATTAAAAAAAGATATTTTGAAAGGAAATGAAGCAAATCGTAATACAAAAAATTGTAATCCTGTAAAAATTTCATCTGTAGCCTATAAGAACAAAAACAAAATGAATTCTTTCAAAGAAAATAAATGTTCATCAGTTAATCCAGTGAATAAAAATGTATTTGTAGAAAATTTTACAAAAAAGTTTTTGTATAATAAAAGAAATGAGAGTTCTTTGAAAGCAGAATCTTCATCTTCAGATATTTCAAATTTAAATAAATCTATAATAGAACTTTCATCTATTGAATTTTGTGAAGCTTCACATAAAATTAATTTTCCTTCACTTTTAGATTCAAAAAATAAACTTGATTCACCTAAAAAAGGCATTGCTGCTCACTGTTGTGAGAAGTCCAAAATTTTAACAGAGGAGTTTTCTTCTAGTAAATCAAATTGTCCTTCAATTGATTGTTTCAATGATACTTCTCAGAAAACTGTATACAAAGTAAATCTCCCAGTTATTAAACATTCTGTAAAACAGAGATCTCAATGGTCTAAAGCCAACTGTGACATTTTGCATAATTTACCTCTTGAAATGACTGGTTCTGAAATGGAAGCTACTACAGAGAATGACAAAATCATAATTCATCAAAACAGGCCCCATTCTGCACCACATATAGGCAGACAATCATATTTTTATTTGAAAAATGGATCAACTGTATTAAGTCAAGCTAGCTTCTCTAATGAATGCAACAGGTTTAATCGAAATAGGAACACTTTAACTAACGATAACTCGTTTCAACCAAATTGCTTAATTAATTGTTCTGACTGCATGGATAACAATGAAAATGAGATGCATGCATCTGAAACAGCAATTAAAGTAAAAAAGGAAGTTAGTCATAAAATTGAAACAGATATAACATGTAAAAACTCTTTGGATATTCCTTATGTTGAAAAAGATATTTCATGTGATTCCTCTGAGTGTTCTACTAATTCTAATCTTATTTCAGAAAGTGGAGCTTGTATTTTAAATGTCACAAATATCCATACTAATTCTTCTCCAAGTAGCAAAACATTTAAAGTCAATTCACAAAATACAAATTCTGAAAATATAAGCCCAGAAAATTGTAATTCAATTTCAACATTTGTAAAACAAAGTGCTATCTTGCTTCCTGCAATCTTACCAGTAATTTCAACCAATGGTAATGAATTTCAAACTTATTGTATAAAATCTCCTATGTCTGTAGAAAATTGTGCTAATTTTCATTTACCTGTAGTTAGAGACGTGACAGAATTTCAAGAAAGTAATGTGAATAAAACCTTTGTTTTAAAAAGAAATAGCTGTTCTAACATACTTAAGTTTATTCACCTTCCAACTCTTACTGAAGAAAAAATCAAAAATTCTACTAAAGAAGAATGTTCTTTTCCTACAGAATCCATTTATGAAAATGATTCAAAAAATAGATCACCTATAAATAGTTCGTTCAAGGAAAATGAATCTCTGGAAAAATTGAAAGATTCATTGTTTGTAAATAAAATGAATATTGGTATTCAATGCGATATAGAAACTTATTTTGGTGAATCACCAAAGAAAAGCAGCCAAAATTATTTTTCATCTCCTCAGCATCAACCATTATGCTGCAGCATGAAGTCAGCTATGAAGCACCTTATGAAAGAATCAAATCAGTTTTTCTTTTCACTTCCTGATTTGAGAGTTTTGGATGAGGAATCTAAGTTACACAGTTTAGAAACATTGGAAAATATAAATAATTCATCTTTTTCATTAAATGATGTAAGTTTTTTTCCTTTAAATTTCTCTTTCTTGCTTTCTCCCTCTCCTCTTTCCTTTTTTTGTTTTCTCTCTTTCCTCATTTCTTCTTCCTTTTATATTAAGGAATATTACATATAGAGAAAAAGGCATATTATTATTATATGAAATTATTTATTTTTTAATTCAAGTATTACCTAATTCTTTAATTGTACTAAAAATTTCATAACTATAATTTAAGAAATCTGCTAATGATTTTGAATTTTATGTGAATAAGAAAACATTCATATTTATAAGTTATTTGTTAACTTCGTAAATATAATAAGAATAAATAATCGTAGATATTTGTTGTTATATGTTGATATGATATATGTTGTTTTTCTTATTTAGAAATTTTTATTTTTAATTACAAACACTAAAATCAGCATTCAAAAACAAAATATAAAAAATGTATTCTCTCTGAAATGCTATAGATATTAATACATTGTTACTTTATTTATAAATATTTTGAAAATAAAAAAGAAATTTAGCATTAATATTTAAATCATTGTTTATTTTTAATTCTCAGTTTCATTTTTCAGGCTAATAGTTCAGAATCTTCTGAACTATTTCAAAGTGCTTTATCTATACAACAAGACAGTGAGGATGAAAATGATTATGATCTTTTTCAAATGTGTCAATCTCTAAGATTAATTCTTCAGCAATCGCAAAATTCTGATTCAAAGTCAATTTCCAGTTCATGGTCACTTGGTAATTACTTTTTCATTTTAAAATTTAATTATAATAACTCTATGAACAACTTTCAGTTATTGATTGATATCAAATTAAAATGAATAAATATATTACTAAGTGTTTTAAGTAGTATTGTAAAATTATTTAATAGTTTTAATGATAAAAGACTGTGAAAAAAAACTAGTCTTAACAAATATAATTTTAGTATACAGTTGTATCATTATATTATCTATCTCTCATTCCATTTTTGGAATTTTCTATTATTTACTTACTTGTAAACTGCTAATTGTATTCTTTTCATTTGATTCTAATTTTTTTTAATGTATGAATGAATTGAATTTTCCTTTTTTTGCTGTAAAATTTATGTATAACTTATGTATTATTTTTGGTTAAATTAATTATTTCTTTTTAATACTAAGTAGAAAAAAGTAAAATACAGTACTAAGTTAAAAGTTTTAAGTAAAACCAAAGCAACATATGATTAACTAACGAATTTGAGATTTTTTAATCTTAAACAACTATTACTATTAAACAACAGTGCAGTGCATATTAATTATATTTTTTTGTAAAAATTATGTGTGTAGCAAATGATAAATGATATAAAAATTAGTTTATTACGATAGTCATAATAAAGATGAGTGTATAGAAACATAGGTAAATAATATTTGAGAAATAATCATATTTACAATTCAAATATAAATCGAAAGCAGTATAAAAAATAATGGTTTGCTTTTAAAACTTCTTGAATACCATCTTTAAATATACTAATAAATCAATAGAATACTAAATATCTTGAGAACAATCTCTTTTTACCAGAAATAATAACCCCAGATCAATTTTTGTTGGAAAAGTAGCAAAACATAATAAGTCTTATCATCCAGTGTCATCCCTTATCATCCATCCTCATTTAAGTGGAAGCATTTTAATAGCAACCAAAATTAGTTATAATAATTGATTCATTTAACTGATTTTTTTCTGATGCATGTAACATTGTATTTGTTTTTTATTTAAAAATAATAGCTTATTGCATTTCTCTTAAAAAATTTTATACAATATTTTTGTAACAAAAATTTAAAATTCTAAAAAATGTGTGTAGTGTTTTAATAAAAAAGGAAATATTAATTGGAATTCAAACTGAAATTACTTTAATCCAATCCATTTTAATTTTATGTTTCAAATAATCATTATCATTTAGATTCATTCATTATTTTTATTTGAAATTTTAGATGCAAGTGGTGATCCTTTTGGTGAAATTGAACAATTGCGTATAGATTTAGAAAAGAAACTTGGTTTGGAAAATTTTTTAAAAGGTAAACCTTATTTAGAGCATTTAAATTAAAATGTTTATGTTTATATACATACATATATAACAATATTATTTTATTTACTTAACATTAAATTTTGCTTCAAAAATAGTTTTAATTGGTATTTCTTAAAAAAGAAACATATGCAACTTTCATTTAAGCAATTTTATGTTAATTTCATTATATTTCAAATTTTTAAGTATTAACAAAAATGGATGTATTTTGCAAAATTGAGAATTATATTATGAAAATATATATAAAAAAGTTTCACGTTGAATTAAAGAGGAGGTATTAAAATGATATAAGTAATGCAAATTATATACTATTAGTTTGGAAACAATTTTTTTCATTTCATTAAAATTATGTACTTAACTTATACATTTATTTGCAATCCATTCTGTTATTTTATTGTTGTTGTTTTTATTATTATTATTATTATTAGTGTTCAGAATTTAGAATAAATTATTTTGATCTCATCATGTAGCGATAATTTAAACTCATTTTAAAATGATTTGCCAATGATTTTCAAAGGAGTTTAAATGATTTTCAAACCATTTAAAAAAATCAATTTATGAAAGATTTACAAATCAAGTTATATATTCAATTTGGGTTATACTGTGAATGAAAACTTTTTTTTAAATGTACAATATCAAAATATATTTATGAAGTGTAAATGCATAAACATGTACAAATTATGTTTCAATTCTTTTCCCCTAGCTTACAAGGAAATGTGCTTACTCTTTGAAAATGGAAAAGATGGATTTTCTGAAGATAATTTTATTTCAGTATTAAAACCAGGTTTTGAGCATTTCACAAATGATTTATTGAGCTTAATAATTAAAGAAGAAATTTTTGTTAATACTTTTTCAGAGAAATAAGTAATTGAACAAAAGTTTGGTTGCTTTGTAAGAGCAACTGAGTAGTATGAGTTCTTTTAGATAATTGTGTTGTATTCATGAGTAATAGTTTCATGCTTTAGAAGTGTAAAAATTGTCTATTTAAATATTATCTTAAGTGTTTTCATTTTTCAGTCAGGTGTTTTTTAGGTGAAAGAAAATATAAAATAATATTTAAAGACTATTTAATAATAAAATATAGAAAATAAAAATTATATATATTAAAACTATTATATATTTTTATATACTCTATTATTTTACTTATATAAAAACTATTTAATAATAATCATATAGATTGAAACTAAATGTTGTAATGTAAATTGTATTATAGTTGGTAAAGTGTTAAAAAATGACATTTATTAATGTAAAAAGTTAATAAAACTATAAAAATTAAAGTAGGATATTTTTAACATTATTCTTTTGCAGATAATATAACTTTTTTGTATGTGTGTTTCATGCCATTTGTGAACAAAACTTAATGCACAACAAAGTGTGATATGATTGAAAGTATTTATTTAGATAACATCCATGATGTCAAATAAGGGAAAAACCATGCAGTAGTTTGAACTATTTCATGGACAATGGGATGTTATTGTACTATTCATTATATTAAATTGCATGTTACATAAGTTATTTCTTTCATCTAATGACGATTGTTCTACCAACAATAAATTAAAAAGATTTAAACAAACAATAGAAATTATTCTTTTTAACTTGGTATTTAAAATAAAATTTCATTTTTATTTAAATTTGATGATAATTAATCTGATTTTAAATGAAATTCTTTTCATGTAGTGGAATGTATACCTAATATTATTGCATTCTGTTTAATTTAATTTTTTTCTTATAATTAGCATTCAATATAAACATTTAATCAATTTTAAAAAATATTCAAATCATAAGATGCTTTTTAAATAGACAATTCTCATTTCAATTTCTTATCTATGTATATCTGTTTCATTAAAATGTTTTAATAACAATTTTAATGCTAATAAAACAAATTATTTTTTATAATCACTCCTGATTATATATTTTTCTGATTTATATGCTGTGTTTTGAAATTTATTAGTTTCAGTATTATTTGAAAGAAATGTTTTCATTCAAATTTAATTTAAATATTAATATTTGTTCACATTTTCATGAACATATTATCATAACTTAAATATATATATATATTCTTTATAAAGTCTTTATATTTACTTTATATTAAAAAAAAACTAGAACTTTAAGTCATTTTCTTATTCTCTTTTATTATTCTTCGATTATAATAATTTAAGATAAATTTATTTTAAACTTGCCATTAATTTTTTCTTTCTTTTAAAATTATGAAATATATTTAAAATTGTAGATTTTGAGAAATCTTTTTTGCTACATACACCTGAATTTTATTTTTATTCAATATCTATATATATGTATGGAAACATAGATTTAAACTCGAAAATATTTTAATGAAATTTTTATTATGAGATCCAATTAGTAAATATAATTAGACAATGTGTAAATATTTAAAAGAGTGTTTATCAAATATTTATTCACACCAATTATTAATTCAGATCTATGTGTCATGGTATTGATAATAAGTATTAATGAAAACAACTCTGAGTTAACAATACCAAGCTTTATTCGCATAACTAATTTTGATGCTGTTTGACAAGACATCTGAGAGGCCAACATATTAAGAAGTTGACAGTGAAAAGGCTGATTTTTCGAAAGTGGGAAAAATTCGCCCAAACCTATCTCATACCCACACCAGGAATTTCAAATCTTCAAATAGAAAGTCATTTATTATTGTTGTATTGGATAACTTCATAACATCATAGAGGAATTTAACTTACTCAACAAATTTAATTATAATCTGTAAATTTGTTTCTCCTACCAGCTCATAAATGAAACGTGTGCACATGTTCGAAGTCAACTACCCACTTAGGTGCAATTGTTATTTATTAAATATTTAGTATTTCAAGGAATGAGTGCCAATTTTGTTACGCTTAATCAACAAATTCAAGTTAAATATTAGTTTTATTAGTTTAGGTTTAGTTTTATTAAATATTCATCGAAATATTGAAGTTGATATAAACAATATAATCGATGAGCTGGCAAAGGAGAAAAGAAGAATGAACTTTTAATTTATAATTTGTTTATGTAATTTTTTTTAGAAATTAATATTTTATTTTATGTGAAATATTTCTTAGTTTTAAAGTTCACTTTTTTATCTATTTGAACCAAATTAGTGCAATGTAAAAATTATTAATGCAAGGAACTTCAACTTCATATAACTTTTCTATTATTTATAGTTTAGTGTGACTTATTGAGTTCCCATAAATGGCCATGCTTTATTTTGTTGAACATCCCTAAGACAAATTCCTGGGTGCACGCCTGTTTATATATACTACTGTGTCCAAAAAGTAAGACCACTTTTTCAATTTAAAATTCCGGGGCTTATGGAATTTCAATTTTTTTTTTTTTTTTCTTTTTTAGGTTGCTGGCACTGTCCTTGACATCTGCATGAAATTTAACGTCAAAATATTCACTAGTGTGTGAGTTATGCTTGGCTTTGGGAACTGATTCTTGCGATTTTTGAAATGTCTGAATTAATTGTGCAAAGAACTTGCATTAAATTTTGTTTGCGGAAACGTATAGAATGCTGCAGAAGTCATTCGAAGAGCATTTATATATCGGAAAGAAATATTTAGAAGTGGTATAAACAGTTCAAAGAGGGCAGAGAACTCCTTGAAAACGAAGAGCCCTCTGGTCGACCATCAACCGACGAAGCTCACGTCCAAAAAATTAAAGATTTGATGCCTGCAAACCGTCGATTTACAATTAGAGACCTTGCTTATGATGTTGAAATTTCAAAAGGATCAGTTCATTTCATTTCGGGCCTCCAACGCGTCAAATCTCGATTGGTACCGAAAACACTGAATGCGCCAGCTCACACTGCATTGATTCTTCGTGACTTTTTCGCCAAAAATGAAACCCATATCGTTCCACAACCACCTTATTCACACCGTGCTACTTCTGGCTATTCCTTAAACTCAAAAGACCACTCCGGGGACACAGAGTCGATTGAAGAGATTCAACGTGAATCGGCGCGCGCTTTGAAGGCCATCCCTGCCAATGACTTTTTAGCATTCATTGAGGATTGGGAAAAAAGTTGGCATAAGTGCATTGTGTCCGGAGTGGATTACTTTGAAGGCGGTGAAATAAATTTGGAAGAATAAATAAAGAGTTTTTGAAAAAAATATATAATTGGTCTTACTTTTGGGGCACAGTAGTATGCATATTTGCTTACATTTTTTTTTTTTTTTCTAATTATAAGAATCGATTGAATAAACTAAGTCACCTTTATATTTGATGTGTATGTCCCGGTCTAATTAGCCCAAACTATGCACAAAATGACCGTCGAACTGCAGCCCGAACTTTTATATTTGATTTGAAACAAATTTCAAGATTTAAAATTATTGATAATACAACAATGATAATATAATGTTTTGCCATTAATATATTGCAAAATATAACATATAGTGGGACCAGATGGCCGAGTGACCAGCGCTTAATGCCACAGGTTTCGGGGTGCCATGGGTGTTTATAGTGGTTTGGACTCCATTCTAAACTGTAGGTCCCGGTCTAATGTGAATATTTACAGCGTTAGGCATATGGTTGACAACCCTATCCTGTAAAAAAAAAAACATCTGTCTCGAAATCGACAAGTGGCCTTGGCCCACCATGAGGCTGTTACGCCAATGAAGAAGAATAAATAGTAACCGCTCATTATATCGAACAGTAGCGGAGAACCTATGATCCGGGGGTCAAACACAGCCACACGAAAACTTTTCAAATGACTCTCTCAGTGATTTTTAATAACAAATATTTTTATATAATTCAAGAGAGACAGTCGATCCACAGTATTAAAAATATATATACTCATGATTGTGAAAATTGCAACACTATGAAGGAATCGTCATAATTGAATGAAATTTAATACACAGTTGAGTGGTAGTGGTACAAATAAATGATTAAATGTTCAAAGTAAAACAAACAATAACAAGAGATCGGAATCAGTATTTTTGTGTGCCACCACGCGCCGCAATAAGTGCTGCTACACGACGTGGCATGGAGTCAAACAAATTTTGAATGTCTGCCTGTGGAAGAGCATTCCATATTGTTTGTATGCGCACCCAAAGTTCGTCTGCAGAAGCAACAGGACGAGGATCACGAGCGAGATGCCGACGAACGAAATCCCACACATGTTCAATCGGCGACATATCCGGGGAATACGCAGGCCAAGGAAGAAGCTGTACCTGCCGCGTTGCAAAGAATGATTGAACAGTCCTAGCGATATGAGGGCGAGCATTGTCCTGTTGAAATACAGCGCCTGGCAAGCTTTGAAGGAAGGGAACAGCTTGGGGCTGTAGAACTGCACTGATGTACCGGCTGCTGTTCAGAGTGCCCACAATTCTTAGCAATTGAGATCGTCCATGATATGCTATGGCACCCCAGACCATAACTCCGAGTGTTCGTCCACTGTGGCGTTCGATAATGCACACCGGAAGGTGGCGTTCACCGGCATAGCGTCTGACACGAATGCGGCCATCATGGTACCACAAATTAAAGCGGGATTCGTCAGAAAACACGACATGCTGACAATCAGCACGCCAATCTCTATGCTGAGCGGCCCATTGTAGCCGCAGGCGGCAATGGCTTAGCGTGAGAGGGATCCTGTATAAAGGAGTCCTTGCGCGCAGTCCACGCTGCAGCAGACGTCTACGAATTGATGAAGCACACAATGAATCACCTGTAGCTATTGACCACTGTGCTGCCAATTGTCTAGAGGAAGCTGTACGGTCCGTCAGCGACATGCGGACCAGGTGTCTATCATCGCGAGCTGACGTCTCATTTCGGGGTCCACTCCCGGATTTCCGAGTTGTCCGACACTCGACCATCCACTGCTTCCAAAGACGCATCACTGTGCTGCTGTTACGCTGCACACGAGCGGCTACTGTACCATAAGACAATCCAGGTTCACGAAGGCCGATGATTCTCCCCCGTTCAAACTCTGTAAGTTGTTCAAATCTGGCTCTCCTTCGTCAAAGAGGCATAAGTTACGATTGAGCTAACATTTACCACTAGCAGATAACCACCGATAACCATACACGCCTCGCTACAGCCGTCTATTTATTCGGATCCATCCGCCGTTCAGAGGGCGCTGCTCAGCATACGCATGAGCTACGGATTTGAAATTCTAATCATTTACATATCATGCACTAATTTGCATTTCCTGAAAGTTTCAGCTCACTCGCGTAAGTCCTTCATAGTGTTGCAATTTTCACAAACATGAGTATAATATATATACACAGTCCACTCACATTAATGTGACCACCACCTACTTTCGACGTCAACGTGAAATAACCAATCACAAAAGGCAGGTGGCAGCACATTGTAGTGGAGTATATATAAAGGATGTCGTAGGGCATCGGAAAGCATTTCAATCGTTGGCGTAATGCAGAAACGTAGAGATTTATCCGACGTCCAAAAGGGAATGATTATTGGCTTTCGGGCCAAGGGTGGAAGCATTTCGGGAACGGCTAATTTTGTGAACTGTTCGCGTGCCGCCGTGGTAAAAGTATACCGTGCATGGCAAAATGTCACTATCCAAAATCAGCGGCGTGGCACATGTGATGCACCACGGGCTATAGATGACAGAGGCGAACGAAGGCTACGGAGATGCGTTCGGGCGAATAGACGTGCAACTGACAGCCCAGATGAACCAAGGGGCTACCAAGAGTGTATCCTCAACAACCGTTCAGCGAACGTTGCTGCTCATGGGCCTCCGCAGCAGACGCCTGGTTAATGCACCTATGCTGGCTGTTGTTCATCGGCGACGAAGGCTGGAATTTGCATGCCAGTACCGAAACTGGACGTCCACAGAGTGGCTTTTTCCGATGAATCATGTTTTACGCTTCATCGGACAGATGGACGTCGGCGTATACGGCGTGAAACGTCTGAAAGCAAACATCCTGCAACAATTGCCAGAAGGATCCAAGCTGGAGGAGGGAGCATTATGGTTTGGGGTATGGTTTCCTGGCATTCACTGGGTGCACTCATCATTGTGGAAGGCACGATGGATCAGCACAAGTGCGCATCTGTCCTTGCGTACCATGTCCACCCCTACATGCGAATTATTTTCCCTCAGAATGATGGCATCTATCAGCAGGACAATGCGAGATGTCATACAGCTCTCAGTGTATGTGCGTGGTTCGAAGAGCACCAGGATGAGTTTACCGTACTCCCCTGGCCAGCAAACTCACCGGATTTAAACCCAATCGAGAATCTGTGGGACCACCTCGACCGTGTTGTTCGCGCCATGGATCCTCAACCGCGTAATCTAGTACAGCTGTCCGCTGCACTGGAGTCGGCATGGCTCAACATCCCAGTGAACACCTTCAGAAACCTAATTGACTCTCTTCCTGCACGTCTCGCAGCGGTCCGCTCTGCCAAAAGTGGTTATTCTGGCTTTTGACAGGTGGTGACTGGACTGTGTGTATATATATATATATATTTCCAATTTGACGTTGGCTAACTGATTCTCTGTCGTATTTTGTATATGACTCATGACATTCAGTCATAAACTTGGCGCGCATAGCATCGTTGAACGGGAATAGACCAACTTTCAGTGTTGAACTAATTTTGCAATCTTGCCGTACGCGTCTAGAAGAGTAATAATTAAACTGTATAATTATTTTTTAATTATTAAATTTTCTCATCACATATGTACATCAAGTGTATTACTAAGAATTTTTTTTTTATATTATTATATTCGAAGTATAAGTATGTTTAATTGCTCAGTACTATGCAAACGGTTGGAAAAAAATTATGCGCATTCTAGACCAAAACACAATGGTTTCATAAATACTGCGTGATTGAAAAGAATAAAAGTAGTTTGTTGCGAAAAAGTCACTTGCCTTTATATTGTGCAAAGACATAGTTCACGTCGTGGAATAGATGTTAAGTTGTAGCTGGCTTATTGCTGCTATAATTCATTCTTGCATCATTTCATTTATTCGTCTATTTGAAAATATTAATTTATCTTTATTTAATGTTGTGGTGTGCATGTGGATATTACTTCATAGTACAGTCGGGCGAAAAATAAATAAGGGGACGCTCATAATAATTTGTGTAACTATTATTAGATATTCGCATAAGTGGTGTCTTTGGAAATGGCTAAAAAAGAACTAACTTATTGGGCAATGCAGTTGATTAATTAACCACTAAGGCCCTGATGGCCTAGTGAATAGCGCTCGGTTTCGGATTTGAGACCCAGCGGTGCCATGGATGTTTGTAGTGTTTCAGAATCCCCTTTAAACCGTAGGTCCCAGTCTATATGACTGTAGAGCATTGGGTGTAGGGCTTAAAACCTTGCCCCGTAAAAAAGAAAATATCTCATGTTTCGAAATCTGTCTGTAAGCAGACAGCTTTGGCCCACCCACCATGGGACTGTTGCGCCAATGAAAAATGAAGAATTAACCACTAATTCAAATTCTTCTATTATGGAAACCGATATTTTTTTTTACGCAGTTGACTCGGTTAATAAATTAATATATGAAAATTGATTTTTTATTTTATTTATTTATTTTTGAGATCTGATTAAAATTTTTGAAAATAAAGTTCAAAAATCGATTTTCCTAATGCTAAATGAAATTTTCGCCTAATGAACGATATCTCGTGTTCTAATTAATATATATTTTTTAAATTTTTACACCAATTTAGAAACGAAAGAAACCTTTTTTTCCAAAATTAGATATAATTATAGTCAAATTTTTGGGAATGTTTTTTAAAACTTTAAATATCGTTAAGAAAAAAAATGAATCGCAACATACTAAAAATTTTATGTTGCTTTCTAGTGTTGTCAACCCTTAGGATATAAACGTTTTTGAAATTATTATGAAAAATTTCGATTTGAGTGAAATTAATCAGAGGGACAGTGGGTTTCTCTTGGGGGGGGGCGGGGCGGGGGGGGGGGGGGGGGGGGGGGGGGGCGGGG
>BPLQ01007167.1:154422-183378 GCA_021605075.1 Caerostris darwini | reverse complement strand
TTTAAATTCATAATATTTTTTTTTTTTTTTTACATTTTATTTTTTCTGTGAAAGTAAAAAGGTTTTATGTTGCAAAACGCACTTCTTTTTTTCCTCCAATACATCGCATAACTACGCGCGCCTGTATGGAAAAAGGTGGCACTGGGGAGCGCATCTCGTAAGTTTTCCTCGGCAGGTAAGGGGTTCAGCGGGACAATATCGGGCATGAAGGGGACGACAGGTAACGTAGGTCTTTCCTGAAATGCAGACACAACGTGATTACGCGAAAGCGTAACATGAAAGTACATGCTTTCCAGCCGGATGCAGGACAACGCTTTTCAAAAAAGAAAAATCCGGAATGAAAGATTTTGGTTTGTCGCTCTACGATCATTTTGTGTACATTTTAGGCTAATTAGACAGGGAGCTACAGTTTAAAGTCGATTCAGAACCATTCACAAACAACCATGCCACCGACACGATTCGAAGCCTATGGTACCAAAGGCGAGCCAATTGCCCATCAGGCCGCCAGAATGAAAGAAGCTTTGAAACAACGCAAACAGTCACATGAGGAAAATACAATGGCTTGCTCAGATATGCACGAGGGTTTGGCGTCACCCAGACACAACTATTTTGCGTATTAACGCCACCATGCAGTGAAAATGGACTTCATCCATGCACATAACTTTAAGCAACCATTGTGGATCAGGTTCCATTTTGCCAATGCTCACGTAGCAAAGTTTAGTCTTTCTTCAGTATCTGACAGTAGAAAGCGGAAAAGTGCATTATCTTGTACAGATACAGATCCAAGATTCAGCGTAGAATACATCGAATGTCTATTCCGGAATCCCCACTATTCTCCCAGCCTCATGAGCATTGCTACTTCCCATTAATGTCCCTCCGGCCAATTCTTTCATGACGGTTTTTATAACATAGATGCGGCCCATGCTCAAGAATGGTCTGCCAATTCATGGAGACTATCCTCCAAACTCCCTGTTTCCTCAAAACGTCGTACTAAAGTCAATATGCCATTCAATGAAATAAGGTTTTTTTTGCACCTTCAGACCTTTCTCCGTGCGAAACATTCGCAATGCAATAGTTGGGAATTCTCCATTCTGGTAGAAACGTTTAACCACCAACTCTCGCTCTGGTAACGATAGCATGCTACCGAGATAGAATAATGAATCCATTTTCACCAAGTGTTTTATTTCTAGCCTGATTTGCATAAAAAGTCTCAGTATGACGTGTAAGCGTCCTCTTTCGGTTATTTTTGGAATCTTTTTTTCAACACATGAAAAAAAAATAATAATATTCCTCTGATGATATTTAGCAAACCGAAACTTATTCTGAATAATATTACTTCTTTTATTATGAATTTTTGAAGCTTGCATGAATTTATGACACATTCATATATATATATATATATATATATATATATATATATATACAGAGATATTAAACATATTACATATATGTTTATAATTATTTTATGTATTTATTTGAAAGTGCTTATATAAAAAGCATAAGTAATACACATGGCAAACTTTTATAGCTATATTTATAAAAAAATTTTATTGAATATGGATATACGCATTTTAAATAATATTTTAAAGCTTAGAAACATTCCTAAATACCATTAATAATTTATACAAATTATCGATCGCTTATGTCATTAATATTTTATACAGAAGCAAAAAGATATAATTACTCACTATTCTTGTCTATGGCGAATTCTATTTCCTGCCAGGCATTTTCCCTCATCATTTTGGTGACGTCCAGAATAACTGGAATTATCTGGTTTTGACTATAGTGGCTTCCTTCTGAATGGACACTTAAATTTTATACAAATTCTTGTGATTAATATCGAATATTTTAGCAAACTGTTTAAAATATTATCTTTGTACAAGTGTTAAGAAAACTATATAAATTAAATAATTGTTTGTCTCAATAAAGTTATAGTTGTAATAATTAAATCTTGTTTTCATCCTCATCCTTTAAATAATTAATTTTAAAAAAATATATCATTAAGAAATAACGTAAACACAAGTAAAAAAATAATAATAATAAATTGACCATGAATTACCGCACCAGGTTTGGCATTATGACTCTGTGATGACTTCGGCATTACGACTTTGTATAATAAATTAACACATAAAAATCGAAAAAAAAAATCAGAAACTTTTTATAAATAAGTAGTTAATTGTCAAATGAGAATTTGCAGAAAGCATTCCTGTTCCATTCGATTCTCGAGGAGATAAGACGTCTTATATGTCGCTCTTTCATCCTCATCTCGAATGGTAGCTTTTTGTTTATTGTATATCTATCTAATCATCAGGGCCGGATTTAGATGAAAAGAGGCCCTAGGCTGTTCCACTTATGAGGCCCTTTCTTCTCCCATTTTTAAGTTTGTAAATTACTTATTATGTTTGTTTATTATTCATATGTGTAGAATTTCTCCTTATTTTTGATTCAGTGTTTACTGTGTTTGGAATAGTGTAATTCTAATTTTGCTAACAATTTGAATGTAGACCCCTCTTGAAGTTGAGGCCCTAAGCTGAAGCCTAGTTAGCCTATAGGAAAATCCGGCCCTACTAATCATGCCCGTACTTGCCTGAATGTGCTCGATCCTGCTTTGATAGCTTTGTTATTTATTTTAATCTTCATAAATAACTCAAAGTATTTCGATTATGAATCCTGACTGTGGCAGGTTATCATTGAGAAATTTCTCAATGGAAATTATCAAAGATTTCATTAATACAAATCCTCCGGGACACAGACTATATTCTGGTAAAAAGAATTATATTCTTGCTGATTGTACAATTATATAATCAGGCGATCACTGTTTAAAAAAATTAATAGAAAGATCAACCAGCATGCAAGTTGAATGGATTAATCCGACCAGCTTCCAAGTTGTATTCCAAGCCATCACTATTTTAAAGCAAATTATATCACCATTCAATGTACATCTGAAGGAATTAACCACAAAACCAAACTCTCCTTCTTCTCCGATTAAAGAAACCACTACAAACAAGAAGGCAAAACGAAGAAGAAAAAATAAAAACACTGTTGATAAAAAAATGAAAATACAGACCTTCAATCCATTCATAGCTAACCAATCAAAACTTCTCTTCCCTCCTCAATAATAATCAGAACATCGAGTGAATCTGAATTGGATTCAGTTTCTGCTTACATCATTGTATCATCTGTAATTGAAATCAGCAGGATTAACATCTTCGACGAAAACTTCACTCAAGATGCTCCTTGTGAACTTCAAAATCAAATTGTATACGCCCTATCATAGTGAATAATGTAATAAATTACAAGGGTCTTCTTATGGCATAAATGGCAAATAAGGGCATCGTAAATTCCCTCATCAAAGAGAAAATCATAGACATAATAGTTGGTGAGAAATTAAAAATGTTTCACACTTCTATTAAAGCGCACTTATGTTTCTCGTAACAATACGAAGGGAAATAACTAACAACAGTAAGATGGAAACTCGCACCTATGGAAACTACCTCAACAGAAGTAATTGAAAAAGCCTCAAACCACCATAATTTCCTGTTCACTTATTTTTTTTTTTTTTTTTTTTACTTCATCGTTTGTTATATATTTTACTTCACCGCCTACTGTTTTCCGCGCTCTAAGATTTATTACCTAAACTAACTGACAGTAACAGTTTGATTTTCTCCAACGTATTTTTTCTCCCCTTTGACCTTGGCTCCTAAACGAGCCTTTTGATCGCTATAATTCATTTCGCTCCACTCCAATTTGCTTTTTTTTTCTCCCTCCTGGCCTTTACTCTCTCTCGAATTCTTCAGTCATTGCAGTTGATTTTATTCATTTATTTAAGCTCCTTTTGTTTGAATTATACACAGTCCAGTCACATTAATGTAACCACCACCTACTTTCGACGTCAACGTGAAATAACCAATCACAAAAGGCAGGTGGCAGCACATTGCAGTGGAGTGTATATAAAGGATGTCCTAGGGCATCGGAAAGTATTTCAATTGTTGGCATAATGCAGAAACGTAGCGATTTATCCGACGTCCAAAAGGGCATGATTATTGGCTTTCGGGCCAAGGGTGGAAGCATTTCGGAAATGGCTAATTTTGTGAACTGTTCGCGTGCCGCCGTGGCAAAAGTATACCGTGTATGGCAAAATGGCACCATCCAAAATCAGCGGCGTGGCACATGTAGTACACCACGAGCTATAGATGACATAGGCGATCGAAGGCTACGGAGATGCGTTCGGGCGAATGGACGTGCAATTGACCGCTCAGATGAACCAAGGGGCTACCAAGAGTGTATCCTCAACAACGGTTCAGTGAACGTTGCTGCACATGGGCTGTAATTTGCACGCCAGTACCGAAACTGAACGTCCACAGAGTGGCGATAGGTAGATTTTTCCGATGAATCACGTTTTATGCTACATCGGACAGATGGACGTTGGCGTGTACGGCGTGAAACATCTGAAAGCAAACATCCTGCAACAATTGCCAGAAGGATCCCAGCTGGAGGGGGGGAACATTATGGTTTGGGGAATGTTTTCCTGGCATTTACTGGATGCACTCATCATTGTGGAAGGCACGATGGATCAGCACAAGTATGCATCTGTCCTTGCGGACCTTGTCTATCCCTACATGCGAATTATTTTTCCTCAGAATGATGGCATCTACCAGCAGGGCAATGCGAGATGCCATACAGCTCGCAGTGTATGTGCGTGGTTCGAATAGCACCAAGATGAGTTTACCGTACTCCCCTGGCCAGCAAACTCACCGGATTTAAACCCAATCGAGAATCTGTGGGACCACCTCGATCGGGTTGTTCGCGCCATGGATCCTCAACCACGTAATCTAGCTCAGCTGTCCACGACACTGGAGTCGGCATGGCTCAACATCCCAGTGAACACCTTCAGAAACCTAATTGACTCTCTTCCTGCACGTCTCGCAGCGGTCCGCTCTGCCAAAGGTGGTTATTCTGGCTTTTGACAGGTGGTCACATTAATATGACTGGACTGTGTATAATATTCTGCTTTTTGCCATCGTTCTGCGCTCTATACTGAACACAAATTTCCTGTTACATTTTCATCACCAATGTTTTACGTTTAGCTTTTTTCTTTTTTCCTCCCAATTCATATGATTACTATTGTCCGTTCATCCTGACTTTTCTTTCCTACTTCCATCACCTACCAATTAGACGAACGCTTCGTTTTCAGGCACTCGACCTCTTTATTCAACTTAGTAGTGATGCGTGTGCTTCCTTAAGATTTTCTTCTGGCAATCTAAAACTGTAGTTAATTGAAAGGAAATTCGAAGTTGACTTTGTCACGCAATGGGGCACAAAGCTGGCAAAAGAAACATGCTGTTCTTTCTGGTAATACTGCCGAAAAACGGCAACGACAAGTATGTCTACAATCTAAACTCACATACCCAATTCTGGATAAAAGGGAAATCATTGAGAAAGAAGATTGGCATTGCACAATATTTCAACTGGCAACAGCGCTTTCATCATTGCAAGTTCTGCTTTAGAAATCCTGTATGTGGGAAATGTATTAGACAGCACTCCAAAGATTGCGTGAAACATTAAGGACCATCTACATGCGCATTGTGCTGTGGTAACCACGCCTAATTTCTCCAGATGTCTGCGGAACCCGACTAACTTTGTCCCTGCTCTCCCCCGAAAATTAGCTAATAGGAAGAATATAAAAATCCAATATAGGTCAATTCGTCTCACTTAGTCCCTGCGGTTCTAAATCAACGACTACTTCCACTAGACAAGCTCTGTTACCAACTCCCCCACAACAATCTACCATTTCAGCTCTTTTTTTTCCAAAAAAGATAAACTATGACAACCCTCACAGGCTCGTACTGCAACGCTAATACCGACAGTCTTAAAAATACCGATAGACTAAAAGAACTAGCAGGCCTGACTTAATTAACAAGCGTGCTAAATGTACTTGCTCAACAAATCCCTATAATTAACATTCAACAAAAATTGTTAAACTATTTTCTGATATGCGTTACTTGGATTGCTTATGGTATCAGGGAAAAAAAATCAATGATTTTCAAAATTTTATCAAAGATTATAGCCCTCATATTATCGCCATCCAAGTGACTTATTTACTTCACATTGCCACCATAAACATTTAAAACTATATAATTTACAGATCTGAACGGTTCACTCATAGAGGTGGAAGCTCAGCAATTTGTGTTTAAAGAAATTTAATCCATCATGAAGCTCACCTTATAAGAACCTCCTTTGAAAACTAGTGTTAACCAACTGAAATGGATCCAATATAATAATTTCAAGTATCTTCTGCCCCCCCCCCAGTAAGTAGAATTATTATATCGGAACTAGAACATAATATTCGATTATAGCAATAAAGCAATTCTACTTGGCAACTTCAACGCCAAACATAGGACTTGAAGTTATGGTTGAAGCAATACCAGCAGTACTTTAATTCCCCATTTGTTAAACCTAAACTGTCAATATAATAGCGCTTGATCATCTTATATTCTTCTCCAATTCTTCAGCCACCAAGAATACCCTAGACATATCTCTGGTACAATATCTTCAATCAACGATCTATCTATCGGCCATAAACTTGTGATATTCAACTTCAATAACTCAACTTCTCTTCCTACCTAATTCCACACTTTAAACACTACAAACTGGACCTTTTTTCAAAATTTCGTCAACTCCACCATAAGAGGCAATCCTTCAATAACTAATACTCGTGACATCAATTCTGCAATAACCAACCTTAATGAATATTAATATCATCCATCCTTTTCTCAAATAACTTACAAACTGCCTGTAGAAACCCTTAATTTAAACAAAGAGAACAAAATATGGCAGTAAAACAGATTTTCTATTTTTAAAAACTCTATGAACACTCACAAAAATATCATCAAGAAAGAAATTTCAACAATAAACAGTAAAATACAGAAATAATTTTTAGCTAGTTTCAACCCCGAAGATAACTCTCTATTCTGTTACTTCACTAAAGAGCAAAATATTTCCGCTTACTGGGCAACAGCGATATAGTTTTCACGATTCTCGAAGAAGCTAATGCCTTTGATGAAAACTTGGAGCTTTCCATCCAGGAACATCATATTAAATATAATGAACATCATATTAAATAAGTCGGAGATTATGTGGCGACATTTATCAGCATCAGTTTTTCTCCAATTCTTCCATTAATAAATGAACTTTTCGAAAACACATTTAAACTATCAAAACAAAATGCTGGAATAAAATGCACTTATGCTTACCAATGGTGGAGAAATATTCCAGCTTATCTCCTCAAAATAAGGTACTACTTCTTAAACAAGTCATCAGACCTTCTTTTACGTATGTTGTGCCAATATATTGACCCAATTGAAAACTGACCATCATGAGATTCAAATCCTACAGAACAACATATTATCATTGAAGCTCTTTAGTATATTCACAATAACCTAAACATTAAAAAGCTCCGAAAGTTTCATCAAGAAAATTTGAAGAACCTTCTTTCAAGGACATATCAATCATAATAATAATCTAATTAAAGTCCAATTTTTTTTTTGCCTAACAGTGAAGGAACTGTCAAATATCCATACTCAGTTACCAAATGAAAACTAATTCCAAAACCGCCATTCATTGCAATTCTTTCGTTAATCTTCGAAACCTATTCACCATTCTGAAAATTACTTCTACACGATGTCTTCGTCGATTTGGAATAGATAGCTGGAATATTTTCCAACATCTTTGCGCTTAGGTGCATTTTATTCCAGCATTTGGTTTTAATAGTTGAGCATTCAGGTCTGGCCAAGTTCATCCTTCCTGACTAAAGAGTACTTTCACTCTTCATTGAAGGCACCTCCTTCTTTTATCACCATTCTTTTTTTCGATTTAAAGGTTTTATATTATTTCTTCTTCTTTTATCCTCTCCTCTTAATTTAATTATTTCTTTTTAATATCTTACGCTCCTAACATTTCTGTACTACTTTTTTCTAAACTTTAATTCAGAGTAGATATAATACGTGCCATGTACTCTGGAACTAAATTCTCCTATCCAATCTTGAGAAAGCGATTTTGCACATACACATTTTCTTTTTGTCATTTAATTTGTCCGATACCAGAATTTCGGCAGCATCGTCAACAATTTTAAAGAATTTTCATCAATCGAAAATAAAGCCAAAGGAAGCGTGCAATTCGTAGAAGCAATTAGCGATGAAGGAGTTTAAGAAATGGGAAAAGGAGAAGTCAACGAATTAATAGAGAATGACTAACGAGAAAAGAATCGGATGATCATGTAACACCAGTTGACAGTGGCAGTTCATTAGGATGTTTTTTGCAAGTACTGTGCTAAGATTCCATTTTTCCTGCATCACTTTGTTTCATTTACCATGTTTCCCTTTGGTGTTCTTTTTTCTTATTATAACCTCTAATTATCTCCGAGTATGTTATATACGATTTAGATTCGGCGATTGAGGTGGTGTCTGGATACCTTTAGAACATATATCTTAAAAATTTTCTTATATTGTAATATCCTTAATATCATTACCTTGATACAAATTAAACTCGTTTTCAATACCCAAATATTGACTAACTATTTTAAGTTGCATTTTAAAATAGTTAAATAAAGTAATTGATCCATTTGTCAATAAATATTAAATTTCCAATGTTGACATATATCCATACAGGACACCTAAAGCCCCATTTCCTTTGTATTATTATTACGATCATCAGATTTTGTAAGATATTGATTTATTTATAATGAATTTCCTGAACACAAGTGAGTCTCACTCACAATAAAGAAAAACCCTTCTTTTGAAACACATGCAATCAAGCTGAATGGCTTATTGTAGGACAATTTGTGAAATAAAATTCTTATTAGTCAGTAGAAAGTGTCACAGTGTTCAATCTTGTATTTTTCTTGGAATGAAATGCTCTTCCTGCTGAGTATGCTTCAATGGATGACCATGTATCCTTTTCAAGTTTCCTTTTTGTATCCTTTTCAAGTTGAATTTTTCATTTGGAGCACTTTATAATAGTCAAAGGTGATAGTTTCAGAAATTTCACAATATTTCAAATATATTTATCTGATTTAAAATTAAAAATATAAAGTTTTTGAAGGTTAATTGTTACTTTATAAAATTATATAATTACATAATAAAATTACTTTATAATTATACTTCTTTATAAAAATTAGTCATATTAAAAAAAAAAAAAAAAGACAAATTTTGCAAAGTAAATCCTTAAGAATGAAACTAATCAATATTTAAAACAACTATTAAAATAAGAACTAAATAACAACTGATATTTTTATTAGCTATAAAAATTTAAAATATTTTTTATATAAAATACATTGGTATCAATTGATTTTTGTAGCATGCTTCTTTCCAATTTGTCTATATTTTAATTTTTCCACAAATCAAATCTCTATTCAAAAACAAAAAAAAAAGCCTCAATTTAAAAATGTACAAATACATTTTTTTTTTTAAATTATTTTTTCAAAAATTTATGCTATTTATATTTTTATAGAAAATTTAAACCCTTGATCAGTATTGCATTTAATTATTATTTAAGCTATTCAAAAAGTATTTTAGGTAATTTTTCTGTCTACTCTTTTTTATTCACAAATTCCATAAAAAATAATAATTAGCATAAGCAGCCTTCAATTGATGGTATCTATTGTTTGATCATGTCTTCTCAAAACTCTTAAATTATGTATTGCTACTTCATTAAGAGCTCCAACCCCAGCTTTGATTTTTCTTATCTATACACTATTCAAGTACTGCAACTTTTGAAATCACAATTTAATTAAATTAATTTAATATTATTTCTACTATTTTAGAAAGGTAGTTAAAATAATTAAAAAATTATCTTAATATTTTTAAAAGAAATATATCAAAAACATAGTTTTCTATGCAATACCATAGAATTTTTTTTTGGAGCAATAAAATTATGGGTTAAATAATTTATAAGAAAATTATATACACATTAACATACATTTATTACATAAACTGTACACAAAGGAGCCAATTACAAGCAGATGACTAAAATAATTCAACAAGGAAAACCAAAAATAAAAAAGTTTTTTAAGAAATGATAGATGAAATGACAGTTATCTGGTTAGTTGTCAGATAAATTTCCAGAACTAACAAAGATCATGAGTGACGTTTCGTAATTTCAAACAAAATTACATACTTGCTGAATTTTAAAAAGAAAGTAAAATTCATTTGTCAAATCTGGGTAAGACAGGTAATATTAGATTTCCATAAGAAGAATCCTGGGGAATAAAACTACAAAACGAATTGGTGCATGCATGTTGTAAAGCAACTCTTTGATTCTTATTAAGAGCATGGTGTTCAGATGCATTAGCACCTTGAGGAGATACCGCAGAACCACTTGGAATAGGAGCAATACTCGGTGACAATGGCGCAGTAGAACTTGCTGCTGTACTGTTCAAACTCACATTTCCAGCTTGTTTCAACATCAGCTTTTTCTTTTGAAGCTGAACTTCCTCTAAAACTTTCAGATTCTGTTGCTCTTGTTTAGCACTAGGTGGTTTAAATGACATAGCTTTACAGATATAAGTAAATACTGTAATAAAATACTGTTTGGAATTGACGCAAATGAGACACCGAAAATTAAAGATTAGCTGAAGAATTTATCTCGGTGAAAATATACTTTTGTTTACAAGCATGGAAATCCTATATAATTTGAATGTTGCCATACAACGAATGTTAATAAAGGTGTTGTAACTCAATGTAAATAAGGTTGGGGGAATCTTCATAATTAAAAAAAAAGTTATGCTGCCTTATCCAATTTGTAAGCATAATGTTATAAATTATTCTTATTGAGGTATTGTTGTATTTTTCTTGATTAAAATCTATTCAGAGAATTTAATTTTCTTCATTTTAAATATCAACTGGATGAGAACTTTGATTTGTGATGAAATGTGAAATACTCATTTTTGAATAAAATATTCATTATTAAACTAAATTATTTAGGGATAATTAAATATTTTACAGAATTGAAACTTGTTATAAGAATTATTTTTAAAAATTCAATATTTTGAAATTTTACGTCTTCCTTTGTTAAAAGCGTCGTACTGTGAAAGAAAGTGAAACTAGAAAATTCTGTTTGGAGCAAATGTACTCTCTATTCTGTAATAATAGTGCTGTTTATTTTTTTATTGTATCGAAATCCTTCTGTCAACGGTTTAGTAAATTTTATTCATCTGATGTGAGTATTTTAATGTGAAAGAGTTAACATTAATATTATTTTATAAGTATGCAGGCCCCAAAGACTGGTAAGATAATAAGCAATTTTTCTCTTATTTGTGATCTTTTATTTTATATCACATAATATATATAGATATATTTTTTTATGAAAACTGCTGTTTTACTAATGTTGCGAAAAAATCAACTGTTATATTTTAGATATAATATAATATTTATTTACAAAATTCTCAAAGAATTTTTTTTTGTTTCATACTTTCTATGCATGTATTTAAACTGAATAGAAAATTCTGTAAAAAAATGAGAAATTTTTAACCAGCATATATATTTCTCTAGATATTTGTTATTCTAGTGTTTTTTATATTTATTCAGCATAAAGTTTTTAAACATCATTTTTAAAAAAATAGGTTTTAAGTTTCAACAGAGTTGTATGCTTAAATTTAATTTTTAAATATTGCCGGTAATTTGATTACTTTTTTCGGTGTATTTGAATTTTAATAAAAAATTGGCAAGTTTTTCAGGTTTTTATTTTAAATAAAGTATGTTTATCTACAATTGCACTTTCTTACTATTTTAAAAAAATACAATAATTCCTCTGGATAATCTGCATCATATGTAAATATATTGTCTTATATTACTCATGGGTTATTTATAAACTAGTTTAATTTATGAGTAAATAAATATATTTGAATTCCTTTTGAAAATTTGTTAAATTTAAGAGTACATAATTATTTTTATGTAAAGTTTTATTAAAAAAAAACAGTCTTTACAATTATGACTATTCATTACATTACCAGAATAATTTTAAAAAACACAAAAATTGTACAAAACTAATGCGGATAATAAAACATAAGAAACCATCAAAGCCCCAGTGATTTTAACTCCTTACTGCTGAAAGTTCCATTCAAACTTGATAAAATGAATTGTTGGTCTAAATCTAGTTAAACTCACACCTATGGTATTGAAATTTTAAAGGGAAATAATGTATCAAATTTAGTATCACTAACTTATGTATGCTTGAAATTAGGAAAACCTCACTTGTAGCCAATTAAATTTGATGATTTAGTACTAAAATCTGTTGGTTAAGCTGTATATATATTATTCAGAGTTCATAGTTAAGATACATATTAGTTTTGTTAAATCCTATTTTATTTGAGTGTTAAGTCAAATCATTGTGACTTGCTTTTAGTCATTGCTTCCTTTCAAATTTTATTATTTACTTTTAAGTTCTAGATATAGGAAAATGTACGATTAGATTAAAAAGAAATGTATTTTATAGAAACACATTTTCACTATTGTATATTTATTCACTATATCTTGTTCCGTAATACAATGGTACAGTTTTTTGAGGCCATTTTGACATTAGCTCGTACAGGATGTGGTATGTAGTTGAGTATCAAAGACAGATTTTCTCAAAGCTCTTGTTGATGGTAAAATAAAAAAGTTCAAGTTCCTTCAAAATTTAGAATTTTGAGAGAGTGAGCAAATATATTATTTAATTATAAAAAAATGCTAAACTGTGTCCAACAATTAAATGATTTTAATTGTTGGACATAGCTTAACATTTTGTTTTCATTCATTTGTTAAAGAATAGATCATTGAAAAAATTGGTATCAATTAATTCATGAACTATTGTCAAAAGCAAATATATATTTATACGCAGATGTATAATTTCAAAAACACTTGTGTGCATCATTTGGTTAACAGTCTCAAAAAAATTATGTAAAAAAAAACTAAAAAGTTATAAAACAATTTCTTTTTTAATTTAGTCTTCTATAAAATAAAATTTAATATTTTTTTTTACTTTTTATATAATTTTCTGTTTTTTAAACTGATTACTAAAAATAAATAGTATTTTTATTTTTCTTACAGATCTCACATATGCATCTTCCAGACGTTATGGTAGGGTTATTTTTTAAATTATTTATTTAAATTTATTCTAATATTTTTATTAGGGAAAGCGAGAAAAATGTGAACCACTTAAAAATTTTAATATTTTCTTGCTTAATCTACAAGGGCAATTAATCATGAGATATTTTTAGGAATTTTAATTATATTTAAGAATATACGACATTTTTAAAAAAACTTTTTATAAGTTTATTTAAAGAATATTAGATATTTCTTTGCAATTTTTTTTTTAAAAGAATAAATCACAAATTTTAAAGAAAGCAATTAATCACAATAATAATATTCTGTGTAATTTTAAAAGTTTTACATTATTCCTGAATTTGTGCGATATTGTTTTCAATTTAAGCAAAATTACAATTTCAGGCCAGAAGAATTATTAACTTGAGTGTTATTTAATGCAAGGAAACATTTAGTGTTAAATTTTGTAAAATTGATTCACTTTAATTGGATTGAACTAATAGCTTTAGAAAAACTTGTCGTCAAATTAAGGTTTAGAAACTTATTAACTATGTCACTAGTAATTTTATTTTTCTGCAGTTGTACTTTTTTTACTAAATTAGTTAAAATACAGGTAAATTTTTTAATCATTAGTTGCTGAAATTACATGATCTTGATATTTCTACAGTATGTTTTTATAGATATTAAAAATAATTCTACAATAATTAAAACATAGGAATTTATATTTTAAATTTAATTTTTTTTTTATCTGGGGGAGGGGAGGGAATCCCTACTTTTTTGGAGAGCCCATTATTTCTCTTAACCAAACATCCTTAGATTTGTTTGATTTCATTGTTCAATTTATTCATTGGTTATATAACCATTGTTTCTTAACATTTTTTAATGTACTGCTTTATTTTTAATTTTAAAATTTAAATAATATCAGTGTATGCTTTGAATAAAGTATTCAAATTTGTTTCATTTAAATAAACAGATTTGATTGGCAAAAAAAATATAATTAATAATGTTGAATTTATTTTTCTAAATGTTAATTTCTTTTACTTTAAATTCATTAACTCTACATTATGTTTTTGTAAATATGCACTATTTCAATATTGTATCATAAAAGTATTACTTCTGATATTATGTTATTAATTTTTATTTATTTCTTTTCTTTTTTGGTTGATGCCTTCCACCTGAAATGTGATTGGAAAAATAAACAGTGAGTACCATTAGATTTTTTTTTATTTGTGCAATTAATTAATGGTTTTTCATTTAATATTGATATAATTTTCACAATTTCTAACTTAAAAAATATGCTAATTATTTTTGTTAAATATATAATGCATAATATTATAAGTATGATTTAATTATTTTAGAATAAAAATAAGTAAATCATAGTTAAAAAATTTTTTCCTGTTAAATAATTGTAGATTAATTTATTTATGTTTCAAAATAAATTTCAATATTAAAAAAAAAATTTCAGCACCTATGGCCATATTAAGAAAGGAATAAAAACACATATGTAAGTTAAATCACACAACATGTTGATAAAGGTATTAATTTATACAAGAATAAAACAATTGAAAAATAGTGCTTAACAGAGATTTTTATTCAACATCATTGAGTATATTATCAATTTAATAAATTTTAGCATTTGCAAAGGAGAATAAAATGCTGAAGGATAAAATAATATGCAGTTTTTATTCTCATTTAATACTATCACATATAAAGATAATTTATCATATTTACATCATGAGGTATTTGGGATGTCTTGTATTGCATGTTTTTTGGCCTCATTTTATTCAGATGTTTTTTTTTTTTTCTATTATGGTTTATTTATTATTATTTTTTTATTATTTATGGGTGTTTTTTTTTGAAGCCACATCCAAATTTGAGAAATAATGGTAAGCATTCGCATTCATTTATTTCCACACATTGCAATTTAAGCATTTAAACCTGAAAAAGTCCAAAGCAGAGTGACATTCACAACCTTCAATTCATGAATGACAGAGAACATGAGGAGATGAATTTGAAGTTTTATCCAGACCAATGAACTGGGTTTTTTATGCATTACTCAGTCTTTGTGCGCTTGAGTCTGGACGAGGCTGAAAAAATATTAAGAAATCAAATTTGTTGTTTATTTTCCTATGAAACATCATTTTTATTACCATTATACTCAAACAAACTAATAGTTCTCACAAGAAATAAATGAATACTTTGTTTGTAAATTATTATTATTATTTTTTTTTTTCGTATTTGACAATTTTTACACGAAACTTTAATAAGACCAATTATTCACATAATTTAAAAATGCCCTCGTGTTTTTGCCATTAAAGGAATATACTGGAATAGTGTCTATGTAGAAGTTAGTGTTATGTTGAAATTTGGTGATCCCGCATGTAGAAATTTTATTAATTACTTATATTTACAAATGTCATAGATTCAAATATTCTGCGGGTTCGAGTTTGAGGTTTCACTCGATATGTGAATTAGACTCAGTAAAGAAATTAATCAAATGAATTGCTTATTTTCATATGAAAAACCATTTTTCTTTAAAGATTTTTGTTAAGGGGAAAGGGAATATTTAATTTTGAGTTTATGAATAAATTTTCATTTTATAAAATTTAAAATGCATCTTGAGAGGGCATGTTCAGTTTCACTAAATATGCTTACTTATCATTCGTACTTCTCATATGAATATGGAAGTGGAAAAGGCTGTAAAATAGCATGAAAAGAAATATTGCCTTCAGTTATAATTAAAAAAATAAATAGTTATAGTAAAAAAAATCTTTTAATATGAAATATAAAAATATACTGGTGAAAAACGCATTTTCGTAATGGCATGATTTTAATAATACAGGTAGACAATCAAATTAGCAAGTAACTAATAATTTTCTGATAATTCAAGTAAATAGTTTATTTGACAATTTTTTAAAGAAAGTTTAATATCGTTAGTATACATGTAAAGGTATTTTTTGTTTTATAATGCAGCTGGCAAACATTTAGACAATTGTCTTGGATGCTTTAAGGCAAGCGCAGACGTTACTCACTTTGCATTACCTAGGGAGCGCGTGTAACTTGAAGATAAGCCACGCACGCAGAGTAACAATGCCCCCGCAACGCTCTACGATCTTATTAGATCGGGACCTACGGTTTAAAGGGGATTCCGAACCACTGCAAACATCCATGGCACTGCCAGGACTCGAACCCGAAACCTGTGGTACCGAGCGCCAGAGCTCTAGCCACTCGGCCATTCAGGCCTACATTTAAAGATTAATTTTATAGATTCTGAAACTTACCATAAACTTATTTAACTTACCAAGTCATTGACTTACAATAGAGATTGCGAAACAGAACTCGGGGGGGGGGATTGCCTTTTAAAGAAAAAAAATGAATTTGATTCAAAAATTGAAAGTCTTTCTAAGAATTCTAATTTACACTTTTGCTACTTTTGAGCAAAATATCATTTACCAATCAGACGACAGTAAAACATATTGCTACAACGACACAGAACCCATGCCGTTCGCGAATACATTTGTGGAAATTTTGCAGATAATTTTTACAGAAAATGGAACCAAAAAAATGCCTAAACATCGTATGGGAGAAAAAAAGGGAATGACTCTCTCAACATTGCTATCCCATTATGAGAATAATAACAAAGATCCATTAGTGATGAAAGGGTTCATCATAAAATTATGATTTTTATAAATGGACAACTACCAACTAAAAACCACTTTATCATGGCTTCTAAAATGATATCACTTTTAGAAGTCATGGTAAAGTGCTTTGCCAAACAAGACAAAAAAAAGTAGATTATCCTTTTATGCAACGAGGACGCAATTTTAAGAAATGGGTTGTTTCAAAACAAGTAAATTAGATGAAGGAAGGCTATTACTTTCATGGATTCGTAATCAGAAATAAAAAAATATTTTTTTAAGTTCAGCCTCAAACAAACACTTTATATTCATGTATGTATATTAGGATGGAGCGTAATTTTTATTTATTTATTTATTTATTATTATTATTATTTATTTTTTTCGGTATTTTTTCTATCATGGAAAAGTTGCGTATTGGTTTCAGAAACACGAGTACAAAATTTTAGATGAATCAATAAATATCTTCGAATTCCACTTTGATTCTGACAATGCAAAAGCTGAAAATTATTTAAATTTTCAGTGACTTTTATTTTCGGGTTTTTTTTTTCTTCTCACCTTCACGGGAAAGTTAAAATATTAGAAAGGTAAGTGCAAAATTTTAGAGAAATAAATACATTTCTTTTTATTTGAATTTTAAGTCTTATAATCGACAATAGCTGGCACTTAAAAGTAATGTAATACATTCTTCGCACTTAAAAGTATTGTAATACACAGGGCCGGGTTTAGACGAGGCCCTAGGCTATTCCACTTATGAGGCCCTTTCACCTCCCAATTTTAAAGTTTGTAAATTATTTATTATGTTTGTTTATTATTCATATGTGTAGAATTCCTCCTTATTTTTGATTCAGTGTTTTAGTGTTTACTGTTTTTAGAATAGTGTAATTCTAATTTTGCTAACAATTTGAATGTAGGCCCTTCTTGATCTTGAGGCCCTAGGCTGAAACCTAGTTAGCCTATAGGAAAATCCCTGGTAATACATACAAAATGTATCCTGAATTGTTTAATAAAACACACACAAAAAAATCAATTTATTCAGCAAAATTTATTGTGTCTTTTTTTAAGTAGATCGCATCGAGTGCAATACAAAAATGACAGCTCTTGATCCATTCCTCCGTACATTTTGTATGGTTTCAGAAACATGCGTACAAAATCTTTCGATTCCATTAAGATATGGCCTTCAGTTTCTTCAGCTAATTTTTTTATATTTTTTTTACCTCAATTGAGTCATAATTTTAACTTTGAGAACAAGAAGAAGTTACATGATGCCCTTATCTGGTGAATACAGTGCATAATCGAAGGCATTCGTTTTAAAGGCGGAGTCCGTAGAAGCTTGGGTAATCATGTCCTCGACGACTTCGATGCTTTTTTCTTTTTTTGGACAAAATTGAGCTCTTCCAAAGCCAGTTGTGCGGCGATGCGTTTCATACCCAACTTACACACCGGTAAGTTGGTAAGTTACACACCGGTAAGTTACACCCGGTGGGCCGTGTGTTGGCCACCCCTGCTTTATACTTCATATGCGTGTATTTGAACAGACTTAAAAGATACTCTTGAGCCAACTCTCTTAAGACTCATATGTCTATTTTTGATTATCATTTTCTTCATTTTGTCGATATTTGTGTCAGTTGTAGCAGTGGAAGGTCGATTAGAACGAGGCAAACCAAACTATCACTTCTCGGCTTTCTTTGAATGCTTTATACCAGGGGTGGCCAATCCAAATGATCTTGCGGGCCACTTTGGAAATGCACCATAACTCTGCGGTTCGTATATAAAATTATTTATCCCCATATTAAATTTAGAACGACTATAGGCATCTTTTTTGGAGTGAAAAATCGAAACATAATGTGTTATAATTTTTGTGTTTACGTAGATAATATAATAATAATGATACTAAATGCACATTGTAAAGAAATATATAACACTAAAAATGAAATATAAAAACTATTTATTTTACTAGTGCGATATTTGTTTCTCCACTCTTCCACTTATCTTTTGCAAATCGATCTCAATTTGGGCATTTGCACGTCGTGATGGGTGTTGCAGATTAGCGTTCGTTATCTTTCAATGTGTTTGGTCAATTTTATTTTCGAAAAAAAAAAAAAAAAAAAGCGATTCGCAGGTGTAGGTTGAATCAAAAGCGCTAACAACTTTAACTAAAAGTCTGGTTTGCTCTGCTATCAACAATCAACTGTGCGTATCTAGGGATGGTCACTTAAAGTGAAACATAGAACCTGTTATATTAGATGTTCCAAGATGCGCGCACATCATGAGTTCGCAGAATATAATTTAATTATCCTGCAAATTCATAAATCAAACAGGCAATATCTGTCCTATATTCGCAAGAATATTATTTTAAAATCAAAGTTAATTTTTTCTCATAATTTCGCCTGTTAATTTTTGAATATATGGATACACACATAATGCATTTTTTTAATACATTGGTTTTCATTACTTTGTCCTTTATAAAATAAATATATTTTGTAAAAGGGGGATGAATCTCACGGACCGGAAAAATATTCAAGGTGGGCCGTGGGTTGGCCACCCCTGCTTTATACTTCATATGCGTGTATTTTAGACGTGCACGATTCACGGTAGGTCTTCTGCAACATTTTCAGCGATTCGTTTACAAAATTTACTGCTGACTCTTTGATCAATTAGTTTTTCCCATTGTAAAAACCGCAGATCACTCAAGATATTTGTTTACAAAAATAGCTGCTGTCAACACAATGATCGCGCTCCATTTTCACTTGATTAAGTCAGCAACCAATTTAAAAAAAAAAGAAGATACGCGCGTGTTTTAAACTATTTAAATTATAAATTTCGTATGCTTTCTACGCATAATGTATAATTGGTTCGAATAGAAATAAGACAAATAATTAGTTTTTCTTAACGATAGATGCATAAAAATATAAAATACATTTAATATCAATTTTGTTCCTATCCAGGCTGTTTTGGATGTCCATTGTATCATTTAATAACGCATTTCTATCTGATTAGTATGCTAAAGTTTGTTTTTAACTAATCGTAAGAATTAACAATTAAAAATAATTGTTGTTTGTGCTATATGCGTAGCCTTTCATAAGTTCTTCAAAATTGGTACTATGATTCAGGCACTCGTCTAAATGAATTTACAAAAATACCTGTTTCTGAATTTACCAGAATGTGTTATTGTATCCCTTGAATGCAAAGAAGACATCGCATGCAAATAACCATGTTAATGTTTCAGGACTCCAAATTTGAATGCACATATCTGGAATTAATAGGAACTGTTGAACAATAGATCCTCATTTTTAATTATAAAATAAAAAAAATATATATTAAATGATTATCTGTCACTTACATCTATCTTGGGGAAGCTCAGACACTATTTAAAATTTAATCACTACTTACGTATATAGATTCTAAAATGGTCCACAATAAAAAAATAAAATGGTTTAAAATCCTCTAAAAGATTAAGTCTATTATATTAAAAAATCAAATATTAAAGACATGAATAATTTTATAATAGCCGTTTTCAATAAGTTACAATTATCTATTTATTTTTATTGAAATAAAATGGGTAATTATAATTATGAGGGTCATTTATATATTATTGCAAACTTAATTTAATGCAAAACTCGTATCATTTCTTTAAATCGCAAATTATCAATGGGACGGCTATTCGATTATAAGAATAATCAAATATATCTTTTTTATAACTGCAAGAATTATCTTTAATATCCATTTAATAAAACATGAGAATGAGTAATGTTATTTTCCAGCTGCTGTATATTTTAAGACTTAAAAAGGCTAATTTATTTATTATTTATTACTCTATTATTTTTAAAGATTATTTATTTATTACTATACAATTTTACACTTGTATTTCGTTTCATTCTTTCAATTTTTTTTCGCGCTAAATGAGAGGAAAAGTCAGTCAAATTTTAAAAAAAAAGTCACTGGAAGTTAACATATCTTCCAGCTAATTTCGCAAATTTAGAACACAACGTGGAATCGGAAGATATTTATTGGCTACTTTTAAATTTTGTAAGTATGTTTCTGAAATCCCTTCCATAACTTTTTCGCAGTAGTGGGGAGAGAAAAAAAAATGCCCCTCCCCCCCCCCTAATGTATATTATTTTTTTTTACGCATGTCTAGAATATTTAAAAACATTTAATATTTTCGGATTCTATGCTATTCTATTATCGCTAGCTATTATGACTTTGCAGATAGTTTTGAGATGCGCAGATATTGTTATGTAACTCTGCACAATGCATGCCTCTACTATTTTAAATATCTACAGTCATAATTAAATAAAAATCAAACACGTCCGGTATTATTTTTTATCTGAAAATTTGAATCAACGCTTTAAAGATTTTGTGCATCTATTTTTGTGATAATTATTTTATTAAAAAAAATGGTATGTAAAAATACGGTACGTGGTAAAAATGGTATTCAATTTATGGTACGAGCAATTTAAACAAAGCTTCAAAATTTAAGATATTTGATTCTTAAAGGTTTTGTTTTGTTTCTCATTGAATTGAGTTTTGTTATTTTTATACATCAGCTATTCATATCAGTTGAAAACATCCGGAAATTTTGATAACGAAATATATACATTTGATTTTTTATATTTTTTTATTATTATTATTATTAAATATAACGAAACCATCTTTTAAATATTTATCTTTTTCTTCTTTTTTTTTATATTTTATTTTCATATAAATGAATATATTTTTAGAAGGTAAATCTTGAAACGCTCCGTTGGATCGTATGTTCTATTCGAAGCTAGGCTTACTAATCGCGCATACCTGTGCCAAATGAATATTAAAAGAATCCAGCGAATGCAATCGCTTTTGCGTGCCTGCTTTAGCCCTATCCTTCTCTCCGGAAGCTCCTGATACTAAAAGCCCTTTTTGGCAACGGGGGTGGATGGGGGAGGCTTAACCAATGAATCAACGTCCCCTGTCATTTACCAGATGTTTCTACCCTCCTTTCTTTCTTGGAAATACACTTAAATCTTCGCGTGATGCCACATTTAGCTGTGTTTCCCTCCACCGTGGTCTTCTTCTTTTCTGCATAGCAGCAGCAGCATCTTTACAGATACCCCTGTAACACTTTGACATCCGCCCATTGTGTCAATCTACAAGATCTGTGCTGTCATGGCAGAAAAACCTCTCACCAGAATGGAGGAAAGAGAAAAAAAAATATTAATAATAATCTTTAGTTCCATTTGCGGGCAGCGTTCTTGTCAATTTATATAGAATGTTCCACTGTATTTCTTATCTGTTAAAGGGAGAGTATTTGGTCTAAAAAAATAACGCCTCAAGCGTTGAATAGAATAACGTAAATAAATGGATGTGCGTGTTGGGCGTTTTTTTATTCTCAAGTTAAAAAATATTCTTATGTTCGTGTGTAGCTTTTTATTCTATTAGCTTATGTAATTCCTTTGTTTTCCTATGATTGACAACTTTCGTCTCGACCTTGTTACATAATATATATATATAATACTAACATATATGGCTCAGCTTTTATAAATATCATAATATAATTTAGCGTTGGCAAGTTTTATTGGGGAAGAAAAAAATGATCAATCAATCCCGGAATGAATGAAAAAGTTATACATGCTTGTTTTATGTTGTGATAAAAATTTTAAACTCACCTAAATGAATTTTATGCTACATTTGTTCATATGCCAATGCTTTCGATTTTTTAATAGTTTTTCGATAGGTAGACAAATTTTCCATATTTAAAAAGACAGAAATCTTTTGTGTAGTTAATTGTAAATTACTACTACTTGTGGCACAATTAATGGCTGTGCTCTAATATCCAGCTATTTGGCTTGTCAGTGGCGTTTATATTCTTCATAATCTCTTAAGGCAAAAAAAAAAAAAAAAGCAACACACAAAAACAAAAAAAATTGACAATTGTCTCTTGTTTAGGAGATACGGAGTTTGCCGGTTCCCTCAGTTTTCTTGAAATATATATGAAATATGGGCATAAGTAAATATGTAAAACTGCATAATATAACTTACAAATTATTATAATAATTTGTAAATTATATATAAACGTTTAGAGAAAGAAATATATTAAAGTACACTCATGTCCATAAATTAAGGATAATGAAGTTCAGACAAAGAAAGAGACAGAAGCAAAACAAATTTGACTTATTTGTAAAGTCTATTTATTAAACAAAAGGTAAACAGCAAAAAAGATGCTATATGTTTGATTGCGATTTTTACTCCCTGGACCAAATTTCAAAAAAGAACCTATTTACAAAAAACAGTATAACATGGTTAGTATGATGGTTAATATGGAGTATGTCTCCCGGACGAGGCAATACAGGCCTTACAACGCCTAGGCATGCTGAGTATCAAATTCTCTATCTGATCTTGAAGAATATTACACCACTCATCAAGCAATGCCCTCCGAAGTTCCGGTTGACAGGTGGGAGGGGGTTGACGGGCTACAATTCGTCGGCCAAGCATATCCCACACATGCTCTATTGGATTCAAGCCCGGTGAGTATGCTGGCCAATCCATACGGGTGATATCCTCCAATTGAAGGCATTCGTCTACAATGTTTGCACGGAGAGGACGGGCGTTGTCATCCATAAACAGAAATTCAGCACCCATGGCGCCCCGAAACAAAGGTGCATGTTGTTCCAGAATGACATCCCGATAGATGTGGCCTGTCATCGTTACACTCTGAACATGCAGGTCAGTTCTGGAACCAAGAATAATTCCTCCCCAAAGGAGCCATCCTGCACCACCGCAACGGTGTCATTCTATAGTGTTCTCTTGGTGGTAACGGGTACCTGGCGCTCTCCATATGAAAGTCCGGCGAGAATCAGACTGCAAACTAAACCTGGACTCGTCGGAAAACATCACACCAGACCACTGTTGCGGTGTCCACAATGTATGCTCTCTACTCCAGGTTAATCGCAGGCGATAGTGAGTTGCGGTAAGTGGAACACATCTGACAGGCCTACGAGCATATAGACCAATGTGCCCTAAGCGTCTGTACACGGTCTGCCTTGAAACTGTCGTACCGGTAGCTGAAGAAAGCTGACGAGACAGGTCTGATGCTGTGTTCCGTCTGTTTCTTTTGACAGTAACTGTCAAAAGAAACAGACGGAAACAGCCGGTCCTCATTCGGCGTTGTAAATCGGGGGCGACCTGTGCTGTAACATCTACTCACATTACCATCATCTTGGAATCGTTGCCAAAGCCTGGAGATGACAGTCTGGGCGATTCCAAGTTCCTCGGATACTTCCAGCTGGGTACATCCACATTCCAGTCGTCCGATAATTCTACCACGTAAAAAATCATCCAAATGCTTCCTTTGTGCCATAACTATGCGGTTATTGCACTGAAAGACTTTTAAAGCGCTTGTGAACAATTTTACTTCTTTGCCACCATTCCTTATATACCCCTCTCTTACACTCTCGTCATTGTGACGTACTATCCGCGCCATCTGGTGGTTTCCTGTAATTTGCATATTCTTCTTCAAGATGTATGTGATAATTCTAAAGGTGAAATTTTTATTTTAGAGTTCAATTTCTGTGTGATTCTGAATTATCCTTAATTTATGGACATGAGTGTATATATCGAATATTAACTCATAGACCTGTTCTTCAGAAATTAAAACTTATTAACTCTTTTATTCAGATTCACATCTGTTCAAGGCATCAACATCGCTTTCTTCTCTAGCAGAAGTATTCCTGCCAATTTTGAGGAGAAATCTGGATGTAAATTAGGCCGTGCAAAAGTGGACCTTTAACAAACTTTGAGAAATATGTATATATATATATATTTCAAAATTTTTGTGTGTGTTCGCCTATGCATTACCTCAATTTACACCCAAATTTGCAGAAATATTAATATATTACAAAGTCTAAATCATTGGTTCCCAGCGTGGGTGGTGCCACACTCCACACTTACATTTTTCATTAATAACAATTGTTCAAATTCCTTTAAAATATGGTACCCTAGAGCTTTTTACAAATAAGTTGATTTATGCAACTATCTTGTAACTGGAGTATGAGTTATTTAGTTCCAACATGAGCTTGTAATGACTTGTTTACACAGAAAGTGCATCGCAAGCACAGGCATACAAATTGATGATTGCACGAAATCAAATCTATGAAAGGCAGTGACAGCTCTAAGAATATCTTCTTTCTCTTGTAAAAGAAGCATTGAAATTTTTTTTCTTGTAAAGGAGGGGGCTGGATTCCGCGCAATAAAAAAAGTTGGGAATTCGGACCTTGATCAACTGACAAAAAAAATTTCGAAATTGGATTAATATTCGTTATAAATTTCCCAATTTGAGATAAATTAGGTTTTACTCTAATTTGGAGACTTTTTCATAGTTGACATTTTTTACGTTGTACTGTCTGAGTTTTCGTCCCCTTCTTCTGGTTGGAATTCTCCATTCCCCTGTCTCTGGATGTTGGAAATTTAATAGCCTGAGGGGTGCTTAGCACGTCCCAGCGTGAGGTTGGGAGAAACAGTTCGTTGAACTTCACGCCGGTTTTTACTTTTAAATTTGCAATGCCACCTAAGAAAAGAAAATATTTAATAAGACCAGAACTGGCTCTAAACGAAGGCACGTAGATCTATGTATAAAATGTGGAGGTATCAGAAAATCGAAATGAATCTAATAGATTGAGAATAATAAAAGAGTTATATTTTATATTTTCTGAAGCCTTGCAACTCCGTATTATACGTGCTAGTATAAAATATCTGGATTTAATTTGGATGCAAAATGGGAGATCAATACTAGCCCTGGGGTCCACATAGATGCTATAATTTTTGTTCAAAGTAATTTTCCATGTGGATGGCAGGCAAACAAATAATGGCAATGTTATTTGCCTATCTGTGATTTTGAGGGAACACAGTAATTATATCTGGAGGGAATATAGTAATAGTAGTCTTACTTCATAAATGACTGCTACTTCTGCATAGCCCAACCTCTTCATGGAGAAATCACATGGAAGGGCAATATCCGATTATACCATCTGCTATACGACCAATTCTCCGTGATGAAGGATTTCACATTCCCGAAACTCCAAATGAATTTTTTCAATTATTCTTAGGGAGATGAAAAATCAATTTCAAGTGATGTTCTATATCTAATGTTGAATATAATGATACGGTTACACCACACATTCTGTCCTTACCTATACCTTAATAGAGATCTATAATTGTCCAAGACTAAGGCAGAATTACTTGCATCGAGACTTAAAGAATGGAATTTACTCGAGATGAATATGTCCCGGGTGACTTTGTTTCGCAATCGTCATGAGCAATTTCTGCTTTATTTTACACTAGAAAAAAAAATTCTGACATAATGGCTTAATGACAGCTCTCAAATTAAAACATGACCATTCATAGATGTATTTAAAACGAATGTCAAGGCAGTATTGATTGATCTGAGAATATGGTAAAAATATTGTTTAATGTTCTAATAGTGATAAATAAAAATCAGAAATCGAAGTAATAATTATGAGAAATCATTCATATGATTACGATAATTTTTAAATGTATTTGTGCTTTATATCATTATTATAATTGTATATTTTATCATAATTATTTATATCGTTTCTTATAAAATTATTATAGTTTTAACAAATATTGTAAATTTGTATTGTAGACGTACGTATCCTCAAATGATCCCTCTTATAATACGGATAAATGTTATCTTCTATTTACATTATGTTATCAATGATGTTGAGCTAGCCGACGGTTTAAAGCGATAATCGCAATCATATATTTTTTGTGCTTATCATTATTTTGCAAATCAAAAAATAAAAAAGGAACTTACTTGGTTGGTTACGTGAATAAAAAAAGAGGGAAAAGTATTTTATATTAACTGATAAAAAAAAGTTTCCATTTAGTAATTATATTGAGAAAGTCAGATGTTATAAAGAAATTATTACATGTCGAATTTTCATTTATTCTAAATAATGTATCCAAATTACTTTATTTTTTGGTATACTTTTCTTTTGTCAACACACGGTGTCTCTCCAAATTTTTTTATATAAAATTTCTCTTTTTTTCTCCCCTCCCTTTTCTTGATTGTATTATTTGTTATTTATTACAATTTCATACCTTGATATCGAATTAAATTCTGTATATTTGAAAGTGTTACTTTGAAGTTTTACAATGCATAAATGTTTTACTTTACCCTACTAACTTTTTGAATGCGTCATAGTGTTTCATACGACATCATTACGCGTTCGATTTCCATTTTTATTTGAACCATTTAAAAGAATGATGCAAAGAATTCCACAAATTTTCGAAAAGAATGACAATTTTGGCGCCATTCTTGTTCAGATAGAGCTGCGTGAATGTTTTTCTCTCTTGGTAAACACATGTATGTTAGTTAATTTTAATACGCCCCGCTTGAATTTGCACTAAAATGCTTTTAAAAAAATATTAAAATTTAGCTAATTTCGTATACCAAATGCTTACAGAGTTCTCCCCTTGCCCTCTAGCATTTAAAATATATGCAATATTCATCATCATTGGCGCAATTGGCGCCCATGGTGGGTCAAGGCCGTCTGCCTACTGACAGATTTCGAGACTAGAGATGTTTTCTTCATACGGGATAGGATTGTCAACCCTACGCCCAATAGTCGTATTAGACCGGGTTCAATGGTTTAAAGTGGATTCCGAACTACTACAAACATCCATGTCACCGCCGGTACTAGAACCCGAAACCTGTCGAACCGAGCGTCAGAGTGCTTGTCACTCGGTCTAAGCCCATTGTTATTATAATCGTGGTATAGTATAGTTTGGTTAAATTAAATGTTAGTGTTTCTGATTAGTGCATTTGCTTGTGGTGACTCATGTCCATGAATAAAAATACGCAATAAATAAATAAAGATTCGTTGTGTACAATGTATCTCTCTGAACCCTTCTTTTCTGGTCCACCGATAACGCACCACATTCCTTGATGTATTACTCAGTTGACAATTATCTGTTTGCGATTTCGAGAGTGATTTGAACTTGAATAATGAGTCTGCTAAGTCACTATTGAAGGTTGAAGTCGTCCAGTAAAGTGACCGTAACCGTGAAGTCCTCAGTTTATATCATCACAGAATTTTTACTAAATTTATTTAGGTCAGTGAATTTTAATACTTCTAGAACTACGTATAAAATTTGTATTTTTATTATGTTAATTAATGTAACGGAAAGAAATTTATTACTAATGCTTTAATTCAAGGGTAGCCAACCCGCGGCCCGCCTTGGAACATTTTTCGGACCCTGTTTAACTTTGATTTTAAAATAATATAGTATTCTTGCGCAAACAAATATCGCACTAGTAAAATAAATATTTTTTAATGATTTCATTTTTTTTATTTCGTTTATATTTATATATTTTTTATATTTCATTTTTAGTGTTATATAGTTCTTTACAATGTGCGTTTAGTATCATTATTATTATGTTATCTATGTTTGCATGTAAGAATAATAGTAAACACAATAATAATAACTCATTATATTTCAGTTTTTCACTCCAAAAAATGTCTATACTGGGTCTAAATCTAACATGGGGATATATAATTTTATATGCGGCCCGCGTAGTTAGGATGCATTTCCTAAGTGGCCAGCAAGAACATTTGGGTTGGTCAAACCCTGCTTTAATTTATATGTAAATACAGTTATAATTTTAGTTTTTGTTTTACTCGTGAATCGTTTTTTTGTCGGTCCAAAATAATTTTTTCTATAAATATTCAAATAAGTTTTAAAATACATTAAAACTGCATTTTCTTGAGTGACTTTGATTCAGGCTCGATTCAGTTTTAAACTTCTGACACAGCAGTTCTTTTTTCGTCGGCTTTACGTCACATGCATCTGGTAGCTGACAGTGATTTTAACTTTTACACAACAACAAAACCAATGTCACCAGAGCTGAGCAGATGTGTGCGGTGAAGGTTGACGAAATCCTTCTCATTTATTTTTCTGGAAAATGCTTCCAATTCCATGATGATTTTATCTTGTCTGCTTCATCAAAATAACTCGCTCGACGCACCCGGATGCTTGTATTATTCTTTATATATATTTATATATAGATTGTATGTGTATGTTAGAAAAAGGACATAAAATAAATCTTTCACCGAACTCCTAAAATGCTTGCAATACAGGAAAGAGAGAGATTTCTGGGCATTAATTGTCATTACGTGATTTATGGTTTTGGGTGTGCTAGTTAATGGTTAATAACTAAGGGTTAGTAGCGTAAAATAGTTAATGGTTAA
>BPLQ01007167.1:142305-154322 GCA_021605075.1 Caerostris darwini | reverse complement strand
ATATATATAAATATATATATATATATATATGTGTGTGTGTGTGTGTATTTAGCCCCAATTAATTCACACAATGTTAAAAACTTAAGTGCTGTTCTAGAACTTAGCTTTCATGCTATATCCATTATTTTAAAAGAAATAAATTTTAATTGGATCAACGTAGGTTTCTATTGGGTGTGAAATTTTAAAGCTTTTCAGGTTTATATTTATCTTTAAGATACATGTCTACACAAAATAATTACAATAATTATAATAAATAAATAAAACTTTTTGGGTTTCTAAAATCAAATTTAATTCCAAATTGCTAGCAAATAAAGAAATAATAATAATAGATTTTTCAAGATTGCGAACATACCAGATGGATAAAGTAAAATAAAAAACGTTAGATGGAGCTTAAAATTTCAGCAAATTTACATTAAAGATTATATTGATTCGGTAAAAACAATATACGGTATTTATCCTTTCTAAGCCGTATGAAGTCGTTTTCATCACTTCTAGAAAGAAAACTTCATGGAGCTTTTCAGCCTAAGAACAATTTTTATTATGTCTCTCAATAGTAATCAGAAATCATATACAGTCATTTGATATTTACGTTACATATTAATTACAGCATGGTGGATTCTTGATTCTTGCTTTTCATTTAAGAATCCCAATATTTCAGGGAAATAGTTCGCATTAGAATATAGAAAATGCAATTAAAGTTCGAAGTATTTAAAACAATGTTTTTATTTTCTTTCTTTGGCATGGACTATAAATAATAATAATAACCTGTGAGTTTTTTAACTAATCAAAAATTTCTATTTTATTCTTGATTTAAATTCTTATACTACGTAGCTTAGATTCTTCACAGCAAAAATGTTCGAATATCTATTTTAATGAATCTTCATTTGTCTTCAAATTAATTTGAGGGATTTTAGCATGGGTATCTAAAGTGTTGGTGATCTTGAAGAAATTATTTCATTTAACAAATCACTTTATGGGATTTAATTTTATATGAAAGATTGATTAGATGGTGTCCGATTGAGTGTAATTAACTCTTAAAATGTCGAATTGCTTTAAATATTTTTCAAACTAAGTGCAGCTGAATTACTACTTCCTTAACTTTCTTCTTTTTTTTTTTTTTTTAATTTATGCGCTTCTTAAAATTCCTACATTTATAAATGTAAATTGTAGCGAAAAAAACCGAATAAAACTGATAATAGTTAAATTATAAACATTTAAATCAATGAAAACTATTTTTTTTCTGAATTCCTTCAAATTTATAAAAAGTAGCAAAAACCATTATGTTGTTTTTGAGTTTTAAAATCGCTGGATTATTTTCCGTGTTTGCATGTGTTTCACTTTGCAAAGTTATTTGATGATGAGACACTAATAAGATTGATTATAAAATTTATGTGTTAAATAGTTAAAACAAATTTCACATTTTTATATGCATTTTAATGGTACATTATATATCTTTAAAAAAATTTTTTTTTTTTTTTACGTTGTATACTAAGTATAACCCAAAGTTATATTTACTCAACATGTTTGTTGTTATTATTATTAATTTTAATTCAGTAATATTTTTAATTTTCATCTATCTCTTTTTTAATAAACTATATGTATGAAGGATTTTTTGAATACTTTGGAAGTTTATTGCATTTAATTTATATAAATATTGCTGTATAATTCGCGAGTTAAACTTATTTTTCAACAAAACATTACATTATCATAGCTCCAGAACAATTTAGTGTAAATTGTTTAGTAAAGGCTAGATATGCATGATAAAGTAAACACGTCATTTGAATTGTCTTGATTATTCCGAAAAAGAAAGACGTAACAGAAACAACATTTTAAAATATCGATTTCATTTAATCTATTGTCATGTTACTTTTTTTTAAGCTTACTATTATGTCTCATATTCGCACAGGCTATTTAAAAATCATTTTCTTATTTATGTTAGATTTACAGTCTTGATGATTTACTCTTGTGATTTTTAAGTAATTTGATATTTTTAAAGAAATTTACAAACCTCGGTTTTTCTTCTAAAACGACTTTTTAAACAAAATTCATAGATTATATTTTAATAAACTTAATCTTTAGGCAATGTAATTGCGTAGCACAATATTTTTGTCGCATTTTTGTTTGTTATAACAGTAATTTTGTTGTTGTTGTTGTAAATATATTAAGCACCCAAACGTAGTTTAAATATTGAGTCATAAAAAAAAATTTCGAAATCATTTAAAATCGTAGAAAAATTATTAAAATTAAAATGCGGTATACTAGTAAACTTCCTCCTCCTACTGCATTTGGATGAAAAGAAAAGCCTTGATTAAAAATAATTTATTGATGTTATTGATATGTTAAAGCTAATGAACAACCTGCTTACGTTGCAAATTTTTTTTTTTTCCCCCTTTCTAATGCAGCTAGCAAACACGACAGCTTGGTCTTGGATGCCTTAAGGCAAGCGTTGCACAGACGTTACTCACTTTGCATTACCCAGGGGGAGCGTGTAACTTGATGGTAAGTCACGGACGCGGAGTAGCAATGTCCCCGCAACGCTCTACGATCCGATTAGGAACGGGACCTACGGTTTAAAGTGGATTCCGAACCACTACAAACATCCATGGCACCGCCGGGACTCGAACCCGAAACCTGTGGTACCGAGCGCCAGAGCGCTAGCCACTCGGCCATACAAACCTCAACGTTGCAAAGTTATTGCATATAAAAAATGTGTGTGTGTGTAAACTATCAACAATAATTAATTTATATATATATATATATTATGTAAATTATCAACATAATCATAACAACACACTTAAATCTCCCACAAGTGCAGACGGCCTATGGCTAGTGCTTTGACCTTTGGTACTACAGGCTTCAGGTTCGGAATCCACATTAAACTGTAGGTCCCGACCTAATTAGCCTAAAAGTATGCACAAAATGGCCGTAGACCGACAAACCAAACCCACAAGCGGCAGATCTTCATGTATTGAATCCTACTTTTAATTTCAATACTTGAAGCTTCAAAGTAGCCGTGGATATCAACGTGCATAAATTCTGGGGTCCTATCGAATTTTCCAGTATCTAAGTGTTAATTTTTTTTTCTTCATTGAATATCGAAAGCAGGGAGAATATTAAAAGCGGAAACACCTTTATAGAGTATGAGATACTGCTTCCTCTTGCACTCGATTGCATGGTAAAAATTAATAGACATTTTTGTTTCGCTTTCACTTGTTACGATATAGGAATACATAAACAAAGTGTGACAAATGGAAAAAACAAGTAATATAAAAAAAAAATTTTAAAGTCAATTCCTACTTTTTTTTTCACTCTATTGCAGAAAATCCTTTATAAATAATTTTCATGCATTTTTTTAAGTTTATCTGGCGCCATCTATTGGTAGGCACATGCAACTTAAATCTAAAAAAACCTAAAATTAATTAATTAAATTTAATTACTGAATTAATATTTGAAAAAACCGTATTAACATCCAGTGTCATCCACTACAAGTTAAAAAAAAATGTATTTGAACTTGAGTGAATAAATAAAAAGTATTTTATTAACGATTGAAAATTTGAACAAGATATATATAGGGAGAGTGTGAGCTAATAGAAGGAATTGAAAAAGTTTCTAAAAGGAGGAAACTAGTAAAGCTGCAGCAAACAGTGATTTTTTTTTTTGCACTACATGTACTTCATGTACTACCGACTATAAATAAAAGTCCATAATTGTGATGATCGCATTTCCGTGGCGAGAAAATTTTTCTCCAGCTGCTTAACAGCAGTTATTAAACGGCCATTATGATTCTTTAGGGTTTTGAAAGGTGAAAAGGGTGTGAGGCAGCAGATGGTCCAGTCTGTGTTTGCGACGTGATCGGAATTTCGAGGATACAAATCCAAAGATCTATGCTGCTGATACGTATATATATATACTTATTCATTTACTTATTGCAATAGCCAAGAACCACATTATACTGTAAGCGTAAAACTATAATTATTTGCCAGCTTATTATGTTCAATCGTTATAATTATTTGTCAGTCAGACTTTTGACCGAATATCTTTGAATTACCGGACATCTTTAAATAAAATTTGATATGCACATAGGTTGATATAATATTCTTTTTTAGCATTTTATACGCAACTTTTTTTTTTTTATTACTTATTTCTGGTATGTTTCTCTGTTCCAATTTATACAATTTTTTTCTAATGGTGGAAACAGAAAACAAGTTTTTAAATTACTTAAAAGTGTGGGATTAATAATGCACTAGGAAGTAATTTCTTGTACTAATTTCTGTAAGGCTTTTAAGAGATACACTTTTTCTCATTATTTAAAGATTTGTTGAAAATAGATTTATTTATTGCTAGTATTTGACTTAACATAAATTAAAAATTATAAAATTCCGAAGTGAAGTTTTTTTTATGTGTAGTTTTAAAATATTGTTGATCGACTTCTGTAAATCTTATTAATCCCCCTTCAATGACGTGTCAGAAATTCTACATGAAACTCACTTGTCATTATGGTAGCCTGATGGTCAACTGGCTAGCGCTCTGGCCGTTGGTACCGAAGGTTTCAGGTTCGAATCCTGGCGGTGGCATGGATGTTTGTTGGTGGTTCGGAATCCACTTTAAACTGTAGGTCCCGGTCTGTTTAGCCTAAAGTGTGCACAAGATGACCGTAGAGCGACAAACCAAACCAAACCACTTGTCTTTGCAGGCTGTTTTTTTTATCCCTGACTTTAACTGAGCATACGAGATCTGCTATTCTTTATTTTATCATCTGTTTTTAATGCTTAACACTTATTTCACTCAAAAAACACTTCATTCATTTCAAAATGTGTAACATATTCAAAGTTATCTGGATGTATTACAGAAAACTTACTGTACTCCATCCACTAGGGAAATAATTACTCTTTTGGATAGGAATTTTTATTATGCTGTGTGAAGAAAATCAAAGAATTCATTATGCAGCCTTCAGAACAATAGTAAACCTTATTGTCACGTTGACCAATTACTTTAAATTGTTGCAATTAAGCAAAATTTGTAGCGAACCTGTAACCCTGTCCCCCAAATAGCCACAGCCCAGTTTCCGAATACAGCCTAACCTCTATGACCACGTAGAAAATGATATGGATCATTGACTCATATAAATCCAGGTTCAAAAGGAATTGTATATTTCGAATTTCTCAATCTATCAAAAATTATGTATTTAGAAAAATATTACTATTAGTGGTTCGTATACATAAATATGTGAAGCTTTTTATGTACTTTGATTTTTTAGAACCGGACTGGTGTTCAAAATTAAAAGAGTTACGGCTTTTTGTCGATTAGCTCTAAAACTATTGGACACAATAAAATTAAATATGTACATAGATTGACGTAATACTAAAAAATATAATAACTACATGACAGCTGGGGTTCATTCGCACCAAAGAATGATGCAGTCAGGCATCAAGTGGTGAGGAATTTTATTTCTATCAGTTCCATCGAAATCATTTTAAGCCGTGTGAAGCTCCAGTTACTTCTATTAGATGATCATGTAGATTGTTAACTTACGGAGTATCAATGTTGGTCAAAACAGGAAACTGATAAGTATCAAGGAACTTTGATTGACTTTAAAAATAACATTTGAGTTGAATATGAATCACCATTTTTTTTACCTTACCATTCAAAATTTAAGCAACAATGTAATTTTTAAGCTAACAGCCATGCAATTGTTGATAAGAACTTACTGCGATCTGTACAAGCGACATTCAAATTTGTTGCGATTACTCAACTCAATAATAGTAAGGTAATTCGTATACAAATATCAGGAACAATCTGTCACAGCTGACGTGAGGACATGCAAAACACGTGGCTACGACAAAAACTGCGAAATATTGTATTGAAAATATTCTTTGAAAATTCAAGTAAGTTCGTATTCGAAATATCTTCGTTCAAGTATGTGAAATTTTTCTTGAAAAAAAAACATATGTACAACTTTATACGTGGTGGAGTGATCGACAAGTTTAAGGACGTGGGGGAGAGAGGAACGTAGTGTGTCTGACAAGCGTAGTTCAAGTGTTTGAATCGGCAAAAGTGTTTTCACGATCTTGGAAAGATTTACATACTACAAGTACAACTGTAAGAAAGATAGGTGATGATCGGTTAAGTAACTCCAATGAAAGATCTTCATCTTGCTGGAGAAAACAGGATACCAGTCACCATACAACACACTTAACAGCTGCGTACGGCAACGGAAGGACATTACGGTTAGACGCTTTCATAAAGGTGGCCTATTCTCCCATCGTCCACAGTCTTCATCAGCAACAACGATTAGACTGGTGCAGTTTTTTTTTCTTTACGGATGAGAGTCATTTTAATATCACAAGCTATTCTTAGCGTTAATTTATTGAGATGTAGTAACACGGTTTTATCCCATTATAATCAGGGAAAAATAGACTGCTGCAATGGTGTGAGTGTGTTAATCTGGAGAGTCACATGATGGGAGTTATGATGAACAGGTAGACAGCTCCCCAAATTTTCGTCAAATTATTGTTACTGTAGATCGCTGCTTTCAGCAAATAATACTCCCCAACTTGCGTCTGTCCCATTTATGCAAAGATAATAACTCTAGGCCACATCAGACTCGTGCTATTGAAAAATTTTTAGGGAATGAAATCTCTAAAATGTATTGGCCAGCGTACTCCTCTGATTTAATCTGAAGTAATCCACTCAAATTACGTGAGATTTAACATCTTTCGATGCGTTTATATCCGCTGAGAACTGGACAGCTAAAATAGATGAGGAATGGGTGCTCTCATCTCAACAACTGTTGGATAATGTGTTGAGTATGGAGAAATGGTGCCGAGAAACCATTGCTTTTGAGGAAGGTTTATAACCCTTACTAAGGGGCGTCTGTTTGTTGTTCTTCCTCTTGACCAGACAAGGATTCGTACCAACGCTAATCTTTTGATAAAATCTTATTATTGTTCCATATTGTATACGTTCTGTTCATTTTTTTGAAAGTTAGCTTACTTTCTTCATCCTTTAAGTACTATTCTGAATTTTGTGTCTCCCAAGTGATTTCATGTGGAGCTACGACAAACTCATGGCTTAAATATAATAATCTTGAGTCCAAACCAACCACTAATGTATAATTCTTAAATTGATATCGTATGAAAGAAAATATTTAAATTTATCCATTTCAGTTTGTATAGTCAAAAAAAAAAAAAAAGCACAGAAGGGAAAAAAAAAATCTATTATATCAAAATTCTTACGATGCTGAGCATTATTTTTCAGTGAATTTATTTATATATCCTCCTTAAAGAATGATGAATGCAAACTTGTATTATGCATTATTATTATTATTATTATTTTTTTTTTTATTTATTTATTTATTTATTTATTTTTGTAATCGTAAGTGATTAATCGGTGCTTCGTACCTCGACTTTTAACGCTTTGGTATGAACGAACCTTTATGGTACACACGAAGATTCATCAACGGTGTAAAATCTTAAGCCCCATCCAAACGAGTCGTTCTCGTTCTGAGTGTCTCCTGTCCACTTGAAACAAGCCATATTATCTCCCGCTGTGGCGACAATGGCGTCCGCGAGAAATTCCTTTGATGATACGAGACAGTTAACTCACTCCAAGAATTATCCACAGTGAGACAACTGGTTTATAATTGTAACATGAGAGCGATTCGTTTGCCCCGTTTTTCAGTCTAGTCTGGACGCGGCTTTAAACAGTGCTTATAAAATGATGCTAGAAAAAAAAATGTGCTAATAGAGCTATGATTCCCTCTTACAGCTACATAATTCTTACAACGTGAGTTGGATGGTCTTACTTTTCCAGCACCTGGATGCCTCTGGGATATGAAAGGGAATTTGCAATTGCCTTTGCAAGAACTTCACATGCATGCTTAATAGGCTTTAAATCTGGAGATCTGGCCAATCCAGTCGGCGAATATTCTCATTTAGTTGAGACCTATATGGACGTGTTTTCGTCCATTAAAATGAAATTTGGACTTACTGCACCTCTGAAAAAGCAAGCAAAAGCCTTCCTGGTGTCATCCTTGTACTTCAATCACAAAGTCCTCTGACAAAATAGTGAAGGACTATACTCCATCCAACGTATGATGTCTAATTAACCATCCTCCACTGCCATAATGTAATTTTCCCCTTCGTTGTTGGAGTGCAGATAGAAGGCCCCTAGTTCTATCCAATGTATGTGGAGAATAATTGGTTAGGTCGAACAGGGTCTTATCAGTAAATAGAGCGATCCTCACCGATCCCTGGTGCAAAATAGATGTTCTCTGTGTCAAACTAAACGGGTTATCTTGTACACAGAAGTGAGCTGAATGTAAACAGCAAATCTTACTAACAGACCAATCTCATTTAGTTTTCTGGAAGCAGTTATCATTGAAACTCATGATACTGTGACCGCATGAAGGTCACCTGAGAATTGAGAAGCTAGTGCACTGCTGTTAACCTCACTATTATGGACAAATATCGATATTTAATGGTCGTCGTCTCTCTCTCTCCACAGCGGTCTGATGGCCATTGGTACCACAGGCTTCAAGTTCGAATCCTGGCGGTGGCCTGGATGTTTATTAGTGGATCAGAATCCACGTTAAACTGTAGGTCCCGGTCTAATTAGCCAAAAAATAAAAAAAATTCCAACTTTTTTACAGATTCAATATCCTTAAACCGTTTCTTTGAGCTAGCTAAATTGAGAAGTACATTTAAATCTAGCATTCTGTTGTTGAGATTGCCCGTTTTTCAATCTCCCCACTATTCACAACCATATTGCATGATACGGACGTTGGTGATTACTCACTCCAATAATTTACTGAATTTCACTAATACTTGCAAACAAAAATAAAATTAGAATTGAAATCCGGTGAAATGCGCAAGCTCAAAAAATTTTTCGTGTGCTTCAAAAGACTGTCCTACTTGCTCCCCCCTCCCCCCACACACATTATGTGCTTATATATTGGACAGTAGAGTTTTACATCTTTGCTTGGAAGCATTAGCTTTACATTTCGTTCAGTACTTGTCGAGAAAATTGACAAAATATGAGGATTTTCTTAGTTTTAATCCCCGTTGTATGTAAACAGTTCTTTAATCCATTTTAATCATTTGCTATCGTTTTGTCACAACAGAGTTGCACAAAACGCGGCTCACCGTTATTTACCTAGTAGCTCAACTTATCATATGTCAATTTTACTTCTAAAAAAAAATGGATAGATAGTTCTTTGAAAAAATTTGAGATTTTAATGAAAGATTAAAATATTAGTTCTCAATTGTTAGAATTTTTTGTTTTGCGTGCCTTTTTTAAAACATTTTTGATGGTTCTCGGACTCTTTGACTTCACTACAGAAATTAAGTAAATTAATCAGTTAAAAACTGGATTAAATGGGTCTATTAATTTAAGTGATAGAATATCCACAATATAATCAGCATCTGTTACAGAAGAAAATCTCACCAAGAAAGAGAAATAAGCGTGACGTAACGACAATAGCAATTATCCAAAATTTTAACTAAATGATCCCTACGTTATCTCCCAGAAACTGCTTTGCGATCTTCTAAGGGACCGTGATCCTTAATATGGGAACCACTGGATTAAAACATTAAACATGATCTTCAATTTAATGAGCAGCGAAAAGAAGTGACTAGTATAATAGATATTATATAATTTTTTTAAAAATAGATTTTTGTAAGAATTTTTGAATTTTAGCTATAGTTTGTCGTACATTTTGGAAGATTGGAGAATTAAAATTAAGAGTAAATTCAATTTTAAAATGGTTTTATTTGGAAAAAAAATAATTAAATATTCTTTTAAAATATCAATGTAGATTAGCATACAAATCTAAAGTGAAGCTGTATTACGAGCTATTTATGATGTCTAAAATTATTTTTAAAAATGTATTTTGGAGCATTATGAAAAAATATCTATTATTCGAACTCAGGATAATATATAAATAAAAAATTCACTTTAATTCTTTATGATTTCAAATTGAAACGAAATAAAATTGAAATAAACGCACTGTAATTTGACCACGGACCGCATACTCTCACACACCATCATTTTTATTTTTTTAATTTGTGTAATATATGTTTATTTCATTACTTTATGTATAATAAAAAATACATAGTATAATTTAATAAAAGTAAATAAAGAATCTGATGCTTAATATTAAAATAATTTAATGAATGTTTTAATACATATTTGGTTCGATTTTTGTTATAACCGAGCTCAATATTGATTAGCCAAATGGTTATATATGTATATATATATATATATATATATATATATACTGCCTACTTGCAAATTTTTAATCATAAATATATATTGATGGACACAGGCTTGCACATTTTAATGTATTATCTATGCAAAAACCACATGTACTTATGTTTCGTTTTAATATTGCATTAAATAGTTTTCAGTTGTAGATATCATAGAATTAAATATTTAAAAAAAAAAAATGCGTTAAAAACATTAAATATTTTTAATTCTTACTTTTTAATTAAATTGATTATGAATGTTAAATTGATGATATTGTTGATGAATGTTAATGAAAAGCAAAGTATCGTTTTTGTCTACTTTCAATATTTCAGTTTATTTTTATTCTATATTTGTTTTAAGATTGAAAATCTTTAGATCATATTTATTAATTAGTGCTGAAATATTAGTAATAATTATGCTTCTATTTATAATTTATTTTTTATTCAAATACTATTAGTTTATTATAAAAAAAAATTCAAGCACAATCTTAAATCCTTCCGCACAATATGGGTGTATTAATTTGATTTCTTTGCCAAAAAATGTATATATCGATCGAGAGGAACGCTCTTGGCGACTATGGTTGGCGATTTTCTGTACCTGTCAATGAATCTTCAAAGAATAAGGCATTGTGTTAGAAAATAACTGACCACATCCGTTGTTGATGCTTGTTCAAGCAGACCACTTATTACTTCCGAGATCAATTTACTTTCATTAATTTTGAATAGCAAATTTGTATCATTTTATCGGACCTTAATATTCTCTATTCAAATTTTTGACAAATATAATAAATAGCCTGAACATTAAATTATTTTACCATTTGAGTATTATTTATACGTTTATTCCTAAATATTATTATAGTTATTATTTGGAAATACTTTAACTTTGACGTTTGCTTGAGCCGGCGTTAGTGTTTTAACGTTCTCAGTTCCGCAATGGGTGAAGAAGTATTCGGACGTCCTACCTCGCGATCTACCATTCGAACTATTGTTTACATGCCCAAAGAAGATGTGGTGAAAACAATGAAGCTGTTGTCCAGTCCTTCGGATAGTGGCAGTGGCAGTTCTCACGAAATAACAACCATATTCAAGCCTTATTCCATGACCACTGCTCCAAGTAGCCCTTCTAACATTCACCCTGAAACTTCGGTTGGCAGTTCAACCCGTCCGTATAGATTTGCCAGCATCGAAAGACTGGTTCAACGTCAAAAGATCTATGACAACAACACTCTGCCCGTGGTCGCTCATTTCGATGACACTCCAGTTGAATATACTTATTCTGTAAGTGCCTTTAACATATTAATTATGCGCTGTAAAACGAACTAAATGGAGTTAGTATTTGTTTGAAAATGTAAAGTAATTAAAAATTTGAATCAAAATTAAATATTAAAATGCAGATGTTTTCAAAATCATGTTTAGTAAATAATTTAATTGTAAATAACATTTTTTTTCCTTCAGATTTCTAAAAAAACTATTTTTAATAATTATATCTTTTACAAAAGATTTAGCCTTTTAATTAACTTTCAGAAGAAATCTTTCGTGATATTATGATGATGATAATAATTAAAAAATTTAATTCTGAATTATGTTGGTTAAATTTTGTTTAATATTCTTTTTAAAAAGTGTTTTAGTTTTATTATGCGATGTCTCCTTGCATCATTACCTCGATCCGATTTGAATTTATAACTTTAGCAAAAAAAAAATTTGCCACTTCCAATTTATATTGAAATTTATTTTTTAATTATGTTTAATTAATAATAATTTAATTAATAAATT